>CAUYUJ010022625.1:0-89608 GCA_963575745.1 Prorocentrum cordatum | reverse complement strand
CCTCCTCCTCCTTCTCCTCCTTCTTCTCCTCCTTCTCCTCCTCCTCCTCCCTCTCCTCCTCCTCGTCCTCGTCCTCCTCCTCCTCCTCCTCTTCCTCCTCTTCCTCCTCCTCCTCCTCCTCCTCCTCATTACCCTCCTCGCCGGCTTCACGTTATGTTAGATTTCCAGCATGGCCAGCGAGGCCCCAGAGAGCGACAACTATGTGCTTCTCAGCTCTCTGTTTGGGGCCCAGGGGCGCAGACGCCGCCGCCGCTATCCCCCTTCTCCCTTCGTCGTCCTCCTCCTCCTCCTCCTCCTCGCCCTCGTCCTCCCTTTTCCCTCCTGTCGCAACTGCATTGTCGATCTGTTGTTCAGGCCGCCCGTTCACTGCGTCAGTTTGCCTATTGCAGGTCGTCTTGTGCGGTGTCCCAGTTTGCCTTGCGATCTTTTGATTCGCGATGTGGCTGTGTTACCCGCTCGGGTTGTTCTACGTTTCCTCGAGCCTGCGGCCAGCGCAGGGGAAGGGGGGTAACTCGTTACCTTTCACACGCTCGCTCTCCCCCAGGCCACGGTTCACCTCATGAGTTTGCCTGTTGCAGGTCGGCTTGTGTGTTGCACCCGGTTTGCCTGGCGTTTCTTTGAAGGTTCCACGCGTCCAGGCTACGCAGAAGTCTCCCGCTCCTCTGCCGCCGCTGCAGGGGATATACTGGGTCTTTGCGTGCCCAAGGCAAGTCCTGATTCGTGCCACAAGTTTTATTTATGAGCTAATGCTCCCAATACTTGCTTTCCCGCCTGCAAGAGGCTCGAGTAGGGCCACCACATCTTCGCACGCAAACTTGAGTGGGACCCCGGCTCTGATCGTGCTGCTTCTGCAGCGTGCTTCCCTCCCCGTCTTGAGGGCGCAGGAGGCGGTTGGGAACAGACGCGAACGCAGTGACGGCTGCGCCTTTGGCAGCCCCCAGGGAGGGTGAGGTCTAGTTTAAGTCTGCGTCGGACGTCCTCCAGCTGGGACTGCCAGTTGCGCAGTGGACACAGCCCCCCAAGGGAGGCCCAGGTACCGCTTTGCCACGCCTCCGCTGGACCTCCTAGGAGCACGCGAACGCGGTGACAGCTGCGCAGTTGCCCCTCCGCCCCTCTCCCTCCCCAGGGAAGGCGAGATCTCATTTGGGTCTGCTTCGGACGTCGCTTGTCCGGACCTCCCAGCAGCACGTGAAAGTTTGCGACGATTACGCAGTTGGCAGCCCGCAAAGGGAGGCAGGGCAAGAAGCAGGTTTGAAGTAGAAGAAACGAGGATGAAGGGAGGCGGGAGGCGGCATGCAGGAAGAGGAAGATGGGAGCAGCAATGCATGACACAAAACGTGCTTCCAAGACAGGAGGTGTGGGGAATCGGGCAGCGGGCCCGACGGACAATCGCTGCACAGCGCGGTGGTGGATGCTGCGAGGGAGGGAGGTCGCAACACATGGAAGATGGTGATGATGATGATGCTGCTGCTGATGATGATGATGATGATGATGATGCTGATGGTGATGATGATGATGATGGTGATGATGATGATGCTGCTGCTGATGATGATGATGATGATGATGATGATGATGATGATGATATGGATGATATGATGATGACGATGACGATGACGATGATGATGATGACGATGATGATGATGATGATGATGATGAGGATGAGGATGATGAGGATGAGGATTATTATTATGATGCTGATGCTGATGCTGATGTTGATGCTGGTGCTGGTGCTGGTGCTGGTGCTGATGATGATGACGACGATGATGATGATTCTGATGATTATGATGATGAGGATGATGATGATGATGAGGATGATGAGGATGATGAGGATGATGAGGATGAGGATGAGGATGAGGATGAGGATGATGATGATGATGATTATGATGATGATGATGATGATGATGATGAGGATGAGGATGATAATGATGCTGAGGATGAGGATGAGGATGAGGATGAGGATGAGGATGATGATGATGATGATGATGATGATGATGATGATGATGATGATGATGATGATGAGGATGATGATGATGATGATGATGATGATGATGATGATGATGGTGGTGGTGGTGGTGGTGGTGGTTGTGTGGTGGTGGTGGTGGTGATGATGATGATGACGATGATGATGATGATGATGATGGTGGTGGTGGTGG
Source organism: Prorocentrum cordatum (assembly GCA_963575745.1). Taxonomy (NCBI): domain Eukaryota; class Dinophyceae; order Prorocentrales; family Prorocentraceae; genus Prorocentrum; species Prorocentrum cordatum. The sequence goes on along the minus strand of CAUYUJ010022625.1, from coordinate 87,455 downwards.
TGGTGGTGGTGATGGTGGTGGTGATGATGAGGATGATGATGATGAGGAGGAGGAGGAGGAGGAGGAGGAGGGGGAGGAGGAGGAGGAGGAGGAGGAGCAGAAAGAGGAGGAGGACGAGGAGGACGAGGAGGACGAGGAGGAGGAGGAGGAGGAGGAGGAGGATGCCAGGCAGCAAGGGAAGGATGCCTGGCAGCGAGAGGCCAGGCACAGCCTCACGCTGCAATGTGGGCCACACGCGCGCGCGCCGCCACGCGAGCGCGTCGAGATCTTTCCGACAGCCCCTGCTTTCGCCCACGACCATTAGAATATGGTTCAAGATGTCAGCCACGCGCAGAGGGGGGTGAGGGGAGGGGGGAGGGCTTCTTAGAAGCAGCCTCCGTGTAAGAAGCCCTCCCCCCTCCCTCCACCTCCTTGTGCGCGCCGCCAAAAATGGCTTCAACATGGTCCCAAGGGGCCCAGGACTGCCCACGAGGCCCCCAAGGGGACCCCCGAGAGGGCCTCAGGAGGCCAAACATGTTGATCTGAAGGTCTTCAGGTGTCTCGCCTTTTCGGGCCCAGAACGGCTCGCGATAGCCGAAGATCGTCCCCAGACGGCCTAAGAGACCCCCAAGAGGGCCCCAAGACGGCCCCAGAGGGCCCCAAGACGGCCCAGGACGGCCCCAAGACGGCCAAAACGGGCTCCTACAGGGTCCCAAGAGAGCCCCCAAGAGTGCCGCCACGGCCCAGGAGGGCCCCAAGACGGTCCGAAAGGGCCCCACAAGGACCCCCACGAAGGCTCGGAGATGCGAAATAACAAGATTCCCAAGAGCGAGCGGTGACGTAAATAACTCTTCACACCAAGGCTCCCAAGCGCTCACAGTGATGTGAGGCGCTCTGAACACCAAGTCTCCCAAGAGCGAGCGGTGACGTACCAAGCTGCTCCCAAGAGCGAACGAGGACGTGAATAGCTCGTAACGCCAAGACTTTCAGGAGCGAAAGGTTTTCTACGTACACAGCTCTTCACACCAAGGCTCCCAAGAGGGATCGGTGACGTGAAACATCTCTTAACGCTCAGGCCCTCAAGAGGGAACGATGCCATGAGCCTTATCAGGCGAGTTCCTCAAGCGCTCTCTCCGTTCCCGTGCCGGCCCAGCTTCTAACACGCCCCAAGCTGCACAAGGCACGTTGGCGGATATTCGCATGCTACGTGTGGGATTGCAGCTAGTGGTTCAAATTTCTGTTCAGGCGTCGTCCTCTGGCAGCAGGGTGTTCACTGTGCTTGTTCACTGGCTTCGCGTTCACCGCCCGCCCTTTCTGGTTCCCTGTCCCCGTTTTCACTCGTGCTCGCTCTGGAGGGTCTTGACCGGCTCCAGAGCCTGTGCTCGACTGGTTTGCTCCCAGTTGGCCCGGCCAGGTCCGCCGTGCTGTCCTGCTGCGGGGGCCTGGGGTAGGCGCTCCGGAGGGTCCCTTGAGCGTCCTGGAGGCGTTCTTGGTCGTCCTGGAGGCCGTTTTGAGCGTCCTGGAGGCCCTGCTGGGGCGTACTAGCCGCCCTCTCGGGCGTCCTGGAGGCGCTGTGACTTTCTGGGCGTGCAGGCGGCCCTCCTGGGCATATTGGGGGGGGGGAGGGGCCGCAGCCCCGCAAGGGACAGCGACCGCGGCGGCGGCGGCCCGCCGGAGTACGAGGACGAGGGCGGCGCTGCCAAGGCGCGCCCGCGTGCCGTCCCCCCGCGGCCGTGCCCGGGGGGGGCGCGGCCGGGTGGCCCTCCGTGGCGCGGCGGCGCTCGCGCAGGACCAGAGTCAGCGTGACCAGAAGCCTCCGACTGTTCGCGGGCGATTTCCCCGCCGCCGCCAGGCCCCTTGCAGCACCGCCTCGGCGGCGGAGGCGAGATCGTCCGCGGACGTTCGACCGGTCAGGTTTGCATGGGTTCCTGGTTCTTTAACTTCCCCCCTCCGTGCGCTCTTCCTGCCTTGATGCGGTCGTGGGGAACACCCCATTTTTATTCTTATGTGCGCCTAGCAGACGTCTGGTCCCCACGCAAAAGGATACCCTGGTCGTGGCAATGGCATTTCCTATTTGTGTCCTTCCAAAGGGAGCCTCACCCATGACCACGAGAGATCTTGCAGAGGACCCCGCATACTCAGACAGCTGGGCATTTTCTCAAGCTCCCCGAGGGGGTTTCTTCGTGTGCAGTCGGTGCTTCTTCAACAGTGAGCTCTCGAGAAACTGTGTCGAAGTGCGTGCTTTCCAGTCCATGTGTGTGTGTGTGTGTTCTATCCCATTGCTAGCCAGATGTCCTTCTGCTTGGGCGGCCTCCTCTCTATTTGGCGCTCGCTAGAGAGGTGAGCATCTGATCATGAATGACCTGGTAGGAACCCAAACTCGTTGATAATTCTCCCACCATTTTGTAGGGCGCAGCCGCACGATGTCTGACGAAGGGATGCTTCTTCACGATCATGATATCCAGCTGTCTGCGGCAAACCCCGCCACTGTGCCTGCGCAACAGCGCAGCATGAAGGAGGCTGAGTGCAGACGGAGTTGCGACCAGTGGCCTGAATTGCGACAGGTCGTGAACTCGACCTCGTTTTCGTTCGCGCGGTAGGAGAGAGGTCGAGGTAACGCCCCGCGGGAGTTCAGCGAGCGGTCTGACCTGGGGGTGGTCGTGATCTGTACCTCGTCTTCCTCCGCTCAGTAGGGAGGAGGAGGAGTAGGAGGAGGCTGAGGAGGAGGAGGAGGAGGAGGAGGAGGACGAGGAGGAGGAGGAGGAGGAGGATGAGACAGTGGAGACAAGGAGGAGAAGGGCTTTTGGAACCCTCTAGGGACGTCATGGGAGCCGCCTGAGGGCTTCTTTGAGGCCTCCTGGGGACCTACTAGGAGCCTCTTTGGAGCCTCTCGGGCCTCTTGGGCCGTTTTGGGGGGCTCATGGCCCGTTTGACGCCTTCGGAGGTTGTCTTGGGTGGCCTCTCTGGGTCGTCTTGGTGTCCTCCTGGAGCGCTTTAGGGCCGTCTTGGGGCCTTCTTCGTGGTCTCTTGGGCGATCTTGGGATCTTCTTTGGTCGGCTGGGGGCCCTCTTTGAGGCCTCATGGGCTGTCTTGAAGCTAGCTTGGAGGCTTCTTGGGCCGTCTTGGGCGGTCGGAAAGCCAACCAAGTGAGAACCTCAACATGTTTCAAACGCCTGAGAGGAAACCATGTTTTTCGTCTCCTCGTGCTCGTCTGAAGTGTGTCTTGGAGCCGTCTTGGGCCGTCTAGGAAGCCTCTCGAGCCGTCTTGAGTTTGGGAGCCGCCTCTTGTGCCGTCTTGGGCCATTTGGGCCGTCTTGGTGTCATCTTGGCTGTCTCAGAAGCAGTCTTGTGAGCCTCTTGAGACTGAAGGTTGACAAGAGCGCCGAGGAGCAACTTATGGAGGGCGGTTTCAGAACGATGCACGCGGCTGGCGGGCGGGGGTATGGCCCTAAGGTATGGCCCTAGAAATCAGTAAGGAACCTCCCAGACAGCAGACGAGCATGACAGAAGGAGCGAGGTATGAGTGATGATGTTTTGGTGGGGTGAAGCCTTCTAGGGAGGGGCTCCATGGGAGGGGGAAACGCGGCCAGGCGGGCGAAACACGCCTGCCCCCTCCCAAGAGGCCTCCAAGACGCCTCCAAGAGAGGTCCAAGAGGGCTCAGAACCAGCCAAGAGCGTTCCAAGACAGCCTAAGGTGGCCTCGAGCCAGTCCAGGAGGGCCCCAAGACGGCCCAACACGCCTTCAAGTGGACCCCCGAGAGGGGCTCAAGAGGCCACGCATATTGGTTATCCATCAACTTTTGGTGATTTTTAGGTTTCTCGCCTTTTCGGGCTTCCGACGGCCTGAGACGGCGCAAGAGGCGCCAAACATCGCCCCGAGACGGCACCCCCAAGACGGTCCAAAAGGCATCCAAGACGGCCCAAAAGACTCCCAAGAGGCCCCCAAAGGCCCCCAAGAGGCTTCTAAGAGCCTCTCGAGAGGCACCCTTGGAGCGAACAGTGGCTTCAAAAATATGGCAAGCCGGCCGAAGCCCCCTCAGACGGTCCAAGAGGGCCCCGGTGCGGCCCAAGAGGGCCCCCAAACAGCCCAACAGACCCCCAAGATGCCCCCAAGAGGCCTTCGAGATGCCTCTAAGAGCCTCCCAGGGGGCCGCCCGTGAGCGAACGGTAAAGTAAAAGCCATTGAACGTCAATGCTCCCAAGAGCGAACGGTGGCATAGAAAGCTCTGACCACCAAGCGACGTAAAAGGCTTTGAACGCCACGGCTCCCAAGAACCATTTCGTGCGATATTGGAGCCGCCCCGCATAACCAACTGCAGGCGTTCGGGACGGATAGCAGTGGGAGCGGGGCAAGATGCTCGGGAACGATGGCGGGGGGAGCGGGGCATCCTACACTTCACACGCTGGCCCCTTCAGTGAGCGAAGGTGGGCGGGCTACGAACGCGCACGGAGGGAACGAGCAGAACCTCCTGCTTTTCTTCGCCTGTTCTGATGGGCCTGTTTTCTGCCACCACCACCACCATAAGTTGGAGGGGGAGGGGGTTCGTCCTCCTCCTCCTCCTCCTTCCCCCCTCCAACTTATGGTGTTGGTGGTGGTGGAAAACAGGCCCATCATGTCCCCCTCTCATCCCTCCCCCGCTCTTCTTGCCCAGAAGGGGCTCAAGAGGGCCCCCAAAGTCGAGGCCTGTAGAGGCAATCTGACCTTCAGTCAGAAGGCAAACTCCCGCGAGCATTCACCGAGGTGACGACAGGCGGGGGGGTCCTGCGCCGCGCGATTCCCGGGCGGGCAGTGCCAACATGCATTCGCACAAAAGCTCCTCCGGCATAGGCCCTCCGCGCAAATCAGGCCCACGGCAGGAGGGGAGAAAACACACGCAGACACAATTAATCGTCGATTCCCAGGAAAATGTGGGAAAATATTGGAAGTGGGGGGGATGACAGAAACCCAGAAAATATGGGAGAAGATAGGGAATCCGGTTATTTTGTGTGTATTCATTTGTGTGTGTCCCAGAGCCCCTTCAAAGGCCCCCATGAGGGTCCCAAAAGTGCCGTCGGAGACCCCCAAGAGGGCCACAGAAAGCCCCAAGGGCGCCCCAAGACGGGCCAAGCCCCCCGAGACGGCCCAAGGGGTCCCCCAGAACGGCCCGAGAGGGCCCCACGACGCCCAGAAGAGCCCCCAGAGGAACCCCACTGACGGTCCAATGACGGACGCAGGTTTGACGCCAAGGCTCCCAAGAGCACCAGCTGACCAGAACGCCCTGTTCACGCCAGTCGATGACGTAAACATGTTTGAACGCCACGGGTCCCCAGAGCGAGCAGTGGGGCAGAAAATTCTGAACACCAAGGCTCCTGAGAGCGAACGGTGACGTAAACAGCTCTTAACGCTAAGGCGCCCAAGGGCGAACGGTGATGCAAACAACGCTGAATTCCAAGGCTCCAAAGAGTGAACGGTGACGTAAACAACTCTTCACACCAAGGCTCCCAAGAGGGAAAGCTCGCAACGCCAAGACTCCCAAGAGCGAGCGATGATGTGGAAGGGCTCCTCATCCCAAGGCTCCCAAGAGCGATCGGTGACGTGAAAAGGCTCTTCACGCCAAGATTCCCAGGAGCGAGCAGTGCTATGAGCCCTCTCTGGCAAGTTCCTAAAGCGCTCTTTCCATTCCCGTGCCAGCCCAGGTTATAACCCGCCCATTCCGTGCAAGCATGGTGGCGGCGGATGATTGCGTTTCTTCTTTGAGTTTCAGTCGACACCATTCGCCTGCAGAAAAGGTGGTGGGGCGAATCATCATGGTGTCATCTTCAGGCTCCTGGTAAGACCTTTCAGCAACTACCTCATATTCGATCCCTGGCAAGATGTCCGAAAGTTTTGTCGCCCACTCCAGCTGGCCCACTTCTGGCAGAGCCGGTCCGGCTCCGCGCCGACTCGCTGGCCAGACCTGGCGCGCGGCCCGAGCAGGATGCGCGGCGCCCCGAGGCGCGCGCGCCCATCCTGGCGCGCGCGCGCGCGAGGCGTCGTGCGCTGGCGCCTCCGACGTCTAGGTCGGCGTGCCCCCTGCGCGCGCTATCGCGACTTCGGGCAGATGGCCGATGGGCCAGGGCAGCCGCGGGGCGGGGGTGCATTCGACTGGCCCGAAGGGGCGGCGCCCGCAGGTCGAGGGCGACTTGCTCTCGCTGCCCTGCCTGCGCGGTGCGCCTCGCTCCGGCGGCGGAGGGCGGAGAGTGCCTCATCGACTCCTCTGTGCCCTCCTGGAGGTGCCCGAAGCTGCGGGGCCAGCCCAGCGCGGTTCAGCTGCGGGGGCTTGCGGGGGCGATGGCAGCGCCGATCCGCGCAGTGCGAGCGGGGCGGCGCGCCCGACAGGCGCGCCGAGAACCGGGGCTCGTGCTTCGCAGGCCCAGGTTTGCACCTCCATGCCCGGTTGCTGGCTCGCAAGTGCTCCTGCGCCCGCGAGCGCGCGCAGCTCCAGGGCGCGATTCGCGGCGCCGGCCTCGAGCGCGCCAGGGAGGTGTGGGTCTTGGCGCCCCGCCTCGGCCGTGCCTGGGCACTGGTGCTGCGAGGCTTCTTGGGGCGCTGGTCGATGCCGCAGATGCAGTGGGCTTGGCGGGGATCTGGGGGGATGGCTGACCCCGCCCCGCTCTGCGTCGCGCGTCGACATCCGGCGCTTGGAGGATGCAGAGTGGGATCGTTCTAAATGCGGCCGATTGGCACCCGAATGGTGCCGCGGGGTCTCTGTGGCATGGTCCAGCCAGCAGTGGCGCGGCGCGGGGCCGCCGCGCGTGCTCGCGCGACCTTGGCGAGGACCTCGGGGGCGTGGCCCCGACGAGATGGCGGAGGCCTGCGCGGACTAGAGCGTTGGCCGCGCCGACTGCGCCCGCGCGAGCTCGGCGCGGCTGGTGGAGCTCGGGGACCAGCTGTTGGAAGAGGCTGGGTCCCTTGCCGCCGCTGCCGAGTGCGAAGGTGCGGCGCGGCGTGGCAGGGAATGCAGTCCTGGGGGCCGCCGGCGCGGAGGTGCGCGGGCAATTGCCTGAAGGCCCTGCGTAGTTAGTAACAGTTGGCGGAACTTATAATTGTTATTAACGGAGTTATAACTAGTTAGGTTTGGCCAGTTTGAAGCTGTTTTTTAATGTTTATGTTATGTTTTTGCATCTCATGTAGTTGGAAATTGGGGCATCATGATTGGGCGCTTCGTCGATTTGGATCTGCTCAGGGGCCTTCAGATTTTTTTTTATCGTCCTGGGGCAAACGCGACGGTCCGCAGCGCATCATGTTAGCAACATCGCGATTTGTATTCTACTGGCCAAATGCACGTGATGTCGTTCTCTATTTTCCTGTAAATCACAGGAGCTTTCAGCGAGGTCAGAGGCATCAGAACAGGGTCTGTATCATCTAAAAAGATGTGTCTGGAAAAACCTTCAGCGGCGTTCACATGCTTAGTTGCAAGCTGCTGGACAAGCACCTGCGACTCGCCATCGTCGCATTTCACGTGAAACCACACTTGCATTGCTGCATGCATCCCGCCCGACCCCAGAAGTACGATATCACCGCGCTTGATGCGGCCGAAATCTGTCATGGCTTCGATGCTGGAGACGGCCGTCTGCGTCCCAGGGCACATGCGTTTCAACGCATTCAGCAGCTTCTGTGTTGCTTTCGTTGGGTCGACTAAGCCAGGTGAAACACGCATGGTCTTTAAATCGTGCGCGTGCTGCGCAGTGAGTTGGACCATGAGAGCCTTCTCTGGCCCCTTCTTGCACATGTGGTCTTTGGCGAAACGTTTTACGTTTTTGTGCTTGCGTTCCTGGACAAAGCAACTGAGCGACCCATGTTTTTCAAACATTTCTGGCAAATGTGTTGCCATATGGTGCTTATACACCCAATAGCTTTCACCATATGCGTCCTGATGGCACCGAAGATGTTTCACTATCGCTGACTCTATCTGCGCGGTCGTGACTGGAAGCCGCCGCGCCGCCGTGATGATTATGTCAACGGCATCTTGCAATGCCAGCATACTTGCGATCTGGGGGGCCACTTGATCCGATGAAGGATGCATGGCAATTACTTGCCGAATATACCTGCACAAAACAGGCAACGCAGAGATCTCTTCTGAGGCACTTGCTTGGAGCTCACCAGTCTCCCATACAGTTGCGGCTGAGTGGTGTTTACTCGGCCACGTCCACTTCATGAAATACTCATGCAACTCCATTGCATCACACAAACACTTGAACTGCGCATGCCCTAAAAGTGCTTTTACTTCTCTGTCGAATATACCAGACACAAAATAAATATGCATCCAGTCAAAGCAAATGAATGACGCAGGGAGATATCGCAAACCTGGGTCCAGCGCTATGTGTTCGGGGTGGAAGTTCCATCCTTTGTGCTGTGTGATGGTCGTGTACTGCCCCTCTGAAAACTCACCCCGCTGATATTTATCCCAATCGGGTCGAAGTCGTTCCAGGATCGCGATGATTGTCGCGTCATCGTTTCTGCGTATCTTTGACGCATCCAAGCACGCGTCTGTCACAAAGAAACCAGATACATCATATGTCAAATAATCAAACTTTCTATTCAAGACGTTGCGACATAACGCACAGGGTTTGGAACCAGCGTGCCCTTTGTTCATGTGTAGTTCCCGCAATGCCTCTTCGTCCCCTATGACGCACGACAGCTTCGCGACGATCGTCGCGTGCGACGTTGCGTCGCCGTTCTCTGACACGTCTAATGTAACACCGCTCGTCTCAAAATTGAAACCACCAGCAGATTTTTTTTTAAAAAAAAACTTCTTTGAGGGTCATCTTGATGCACTGCCCGATGCCACCTGGGATGCTTTTTATTTTTGCGCACCGCGCAGTGCTAAGCGTGAACCACGCATCTTCGTTACCCAAGGACTCGTCGAACTCAGCGAACGACCAGTAAACAGCATCAACCCCCCGATAATCTTTCCCCTTCGCCAGGGGGTCTCGCGGTGAAATACCATCGAAATATAAAATGATGTGCCACGGCGACGCCAAGCTGCATGGGTGCTCCTGAAGTGAGCGGCGAAACATCTCCCTGACTGGAGCGCTAGCCTTGCAGCAGGAATACAAACATGGCCCAGGACAGCACACCCAGTTCTCGAAAGTTCTACCACTGACTAAAGGCGTGTCTATGCAACGCAAGACGTTCCCATATGCGTTCGACTCTTTGGCAATGGTGTTTTCGTTTGCCCTGTATTGTGAGCTCCGTGAAATATTGTCGGGCAACCCATGGTCTCGCACATATTTTAGGACACCCGGCAGAGCGCGCTGTGACAGGTATGAGCCCCTGTGGAGCTCCACCAGCGCCTCATCCGCCTTGCGTTTCCTGGCGGCGGACGCGGCCATGGTTTCAGCCCAAATGGCTACAGACTCGATAACGATGCCAATGCGCATCATAGGATGCATGCGTCGCGTTATGGTAGGGGCACGCTGCATGATGCATCTGAATGCAGCGAGGCGATAGATCACGTTGCATATCGATGCATATGGCATGATACGACGTCGCATCAGAAGGACATGTAGGTGCATAGTGATGCATACGAAGTGCGACGGTAGCTCGCAAGAGAAAGGAGTGTTGCATATTGATGCATGCGACTTGCGATGAAAAGATCGCAACAGACTTGTGTTTTAGACATCATGGTGCAACGTCATACAAGTTCGTCGATGTGGCGCCGCCCACCGCCGCGCTGCAGCTGCGATGCGAGCTCCCAGCCCTGCTGGTCCTCAACAACCCCCTGGTCCTCCCCCTCCCCGCGTCGAGCACCTAACACTTGGCGTCGATCCACGCCAGCGCCGCGCTCCAAGCCTCAATGCGATTCATCGTCGCATTGCGGTCGAAGCGGACGCGGCGATCTGCCCTCCCCACAACGGCCCTGAACACCTTCTGTGAAGGCTTGTAGATCACGTAGCCGCACCTGTACGGCGTGTTGCACTCGCACGTCGGCGGCTTGGGCAGCACGGCGGGCTTTGGCACGGCAGCCGCGGGTCGCCGCATGGCAGGGGGCCGCGCCTTCTTCATTGGCACAGCCCCCTCGGCGTCTTCGACGCCTGCCCCGCCCTCGGCGTCACCGACGCCTTCGCCAGCCGCGGAGGGGCGCTTCCTCGCCTTGGCGGTCTTGGCCTTCTTGGCGAGGAGCGCCCTGAGCTTCTCCTCCTCGTCGGTCAGGTCTGGCTCGGGCTCAGCATCGCGCGGCTCATCACGCGGCTCCTCGCGCGGCGGAAGCTTCGGCTCCTGCTGCGGCTCCTCGCGCGGCGGGAGCTTTGGCTTCGGGGGCTCCAGCTCCACGCGCGGCTGCGCAGGCGGCTCGGGCGGCCTGAGAGCCGCGGCCGCCGAGTTGGCGAAGAGCGCCGCGCACAGCGGTGCACCGAACAGGGCCTGCATGACTTTCAACTGCCCGCCAGCCGTAGGGTCTGGGGCTGTCATTGGGGGCGCTGCAGCTGCAGGCGAGGTCTTCGCCGCGTAACGCCTGCTCGACTTCCTCGCGTAGTCTGGCGCGTCCGTCTGGATCTCCTCCCAGGCGGGCCCATCGTCCTTGTAAGCTGATTTCCACCACGGCTCAGCCGACATGTCCTCGATGCGGTCGAAGTTCCACACCGTGGCGTACCCAAGCGTGGACCAACCCTTGCACGTGGTGGCCTTGGAGATGGCACCCTTCACCTCTCCGAGGGGCCTGAGCCAATCGCCCCCATGCCCCTTGCCGCTGCCCCGCGCCACGAGCGCGGCCATCTTGCCCTTGGAGCTCTCGGAGAGCGTGTGGGCGCCGATCAGCTTGCACCGAGCGGCGACCAGGCGTATGCACGCCTTCTCACTCAGGTCGCCGCTCTTCAGCGATTTGATCTCGCTCGCCGTGAAGACCCTCGATGCAATGCTAATATCTTGCCATTGCTTGGATCCGCCTGGCATTGACAGCATGCCTGTCTTGGTCCCGACGCTCTGGCACAAGCGTGCGATGTTCTCTTGAGTCCAAGTGTCCAGCGAGTGCTCCCTGATTGTTTTCACCAAGGCTGTCGCGTCGTCAGTACTGATCTGTGACAGGTTGTTGATCTTCATGAGGAGGCTGTCGTACTGGTGCTGGGCCACGGCTGATGGGCACAGGCCACATGCGATTTGTGTCGATACCCACTCTGACATGTGCTGCAGTTCCGCGCGGAGGTTCGGAACCGTCGTCATATGACGACAGTTCCGAACCTTCGCGCCTCGCGCCTCGCGATAGGTCGCGCCTCGCGAAAGATCGCGCCTCGCGATAGATCGCGATCGATCGCGATCGCGCCCAAATGGCTATGCGACGCGGGCCTGTGTGGTCTATATTCGAAACGAGAACCCGACACCAACTGATGCCAACTTGCAATGCCCCACGCATCGAAGATTGGTTTCGGATGGCAGTGCGAGTCTACCACCTGCAACGGGTTGCATGCATCTTGGCATACATAGAACCGACGCGTATATGGCGATGTAAGTGTTGCCGCGTCGCGTATCCCCGCCAGCCCATCCGACCCGAACGAAGAGCGCAGACCACCTGCAGTTGTTATCATCATATGTCTCATCATCATTTTCGTTAAGTGCGCGCGCGCTGATGCCGAGGGGACGGTCCAAGACATCACTCACAGAACTGGCGTTCTGGATTTAACCTCACCAGTCGGGAGCATCCCAAAGTCGCGATCCTCCGTATCCTCCTCCTCTTCCGCCTCATCCTCCTCATCTTCCCCTCCTCATCCCTCTCCTCCTCCCCGTTGCGGCCTTGGGGCTCTATATGTGGTTCCTCTTGGGGTTTTGGCGCTGCGTCATCCTACAGATATCGTGAGGCGTCGGATGATCCTATGACGCGAAAAGGCGGAAACGCATAGCACCAATGCCATTCAGAGTGCGAAGCAGTTGTGAGGGAGCGATGGGGGGGGGGGCACGGCTTAGTAGCGTAGTAGGATGGGCAAGAGCATCAGCACCAGCAGCAACAGGAGGACAACGACGAGGAGGGACGAAGAGGGAATGATGTGATGGGGAGGACGAGGATGGGGATGAGGATGAGGATGGGGAGGGAGGGGGGAGGAGGAGGCGGAGGAGGAGGGAGGAGGAGGAGAAGGGGGAAGATGAGGAGGAGGACGAGGCACCTGCGCTATCATGCCGACATTATCATCCCAGACTCATCTTGCATTGATGCATGCAGGTTTTTTCTCTGACCCCTCCACCCGTCGTCCGTCGCCCCCACGCCCCTAGCGGGCATCGCGCTCGGCGCGCGCCAGCTCAGTCTCGGCCCGAACGTGGGCCGCGCTCGCATCATCCGCGTCGAGCAGCGCGTTCATCCACGCGTCCTTGCTCTTCAAAAACGCATTGAACCTCTTCTCTGCCTATCGGGGGGAGGGAGGGGGGCGATCGCACGGAGGCGGGTGGGACTGGCGACACCGATGGGGCCATTGACTAAGGGGGTGGGCTCGAGAGCCCATCCCCTCCCCCCTGGCCTCGAGGGGCCCTTGTGTTGTTGTTAGTTAACAACCGCCTGCCTTCTTCTCAGCCTGCGTCTTCGCTGCTTTGGCATGCTTCAATGCCGCCTTGGCAGTCTTCACTGACCGCTGGCGCTCCTGCTTTTCATCCTGCAGCTCAAAGCGCACCTGCGCTTCCATCGCGATCGTCTTCGCTGATTTTCCCATGGACACGTGAACCACAAATGGGGACGCGTAAGCCACGCGTGAACTGGTTCGCAAAGGTGGGCGAATGAACCACAAATGCTGCTGACGGTTTGCCAAGCGTTCAGCCCCGCCATCGTTGGCGACATGTAGTAAGCTGGGGGGGGGGGGGGCGCGAGAGGTGTGAACAGGAGAGGGGTCGAGATGAGGAGGCGGCTGGGGGTGGACATGCAACGGGAGTGCCCGATCACGGCGTCGATGTAGTGGGGGGGTATGAGTAGGGCAGTGATGTGTGATCACATGGTTGGCACTCATGCCATGCGACCGCGTCGCAGACTACATGCGTGTTCACGCAGCCGAGTTGGTTGAGGGCTGAGAGAACGCAGCTTGTAAGCTGCGGCGCGCGCGCGTGTGTACGCGACTATGCCTGCCATGTCAGCCGACTTGAAGGCGCTGCGTGCCAAGCACCGCAAGGAGGACACGGAGCACTTCAATGAAAGGTTGGATACCCTGATCAGGCACAAGCAGCATTGCCAGAAGATGTCCAAAACGGCGGACCGCAAGGCAGCCAGTATCTCATGCATGACATGTTGCAAGTGGTTGCAATCCATTCACGTCGAAATATATTTGCTGATTAGAGCATAAACGTTTGGGCATCACCCGATGCAGTTGTATGCATGTTCGGTTGTGTTGAAACGCATTGCAATCGGCTGCGAGTAGTTCGCGTCGAAGGGCGCACTTGTGACACTATGGGGGGGGGGGGGGGGGCGTTGAGGCAACGCCCAATGCAGTCGTATGCATGCGCGTTCGGTTGCGTTGACACGCAGGTATGTACTATCATGATGTCAGGGTGTGAAATTGGTTGTGTAATGGCTTGGCGTTGCGACTGTGGTCGCATGGTCTCAAGCGGTTGGGCGAACGGTCGCACTTAGCAACGGCGTGTCAACGCCACGTCTGAACCCCGTCCATGCCCACTCGAAAGGCAGACGCTGCATACAAGAAGATGGAGAAGCTCGTGAAGAAGGCGGAGCAGGCCGCGGATTCGTTCACGTTGCTCTTGGACAACGCCAAGATGTGTAAGGGTGCGGTTGATCGGGCGAATAATCGCCTTGTGGAGGCAGGTGCTGCCGATCGTGCGCGGGGGCGCAAAGCCTTGGGTATCGGTGAATACGCCGCCTGAGTGTGGGTGTCGGGGCGTACTTAGATGGGGGCTCGTTGGGGTTGTGCGTGCAAACGCATGTATGCGAGCCTTCAGGTTCTCGTTGCAGCTTTTCGCGCGATAAAGCACCCTGCGGAGAGACCGATGACACGAATACGAATGGGGACGAGGAGAAATAAGAATAGGATGAGGAGGGTTAGGCGGTGGAGGTGAATGAGACGGAGAAGGAGGATGCTGGGGATGAGAATGGTGAGGAGGGATAGGGGGGAGGAGAAGGAGGACGAGAATGAGGAGAAGGGGGAGGGCGAGCAGGAGGAGGAGCAGGATGAGACGCCTCCGCAGTCGTCTCCGCCGCCGTCGAACTCGTCGCAGCCAACTCGTCGCCACCAACTCTTCGCCGTCGCCGTCGCTATCGCAGCCGCCGTGGCAATTGCTCCTCCTCATCTTCTTCCCCCTCCTCCTCCTCCTCCTCCTCCCCATCGTCCCCCTCTTCTTCCGCGTGCTCCTTGTCCTGCTCCTCCTCATGCTCCTCCTCCTACTCCTCCTCATCCTCGTTGTCGTTCAATCGTGGTCGTCACGGTGGCCGCCGCCCTCTCCTGCGCCGCGCGCGCAGATGACGGCGCAGGCGACGGCTTCGACGGCGACGGCGGGAACGAGGAGGAGACATGATGAGACTGAAGAGGGTGAGAATGAGACGGAGTAAGAATGAGGAGAATGAGGGTGATGGGGAGGAGAATGAGGATGAGGAAGAGGAGGCAGAGGAGGAGGAGGTGGGGGAAGATGAGGAGGGTGATGAGGCGGAGGAGAAGGAGGAGGAGGAGGAGGCGGCGGCGGCGGAGGAGGAGGAGGAGGAGGAGGATAAAGGTAGGAGGGGGAGGATGAGGATGAGGGAGAGGATGGGCCTTCCCCTCCTCCTCCTCCTCCTCACCCCCCACCTCCTCCTCATAATCCTCCCCCCTCTCCTTCTCCTTGTCCTCCTTCTCCCGCGCATCCTCCTCTCATCCCACTTCCCCTTATTCTCGCTCACGCCACGCTCATACATCACTTATCAACATGATCCAGCGCAGCCGCGGGCAGCGCAGCCAAGCAGACAAGCCAATTCTAGGCGCAACGTCGACCACGAGCGGGATGGAGACCCTCGAAGTTTACTCTAAACATGAGCTCAAACCCTTGGTGTCGTATGTCAGAATCTCACATGCGACAAATCTGTCGTATGTCAGAATCTTACATACGACAAATCTGTCGTATGTCAGAATCTTACATACGACAACGTTGTCGTATGTAAGAATCGTACATACGACATCTCGCTCTTATATATCATAAGGATTCTATTAACACATCCGTCGTATGTTAGAATCTTACATACGACAACGGTGTCGTATGTAAGAATCTTACATACGACAACTTTGTCGTATGTTAGAATCTTACATACGACAACTGCGTCGTATGTTAGAATCTTACATACGACAACCCCCACCATAATAGATCATGCCCGACGGAGGAGAGGCAGCGCGCGGTCTAGAATGAACTCCACGCTTGCTGCCGCGCTGGTGGCGGCACATTAATGCGACAGCGGCGGCTTCGGCGCCGCTTTGGTAGTGTTGTCTGGCGCTACTGATCAGCGGCGAACAGCCGCCTCCGCCCAGATGTCGGGAGGAGGAACACATTACATATCCAGTTCTTGGCCCTCATCCTTCCCCCTCGTCCTTGGTAAGAACCGTTGAAGGAGGAGGGATGAGGGGGCCCGATAGAACTAGATCTGTATTGTTTTCCTCCACCCATATGCGCCAGTGCGTCCGCTTGCTCCACCCGACGTAGTCGGCCTTGCCGCGGTCCGACATCAGGTCCTGCAGCCCGTCCAGCTGCTCCTTGGTGGCAAGGGCCTTCGCCAGCCTGATGTGGCGCCCGCCGCGGGACTTCTCCTCGCGCCAGCCCTTGCCGCCGTCGTAGCCTTTATCGCCCTTGCCGCCGTCGTGGCCCTTGCCGCTGTCGATGCCCTTGCCGCTGTCGTAGCCTGTATCGCCGCGGTCGTAGCTTGGATCACCGCCGTAGCCCGTGTCACCGTCGTAGCCCTTGCCGACGTCGTAGCCCTTGCGATCGTAGCCCTTGTCGCCCTTGCGATCGTAGCCCTTGTCGCCCTTGCGGTCGTAGTCACGGCTGTCGTAGCCACTGTTGCCGTAGTTGTCGTAGCCACGGTTGTCGTAGCCACTGCTGTCGTATCCGCGGTTGTCGTAGCCACGGTTGTTGTAACCACGGTTGTCGTAGCCACGCTGGTAGTTGCCACTCTTGTCGTAGCCCTTGCTGTCGTAGCCACTCTTGTCGTAGCCCTTGCTGTCGTAGCCCTTGCTGTCGTAGCCCTTGCTCGAGCCCTTGTCGTAGTCGCCCCAGCGCCTGCGGTCGTACCACCTGTTGTCGTAGTCATCGTCGTCGCGGTCGTACCACGAGCTGTGGTGGTCATACCACTTGGAGCTGTACGGGTCGTAGCGGCGGTCGTAGCCCTTGTCGCCCTTGCCACCGTCGTAGCCCACGTCGCCCCTGTCACCGTGGTAGCCTTTGTCGCGGCCCTTGTCGATGTCGTAGCCTGCGCCGCTGCCCTTGCCATCGTCGTGGCCCTTGTCGAAGCCCTTGCTCGAGCTGCCTTTGCCACCGCCGTAGCCCTTGCCACCGTCGGTGATGCCCTTGCCACCGTCGTAGCTGGCGTAGTCGTAGCCCGTGTCGTCGCCATCGCCGTCGTCCCATGAACTCCTGCAGGCCCTGGAACGAGTTCAACTCGGGATCCAGCGCGGGCGCCAACTCGAGATCATCGAGCAAGCCGTCGGCCACGCGCGAGCGATCGTACTTCGCCAAGACCTTCGCCGTCGGCGGCGTGCTTGGCGGCCGAGGGGCCACCTTGCTGGTGGGCTGCAAGACCTTGGCGGCCGCGGCGCGCCGCCGCTGGCTGAGATCCCCCGCCGCCTCCAGGAGCAGCGTCACCGCGGTCTCGTCCGCCATGGTGCTGCTGGTTGCACTGGTGATGCTGCTGCGGGTGGTGCTGCTGGTTGCACTGGTGGCGCTGCTGCAGCTGGTGCTGCTGCGCGTGGAGCTGCTGGATGCACTGGTGGTGCTGATGCAGCTGGTGCTGCTGCGCGCGGAGCGCTGGTAGCTGCTGCGCGTGGAGCGCTGCAGCTGGTCGCGCACTGTCGCGACCCAAGCAACGCTCGGGCCTAAACGGCGGTGGCAACGGAGGAGGATGAGGTCGGGGAGGGATATTCACATCATAGCGTAGCATTGCATGGCATACCATAACCAACATCATGGTTCGCGGTACTGGGTTCATTGTGAGGTCGTGTGATGCTGAGTTAATTGTGAGGCTGTCTCGAGCGAACGCAGACGACGATGTTAACGCATCTCATTTTCAAGTTCACATCCCCAAGTAGACTCTGAAACAACGCATGCATTGCTGCATGCACCCATGAGTGCACAGCGCGAAACGATTCGCGACGCAGCCACGCCCCCTCACCCGAATCGCCCCCTCACCTGAATCGCACCCCCCCCCCCTCCCCCCATTTGCGCGCGCTGCTGTTTCTGGACCGAGGCCCCCTGGAGGACCCCTTTCTCCTCCCAGGGGGGCGTGGCCGCGCGCGGTGGCGCGCGCGGCCATGGCGTGCAGCGCCGAGGCGCTGAGCCGCCTGCACGAGGACTGCTGGGGTGAGAGCCACAGGAGAAGGATGAAGGGGGATGGGGAGGACGAGGAGGAAGACGAGGATGATGAGGAGGAAGAGGAGGAGGAGAAGGAATAGGAGGAGGAGGAGGAGGAGGAGGAGGGGGAGGAGGAGGAGGAGGAGGAGGAGGAGGAGGAGGGAGGTCGGCGGATTTTCGCCCTCCATACAGGAGCTCCAGCGGGAGCGGCGGATCGCAGACAGGCTGCTCGACGTCACCGAGCTCTTGATTAAGGGCTACGACTACGACAACAGTGGCTACGACAACAGTGGCTACGACAAAGGCTACGACAAGGGCTACGACAAAGGCTACGACAAGGGCTACGACAAAGGCTACGACAAGGGCTACGACACGGGCTACGACAGTGATGGCAAGGGCTACGACGACGGTGGCAAGGGTTACGACGATGGCAAGGGCAAGGGCTACGACGGTGGCAAGGGCAAGGGCTACGACAGTGGCAAGGGCCGCGAGAATGACGGCAGCGGCAAGGGCCGCGACAAAGACGGCGACAGCGGCAAGGGCCACATCAGGCTGGCGAAGGAGCAGCGTGACGGGCTGCAGGACATGATGTCGGACAGCGGCAAAGGCTACGACGGCGGCAAGGGCAGCGACAAAGGCTGCGACGGCGGCAAGGGCTTCGACAAAGGCTACGACGGCGGCAAGGGCAGCGACAAAGGCTACGACCCGTGCGGCAGCTCGAGCAAGGGCTACGACGCGGTCTACGACACGGGCTACGTCAATGGCTACGACAAGGGCTACGACAAGGGCTACGAAAAGGGCTACGACGATGGCAAGGGTGCTGATGGCATCGGTCGCGGCTGTACAAGCTACGACGGTGGCACGGGCATCGACGACGAGGCCATGGGCTACTACGACGGTGGCAAGGGCTACGATGGTAGCAAGGGCAGCACCGACGGTGACAAGGTCTACGACGGTGGCCAGGGCTACGACGATGGCGAGGGCTACAACGGTGGCAAGAGCATTAACGACGGTGGTAAGGGCAAGGCGACGGCCCTCGACAGCGGCGGGGGCTACGATGACGGCAAGGGCCCCGACGAGGGCAAGGGCATGAGCATGGGCAGGGACGCCGATGTGCCGAACAGCGGCATGCGCGACGATGGCCCTCCGCATCTTGAACTGAGTTCTGTTACTGAGTCCCCGCCGCCAGCGGGGCCAGATTCGGACTGAGCACGCGAGGCAAAATAGAATAGAGATTGGAGGGAGAGGGAAGGGGAGGTGGGAAGGCGAAGAGGGAGTGGAGCTACTGGAAGCTAAGCGTCGTCTGGCGCATCTCCCGTCGGCGAGTGAAAACAGAGGGCGGCCCATCACCTGGTGGCGAACCATCGCCTGGCGAACCATCACCTGGCGGCGAACCATCGCCTGGCGAACCATCGCCTGGTGGCGAGCCATCGCCTGGTGGCGAGCCATCGCCTGGTGGCGGGCCATCGCCTGGTGGCGAGCCATCGCCTGCTGCGACTGGCGGGTCATAGTACTCCTCGGACCCATCAGCTTCAGCCTCATCACGTGCCTCGTTATCTAAGCGATCACGAAGGGATTGGGCTGCGTTGTTGATGTACGTGGGAGTCCAATCGTCCACTCGCTCCTGCAGACGCTTGCCGTCGACCACCATGAACACCGTCCTGCGACGTTTGTCGCATTTCACACCTTCCACCCCTGCTGGTGCTGACCGCAAGCGATGTGTTGCCTCCTGACTGCATGAAACCGCTGCTGCGATAGATGCAACCCGTATGTACTCAAGTCCCGTTGGCGTACATTCGACCCACACCTTCTTAGTAGCATTCAGCTCAAACAGAAGCTTCAAGGTAACTGCATCGTGATGCAAATGCTCATCACCATGGTCGCACTGGACTGCGGGCATATATATATATATATATATATCGAGACAGTTTCTGGTAGACCACCATCCCGTTAGGGCACATGTCTAGAATGCGTTCTCTTCTACGCCCTTCACCCCCTTGGGGGAGTGGTTTGCCTGGACGGTGGTTCCAAGAAGGGCTCATATATACTTCAAGATGTCCACGGATATGTCCCAATATCACGCGATGCCTCAACATGCAGGCATGGATATCACGCGACCCAAGATTGCCCAAGCTTGTCCAAGATATCACGCGATCCAAGATTGCCCAAGAAGTCTCAAGGTCAAGAGATCGATCCAAGAGTGGTCCAAGAGCGGCCTATTCACGCAAGCGAATTAAGGCATCTCCTATTCCTCCTCCTCATCCTTTTTTTGTCATCCTTATGCTCCGTCCTCCTCCCCCTTTCCCTCCTCCCATTTCTCCTCCACCATCCCCCTCTGTTTCAGCCCCTCCTCCTCGCCCCCCTCCCCCGCCACTCCACCTCATCATCCAATGTATCATCCTCCTCCTCTCCTTCCTCCTCCCCTGGTGGGAATGCGCGAAGCGTCCACGATTGCGACATATCCAGAGAACTCCTATTGTTCTTAATGACGCTGGCCCTGTCGCAATCTTGCTGAAGCAATGGGTCGGCCTGCTTCAAGTGGTCCCAAATGGCCTCGGTGCAAGCGGCGTTGCGCATCTTCAAGATCTGATCGAAAAACGAATTTGTCGCCAGAGGCGATTGGCTCTTGGCGGGGTTGGGCACAGATATAAATTTTTGCAGCTGCCTATCCGCTCTCGACAGCTCCACGAAGAGCCCCCCTGCCGTATGCATCGCCGCCCTCGGGACCCATGGCTCGCGATCCTTAAGGCCGCCCCCCTCGATGACCGTGCGGAGCTGCGCGCTCACTGCCATCTGCAGCTGCAGTGCGTGCGCAGATGCAGCGTGCACTCGCTTGGACACAGCCAAACGCCTGCGGGCCGATGCAATGGACAATTGCAGACGAGTCCGATGCGTGTTGACGCAATGATGCAACGATTGCAGAGGAACGATACCGACGATGCTTTCATACATTTCATAAACACCCCCCACGACACATGGTATGTGTAACCGATGCTGCCAACACGCGAGCCTCATCGCTTCCTGGCCTTCTTAGCCGCGGGCGCAGCAGGCACATCGTCTACCTTGCGCTTGGGCATGAGCGATGCCAGCTGGGCGCTAAGGACATCGCCCTTGTTGATGGCGCACTTGTTTGTCAAAATTGGTACATGCACTGATGGGACAGCTGTAGACTTGACGGTCTTGAGCTTCATGTTGGGGGTGCCGTGCTCACCTGAATCCTGTGCGAGCCAGAAGGGGATGACGAGCGAAGACGGTGCCTGCTTCAGCCCTCCAACGCCAGTGTTCGTCTCAGCCTTAGGCATCTTGATGCCACCACTGGGGGCCAACACGATATTGAACGTCAATCCCTTGGGGTCCTTGTATGTCTTCATGAACACATGCCCACACTGAACTATATCAGTCTGCTTCTTCAAGTAGATTGCCGAAGAGAGTGGGACAAGCACCAGCTCTTCAGCCTCAAACGAACGCGTTACGGTGAGAGCACGAAGCTTAACAGGCGTAATCACGCCACTCAAGTACTTGAGACAGTTGCCGTTCTGGCTGTATACATCATCCAAGGCCAGCCTGATTTTGGCCTCCTCGATACCCCACTGGTAATCGACAGACTTGAGGGGGCCATGATCAGCGAACTTGTCGATCGTTTCCTCTATGGGGGAGCAGCGGGAAAAAAAGATGAGACATGACGACGCAGAGCCAAATGAGATGAGGGAACGACGAACGAGAATTCAAAGGTGTGGGGGTGTATATGCATTCCACATGCATTGCGACGAGGTCGCAAGACTGTCCTTCATAATCGTGGACACGACGAACTTGCCACGTAAGAAGTCGTCGATGGGGTGGCATGTCGCACTGCCCGTGGCCTGAAGCTTCAACTTCACGCCAGTCGCAGCGTCGATGGAGATCAGCTCGTAAATGTTCTCACCCAAGGTGTCGCTCGCCAAGGCGACTTTGGCGCCAACCTCAAACCCCTTGTCACTGAGCTTGTCCACTTGGTTCGACCACTTGCCCGAAGCGGTGTACTCTTTCACATCTGAGCTACGCGCCTGCCCTGTCACGGCTTTGGATGCGCCCTCGCGACCGATCTGCTTCCATGGGCTAGCAACTGCTTTGCCAACGTGCGTTGCCAACGCAGTGGTGAAGCTGACCCCGATGTCATTCAGCGTCTTGCAAGTGCCTAAGCGCTCATCGGGCTTGTTGAACACGAAATGAACTACGCGAACGTCAGTCAATCCCACGATGGTGCCGTAGGCGACCGTGTCTGCCGTGATGCCCTCACCGCATGCGATCTGTCGCACTTTCTGAAGAAATTCATCGGCCACCATTACAATCGTAGACTTCTTATCGCTCGACAAGGCGGTCACGTCGCCTGGCTTCAAAAGCATCTGATGGCCATCCCTCGCGAACTTACCCGTCGCACATGTCATCGCCTTCATGCATGCGAGCTTGAATGTCGCAGCGGCCCCCTCATGCTTGATCTGCACCTCGGCGAGAGACTTCGCCATTGAACCCGTGACCACGCACTGGGAGGTCAGCTGCCGCGAGAAGTCGCGAAGCTCGTTCAGAAAGATCGGGTTGCCGAGGCCGCCAGACAACTCCTTCACATATTTTACTAAGCCATCGATCTCCCCAGGAAAGAGAGAGCCTGCGCGAGTCGCCTCGCGGATCACACTATCCCAATCGATCATGGTGCCACCCGTGTGGTGTCGGTTGGCAATTGCTGCGATCTTGTACATGAGACTCATGCGAGATTCGCATCTGGCAATTTGTTGGCCTGCATTGCCAGCCTCCTGAGCAAGATTACTAATCCACGGGAACTCCTTCACGAACTCGTACCGAAAGACCTTCCACTCAATTCCTTCGTCACACGCCTTAGCGTAGTCTGGTTGAACCTCCCGTAACCTCGTCAGTGACAATTTCCCTTGGTGCGAGATTCTGTCGAAACGCTCTGGCATGACCGTGGGTACTGGAACCCCTGCGTTGATGCAACGCAAACCCATGGATGTGTGGCCGCACGTATAGGATGCGAACTTTGCATCGCAATCATACTGCGGCAGCTGGCCCGCTGAGTCCTCCATTATTTTGAAATTGAAGTTCTTGATTGCATTGTACTCAGGCGTGCCCACTGGTGGAAGTTCCATGCAAGCTGGATTCTGGAGGGCTGAGTTCTTGAATCCATTTTTGAAGATCTTGGAAATCAAATCCATAACCTCGCTCGGAATGATTCCATCTCCGTAACGATTCTCTGTGCACACCATCATATACTTCGAGTGTATTTTTTCTACCCTCAGGCAGTCTATGCCTCTTGCAATGCTGCATACGTCTTCAAGTAATGAGACCACCGCTGCATCAGGATGCAAGTACATGTCCTTGATGGCCATCATCTTGGGGCGGACCTCCGCGATCTGCTGTTCACGGGAGGCGTTCATCACGCCGCGTGCAGGAGGACGCCACAAGCGCCAGCAGCAATCCTCGCCCAAACGGCTGGAGCCCAAACTCTAGTGACATTCAAAAACATGTGCAACAGATGGTTGCGAATTCGAAATGATATGTTGCATTTGCAATGCGCAACATTCTTGTAACGCTCGGCACAATATTCTGAATGCGTTCGCACGCAAGTCTGGATCATGATTTCCGATATGCGTGATCCCGAAAATCCAAACACATGCATGCGTTTCTGGAGGCAACATCCAAGGAAAACCCGATGCAGCAGCTCTGTTTTCACGTAAGCATGTAAAAGTTAGCGAAGTTAGCAACTTCGCTAACTCAAGCTATCTACCTCCAAATGCACCGCCCGAGTTAGCCGACTTAGTAACATTACTAATGGTTATAACTTACTTGCAACCTAGTTGCAACTTACTTATAACCTACTTACATGTGCTGCTAACAATTAGTAAGGCCGAGGGCCTTCAGGTGAGTCCGGGGGGCTGCCGTTGCACCCAGGGGCTGGCAGCCGAAGGGGCCGCCTCGAGGCGGCCTGGGCCCTGCGCGAGGGGAAAGGGCGCAGCCCCGCCCGCTCGTCTGGGCGCGCCTGATTTGGAAGGACTCGAGGCCTCCTTGGGCCGCGCTCCCATGCAATTGCCCGACCGTTATCGGAAGGGCGCGTGATCCGCGCGATGCCGAGCGGGGGCGCCGCCTCGGACAAGAGGGCCTCCCGCGCCCGCGATGCAGCCGCGACGTCGCCGGGCCGCGCGCCCCGCCGTGTGGCGGCGCTCGCGGCGCCCCGGCATGGCGCTCCTCTTGTGCCGAGAGGGGCGTCTCGAGAGCGTTCGGGCGGTTGGGCGTCCGGCCTTCGGACGTGGGTGACTTTGGCGCGACCTCGTCGGGGGGCCCCGCGGGGGTGGGCGGCGACGTGCGAGTGGCCTGCCCTGCCGCGGTCTCTGGCTGGGAGGGGGCGCCGGGCAACGACGCGATGTTGGCGCTCGCGGCCCCAGCCCTAATTCGCTCGAGCAAGCGCCGGGGGGGGCCCCGCTGGAGCGACGCGACCCAGGTTCGTTGCGAGTGGCTCGTGGGCGACGGCCGTGATCATGGCGTCGGCAGTGGAGGTCGGGCCATCGATGGCCTCTGAGGGTTTGGACGCGGCAGTTTCCGGGGGATTCGGCGCGGGCCCCATCGACGACCGCGGGCGCGGGGCCGAGGGGGGGCCAGCCAGCGGCCGACTGATCTGGGGCTGACGGCGGACTTCGGCCAGGGGCGGGAGTCGCTGCGGGAGCCGAATGCCGAAGGCGACGAACATGCGGCACCTCTTGGTCGAGTCGGAGCTGGCTTTCGGGCTGGCCAGGTCCGCCAGAGGACGGGCCGAGAATTGAGCTGCTTGGGCCACTTCTGCGCCTGCGCGTCGCCCCAGCTGCCGGCCGCGCGCCGAATGCCGTCGGCGGAAGCCGCGCGGACCCGAGGGGGCCCAGCCCGGCGGGGGGTTGCTTGGGACGATGGGGATCAGACCATGGAACGGTTGCAGGTGCGCGGGTGACGTGGCGGGGGGGGGCGCCTTGGACCCGGCGGGCGCTTTGGATTGGGCGGGCCGCCGGTATATCGTGGCCGGCTCTGCCCCCTATCTGGAGACCATGCGGGCCGCTGTGGGCGTCGCGTGGAATGGCGAGCGGGGGGTCGTAGCAGTGGTGGAGCTCCTCTGTCTGGTCGGCTTGGCAGCCGAGTGTGGGCTGGGTGGGGGATGGCATCTCCCGATGCCCCCGTGCGTGACGGACAATCGCAATGTTGGCCTCTGGTTGCGGCGCCGCAGGGCCGGCAATGCGGTGGCGCGGCAGATCTTGCGCATCCCATGACTGCGCTTCAAGGTCTGCCTGATCGACGGGCTCTACCTACGGGCGTGCCGCAGCGAGTTGCCGGACTGCATCGCGCGGGCCCCGCTGGGGGGGGTCCACGTTCGCATGGCCGACGGGGGAGGGGGTGGCTGACGCCCAGCTCGCTCCGGGGCGAATGTGTTGCAGAAGCATTTCGGCGCCAGCTCCGCGTGCAGGGCGATGTGGGCCCGCGGGGAGCTTCGGGTGGAATGGGCGCGTTAGCCGCTGCCCCGCTGAGCGCCCATCCGCGGCGATGGGGCTTCCGTCTTGGAGGCGGGGGCGGCGTGGGGCCCGTTCGGGGACGCTTGGGGTCGCCGGGGGGCGAGGCTTGCCCGGTGGAGTGGCCTGACGGGGGCCCTGCGGGGATGGCCCTGGCGCGGGGAGCGGCCCCGGGGAGTGGCGGCGACGGGCGCGGCTGCGCGGGCTGTGCGCGTTGCCGACCGAGGGCGCGCGGGATGGGCGAGCGGCGTGTCTTCTTGCCCATCGCAGCTCAGGGCAGGCTCCAGGGCGTGCTGCTGGACGGGCCCCGCAATTGCAAATTTGGAGATCGCGGTCAGCGCCTGGCCGGATGCTGGCCTCCCCAGATGGCGCGCCGCGCCCGTTGCGGCAAAATCACGGCCCAGACGCGTGGGGTCTAGCTCTGGCTCAGGGGCGACGGGCCCGGCGAGGGCCGCAGTCTGGGCGCCGCGGGCCAGTCCTGTTCGGGGCCGCGGGGCTTGTTTCAGTTGCTGCGCGAAGCCGACGGGCCCCCGGGCGACCCCCTATTCGGGCTCGGAGACTGGCTGCTGTGCCATCGAAACCCTCAGAGGACAGGGCGCCCCCGTGGCCGATGGGAGTTAAGCGCCCCGTGGGCGGAAGCAAGACCGACCGGGCTATCGCGCGCGACCCGCGCGGGCCACGCTGCGCGTTCCGTGCGACAGAGGACCCCTTTGCGAGGATGTTCGGGCACGCCTGCCGCCGACCTTGCGCCGGCCGGCCGGAGGGCGCGGCCGCTCCACCCCGGGGGCTGCGATGCATTCAGGGCGGCGCGCCTGCCCGCTGGGCTGGGACTGGCTTGGCCGCGGCGGAGAGGGCTCGTTTGGCCGCGGGGGCGCTGCCCGAGCGGGCGGCCCGTTAGGTGCCGCAGTTTGGCGTGCGCGATGTGGCGCTGGGCTGCGAGCGCGGGCCGCGGGGGCGCGACGCGGGCGGGCGCGGCCTGGTGCTCCCGTGACTGCGGGCGTGGCCTGGCGGGTCTTGCGCGGCGGCGGGGGGGGGGCCTTGATGGGGCCCAGAGGGGGGGCCTAAAGGGGCTCTGGGCCGATGAGGCCAGTGGCCGCGCTGGTGCCGCGACTTCCCCGGCGTCCGCGGGCGCGGGGGGCCCGGCGCCAACTGCGGCGGGGGCTGGGGTGGATGTTGGCTTTGGCCCGTTGGGGGCCCGCGGAGTCGCGCTCGCGGGCCCGGCGAAGGCTGAGTCTCGTCGGCGCGCTCGGAGCGCCCTCCTTTGGGCTGGCTTCGTGGCGCGCGGGGCTGGGCAGGCCGCGCCCGCCTGGGCGGGCGGCGGCGGGGCCGGCCGGGCGGTTGCAGCCTGGATTGGCCGCGTCGCGGGGGTGCTATGTTATGCAATCTATTCGCGGGGGCCATGTCTACGAGGTGGCTGGAGGTTGGGGGTTCCGCGGCGCCGTCTGCGAGGCCAGCCCGCGCACTTCGCGGGCGAGACGCGCCGGGCGCGCCTCGCCAACGAGAGGGGCCTCGTCGGGTGCGGGGCGGCGGGCCGCCGCGATCCACCGGCGCGCCCTTGCCATTCGCTGCGCCCGCGCGCTAGCCTGCCGCGGCGACGTGGCCGCGGACAGGCGGCGGCTTGGGCGGCCGTGCAGGGTCGCCTTCGGCGGGGCGGGAAGTTTCGCCGCAAGTTGCCCGCGACGCCGCGGGTGCTGGAGTGGCTCCGAGGCTGCCTGCTGGACCGCGAGGCCATGCCGCGCGGCCGCCGCGACGGTCTGCTTCTTCCCCCGCGTCTCCGAGTACTTTTGGACCTCCAAGGTCGCGGCGCGGGCCGAGCGCGCGCTGGCTCGGTGGCGGCGGAGCCATGTCCGGTCAAGCGCGACTCTGTACGTTGCGAGGGCGCTGGCCGCTCTGCAGGGCGAGTGCCCCGAGCGCTTCGTCCCTGGAGGAGGGGGGGGCGCCCCCGCTCGCCGCGCGGAGGCGCGAGGGGTCCTGGCCCTGGCAGCCTCGGCTGGCGGGGTTGAGGATGCCTTGATTGGAAGCCGCTCCCTCCGCGCCAGAGGGGCCGCGGCCCTCTGCCACTCGGCGCGAGACCTGGGTGCGGTCGAGCGCTTCGGTCGCTGGATCACGGGCGCCTTCCATGGGTGCCCGTTGGGGCATCGCCGTCGCCATCGCGCGGGTTTGGCCAAGGTGCACTCGCGATGGGCCTTTTTCAGCTGCTGCGCTTGGAAGGGGGGGGTCGGGGTTGCGACCTGCGCCGATGGCGCGGTCGAGGTCCAGTGTGCCATCCAGTGCGGGCGCCGTGGAAGCGACCTTCGGTGCTGCGAGGTGGCGGGAATTGCTCGGGAGAGGAGGTGGGCTGGGGCGCCTTGGGTTCCCTCGATTCTTCTTCGCCTTCTCCGGTCCTACAGTCGCGTGGGCTCTCCGCCCCTGGCGCGAGCGGCGCTGGGCGCCGCCGGGCGCGCGAGCTCGCGCGCCGCCCCTCGCCCGCGCGGGGCGCCCGAGGGCGCCCGCCCCGTCGGCCGCGGGGTGGTGGCCCGAGATCATTCGGACAAAGCTCTCAGCGCGGAAGATTCCCAGCCAGGACAGCCCTTTCGCCCCGCCGGCCGCGACGTCGTGCCCGGCCGCCGCCGCCACGGAGGCCTCCGCCCCCGCTGCGGCCCCTCTCGCGCCTCGCGTTGCGCGGCCTAGCTTGCCGCCAGGTCGACCGTCCGCCTCCGCGGCGGCCGCGGCCCCGTTGCCGCTTCGCGCCCGCGCCGCGAGGCCAGGCCCGTGCCCGGGCGGATCGCGACGAGGCGACCCTGGACGGTCGTCCAATGATTACTTGGGTATTTCGGCTGCTCGACAATTTTGTGCTGGGGCGTCCCGCTGGTTCCGTGCCTCGCGCGCTCGCGCGCCGCTGATGCGCTGGCTTCTGGCCTTTCTGTCGTCCGCCCTGTGGCCTTTTCCGGCCCCTGGTGTTGGCCCTGGCCGCCGAGTGGTGCGACTCATGTGGCCGTTGCTACTTGCTACCCTTGGCTGCTTGTTTTTTTCCGTTCCCTGGGTTTTGTCAATGCGTTTAATTGTGTTCGTGCCTTCAACGAGACCCTGCGCTTCCTAGCGTCATTTGTTGTTTCGCGCCTCCTGGCAACACCCGAGATCGTGGCCATGGGGTTCGAGTGATGTCTTCGTCACCCCAACAGTCCAATGCTCTATGTGTGTGGCCCCCCAGGTGCGACGCGCGCACCGAGAAATCTTGTAGTATATGCGTCGTGGCGGGAGCTTTCTGGCCGAACCGCTCGGGAAACGATGTGCCACAACATGTGTATACTATATGTTCGGGTGGGACGCGCGCCTCCAAGGAGGACGTAGTATTAGGACGCCCCTGTGCGTCCCATGATGCCTCCTCGGATGTCTACGTCCCTTTGCTGTGCGCTCCCGTGCTCTGGCACGCACGTTCAAGAAATTCATGCTCTGAGCGTGCTTCGTTCCCCTCCCTCGCCTGTTGTGCCCAAGTCGGCCCCGTAGTTCGGCCACTCGCAGAGGGGGGGGGAGGGGGGAGGGCTTCTTAGAAACTCCCCTGCTTCTTAGAAGACGCGGGCCTTATCTATAGATATGAGGCCGGCGCCTTCTAAAAAACAGCCTCCTTTTCAGAAACTCTCCCCCCTCCCTCCACCCCCTAGTGCGCGCTGCCAACCCCTCTCTCGCCTGTTGTGCCCATGTCGGCCCCGTAGTGTGCTTCGGCTGCTTGCGAAAGCGGCGAGGATCCTCGCCGCCGCGAGCCCCCCCCCCCCCCCCCCCCCCCCAAAAGAGAAATGCGCGCGCCTCAGGCCTCCCTGTCGGCGCAGGACGGCGAGGCGGGAGGAACTGCACGAACGAAGGCGCCAGGGGCCGCGCGAGTGGCGAGGGCCGACGGCGTCATGGCACAGCAAGAAAGGGGAGGGGGACGGGCCAGGAACCACAGGGCAGCCATGGTCGCGCCTCGTGTTGCGCGAGGCCCGAGCAGCTTCGCCCTCCCGCGCCCCCCCTTGGGGGAGAGGGGGGGGGGACGAGGACCACGAGGAAGGAGGAGTCGCGAGCCGCGGGCCGCGAACGAGTCCGAGCCCTCGTGGCCCTCGGTAAAGGGATGGCTCGCAGGAGGAGGGGCTCGCGTCGAGGTGCCAGGCGTCAGTGCTCTCGATGTGTGCTTGGCAGCTCTTTGGGCCCTGCCCGAGCCTCCCGGAAGCCTCGCGTCGCCACGGGTGCCGGGCGCGCCTCGAACTCTCTGCCAGGAGGAAGAAGAACACACAGACACAATTCATCGTCGATCCCTTCGAACATATGGGAAAATATGGGAAGTGGGGGGAAGACAAAAACCCGGAAAATATACGAAAGTATGGGGAATCCTGTTATTTGTGCCTATTTGTTTGTGTGTCCCAGGGCCCCTTCATTTTTGTCAGGAGACACCTCTGGGCACGTCCTCGATCGGTACCCGAGGAGAGGGAAGCAGGTAGAGAGGGTTGGATGGAGAGCGGGAAGGCGTAGGCGGGGAAAGGGGCGGGGTTAAACAGGAGAGGATCCGCAGGTCACATCCATCGCCTTGTTCTGAAGGCTGTCGTTTTCTTGTGGAGGCTACGTGCCGGAGGCAGGAACACTTGGACGAATTGTAACGAGACATAGAGAGAGAGAGAGGGAGAGAGAGAGAGAGAGAGAGAGAGAGAGAGAGAAAGAGAGAGAGAGAGAGAGAGAACGAGAGAAAGAGAGAGAGAGAGAGAGGGAGAAAGAGAAATAATCAGAGAAAGAGAAAAACAGAGAGAGAGAGAGAGAAACAGAGAGGCAGAGAGAGAGAGAGAGAGAGAGTGCGATGGAACGAGAGAGAGGGAGAGAGAGAGGGAGAGAGAGAGAGCTGCTAAGGGGAGGTAGGCGGACAGGAGCACGAGCGCCTGCTGACGGTGCCGTGGAACCTTGAAGGTTCGCCGCAGAGGAACGACCTTCCAGACCTGCCCCTTGTCCGCTGGAAGGCTGCTGCGGACCTTCGACCGAGAGTCACCCAGTCATGAGGCACATTGAGATTACATAAGGCCAAACACGGGCTGCCGATTTGCACAAGCCCATCCAGTCTTGAAGCTGGATTCTCTTGCCTTGTGCTTGGCCGGGCCCGACGAAGACGACGGCGGCGACGACGACGGCCGCGAGCTCTCTCGGGAACCCTTGTGGGCCCTGTTTGCCTCGGGAACCCCCCTGGGCCCTTCCAGGACTTCCGCAAACGATCCCCTCCTGGGACCGCCCCCCTTCGGCGGTGAAGGGATCAAGGGCCTCCCCCTCGACTCGATTGGTGTTCCCCCCCTTGCAGCTCCGTGAGGCCATCGTGGGCCGTTTGGTCGGAGGCGGGGGGGGGGGGTCGCGAACCCCGGGGCCCCCCCGTACCCCCCCTCCCAGTGGGGGGGAGGGGTGGCGTGGGGAGTGGCAACTCCCCCCAAGACCACCCCCACGACCCACCCCCTGCGCGGGGAAGGGATCAAAGGGAGGAGGCTCCTGTTCGACTCGATTGCGACGTCGGGAAGAGGCTTCCCTTCAGTTCGGGTCGGCGGATTTTTCTTGCGCTAAGTGCTGACCCTTGGCCGCGGCAGTCGACAGCGCGCAGCCCTTCTCTGGCCTTAAGGGTGGGAGGGCAGGTTTTCGAGAAGACTAAGATGTGCAAGTTCTTCATCCTGGGCACGCTCTGAGACGAGGGGGAAGGAGGGTGAGGTCACAGGTCTCTCGTTGAGATTCCGCATTTCTGCGCTCCCAGATCACAACCGACTTGAAGCGTTTTCCTATTTCAATAATCGAAGGGGCTTCCTTTTGCCTTCTTTTTCCCTGGGGTTGGCCGAATCCAATCAACTCTAACCGCGTTCTACCTACGTCTGCCGAGGGGCCTCTGGTATAGTGTACTTGCAGGCGTGTGTAGCAGGTTCAGGCGGAATGCGGAGGTGAGCCAGAGGGAAGGGAAGGAGACGGGGAGGGAGAGGGGCAGGGTGAGTTTATCGTGTCCGAGTCTGCCTGTCAGTCTGTCCAACCAGCCTGACAAAACAACAGTTTTTCAGCGTCATCTTGGAATTGCTCCTGGAGGTCATCACCACGGCTCAGCAGATCCTGAAACAGGTTCCCCAGAGGGCTCCAATATGACCCATGACAGCCTCACGACCGCTTTCAAAATAGCTCCAGCAAACACGCAGCGCGGGCATCCCCCAACAGCGCGCAATAATGCGCCCAGAAACGGTGCAGGTCTAGGGAGCACTCAAGACGGCCCTCAATACTTAGTCACGCAACGCACACCACGCATATCATATACACACGAAACACGACACACAGCACAGGGCACACCACGCAATACAACACATGATACACAGCGCACAGCAAGCATCACACAACACAACACAGCGCACACACACACTCACAGAACGCACACAACACCTATAACAAGAAACGCGCACCTCACACAACACGCACACCGCACACGCACAACACACACCACACAACGCACAACACACGACACCCAGCACATACAACATATACAACGAACTTTTTTCACGATTCTTGCGGATTAGAAACAACGGTTTCCGTTCTTGCCTGGTCAGGTTCCCCCACGGCGGTGGTTCCCGTCCGAAGATGTCATTCTGGTGGGCGAGGGAGGGTCAGCATTGATTTGGGCATGCGGTGCCCGAAGCTCTCTAATTCCGTCTTTGTGGCCAAACATTTACAGAACAAGCGTCGTGCTTAAAACTCCCATTGCA
This sequence comes from Prorocentrum cordatum, assembly GCA_963575745.1. Classification (NCBI taxonomy): domain Eukaryota; class Dinophyceae; order Prorocentrales; family Prorocentraceae; genus Prorocentrum; species Prorocentrum cordatum. The sequence goes on along the minus strand of CAUYUJ010022625.1, from coordinate 55,782 downwards.
CTCCTCTGCGACTGCAAAGTAGACGACAACACGTAGGTACACTACCTGTTTTCGACAGTATGTACATCTGGACAGGTGTATGGACATATTTTGCGCATGATTTTAGTATCGTTGTCGGACCAGTCTCAGTCTTTTGCGCCATGTACATCATGAACAGGTGGCACTCAGGATGTGAGAGATTAGCATTCTTCCTCCTGGGACACGACAAGGCAGAGTGAATAATCTGTACGAGCATGGTGACAGTCTTCCTGATGACGCTTGGCGTGCAGAGGAAGCTGAATCGGAGGTCCCTGGAGGCCTCCAAAAGGCCAAGCGCGTCGGAACACCTCCGAAGACCGGTGAGTTGACTACAGGTCTCCCACATGGGAGGAGACCGGCGACGCGGTTGGCCAGCATCCTTTCCAGGGACTTCGCGGCCGTTTGGCGCAGGGTCGGCTGGGCGGCGCAGGCGTGGAGGCGCTGCTGTGGCCGAATCCCTTTGTCCTCCTATGGAAAGGGGTCCTGAGGGAAAGGGGAGGTCTGCGTTTTCTCGAGGGCTCGGTCTCCCCTTGTGGCCGTCAGGAGACGACCCGGGAGGAACAGCTGGTCCCCTGGAGAACGCCCAGGAGTCCAGAACCCGTTTCTCTGAGGGCCCAGTTCCCGTCGTGGCAGTCTTCTCCCTCTTCTCGCATGCCTAGAGGTTGACACCAACACCAATTTCGGCGGGGTTCCTCCCACCGAGGGAAGACGATCCCGATCTCGGTGATGGTGGTCCTATTCTGGCTTCCAGTGTGACCGAAATATTACCGCCAACACCGAAATCTGGGATCATCTTCCCCCTGGTGGAGGCACCGTGTGTTGGTGCTGGTGCCCATTTCCGGGCCTCCAATCTTCGTCGTCTCCTTCTTCCTCCCTTCTCCGCTGCGGCGGCGACGCCCCGAGGGCGGGGCCGCCCCGCGCCCGAGGCTGCTGCACGCGAGGAGACGCGTGCCAGTTCGCCCACGACAAGGAGCGGCGGGGCGAGCCCGGCGGCCCAGGGCTCGGGAGGCCTCGGAGCCTGAGAGACGGGGGTCAGTGCAGACGGGGGTCAGCCAGGGCACCGGATCCTGCAGGATCCTGCGAAGACCCCCTTTGGCTGACCTGGGTTGGCGAGCCGGTCGTGGCCGCGAGGCGGCCGCGCCTCTTGGTTGACCCGGGTTTGCGAAGCCATGCGCTGCAGTTTGTCTGTCCTGCATGTCAGTTTTTTGGTTTCCTGCTGACCGGGGTCTGATTGACCCGGGTTAGCAGATCCCCGAAGGCTCAGCAGGCGGGCGGAAGATTTGTCGATCACAGAGCGCGTTCCACGACTCGCAGAATGCCCACTCGCAAACGTCCCGAAAACTCAGGTCTGCTTCGATGTAATTTGTCGTAGATCCGCCGCGGCGGATCCAGGTCATTTGCGGGGAGTCATTTTGCGAGTGGTGGAGTGCGCTCGTCTAATCGAGCTGATGGTGCTTGCATTTTTTCGGTCCCACCCGGGTCTAGGCTTGGAGTCGGCTGGTGGTCTGAGGTGTCCAGCGTTGGTCCGGGCCAGCAGGAATGGGGGGGGAGGCGGGCTCGAGGTGCTGGGTTCGATGAGGCTTTTTGCGTCATTCGGTCTCCGGGGGCCGTTTTCGAGCCCAGGGACACTCAAACACAGATCCAGGGAGAAGAACTGCACCAGGTGGACCCCGAGGGGTGTCTTGGGACCGATCTTGAGCGGATTTGCCTCAGGAGGGGAAAAACACACAGACACAATTAATCGTCGATCCCGAGGAAAATATGGGAAAATATGGGTTCGTGGGGGGGAAGACAAAGAGTCAGAAAAAGTGGGAAAATATATGGGGGATCCTGTTATTTGTGTGTATTTCTTTGTGTGTCCCAGGGCCCCTTCATTGCCTCCTTCCCCCCTCGGAGTCGACTCTCTCTCGGGGCCCATGCAGCGCAGACCCCCCGGCCGCCTCCAATCCCGCGTCTCGGCCCTGCTCAGCTGCATGCTGCGAGCCTCGAGGTCCAAGGGCAGCACGCGAGCGTGCGTGCAGTTTCTCGTTCGACACTGTGTAGGATCCACACAGCAGACCACAGGAACACGTTCTTCAAGAAAGACAGCATGGCAGCTCAACATATCTATCGTCCAGCCAAACAGAGCATAATATATCATGCATGCTGATCGCTGCTCATTCACATATCTGTGTGTGTGTGTTTGTGTGTGTGTGTGTGTGTCTGGGTATGCGTGTGTTTTTTCGGATGGCTGCGCTGAGCCGTCTCAGCTCTTCGTCGCCTGGCCTCGCTTCCCATGTCGGCACTTCGCGTTCTCGGCCTGCCTTGCTCCTCGTCCTCGCTGGTCCTTCTGGCGGCGCTCTGCCTCGCCTTGTCATCCACGGACTGTCGCGCTGGCCTGTCGGAGTAACCTCTTCGTGTCGCCCCCGGCACACGCCGCCGATGCCCAGCTGCGCGCCTGGCATGGCCGATGCCGCCGCCGATGTCTCTCTCTGTATTTTTGCATGTGTATCGGAGGTTGGGGGGTGAGTCCGACGTGAAACGGAGACCCCCCCTACTGGGAAATCGATTTCGGTTTCGGGTTCGTGTCGTGCGTGCCGTGCGTGCGTGCGGGCGAGGCGAAGCTGCGTGGGCGGGCGAGAGGAAATCCTCATGTGGCTGGGCCGCGGCCGGACCAATTGTTTCTCCTCTGGCGGCCGGTGGCCCGCGGTGTCCTGCTGGTGTCCCGCTGGTGTCCCGGAATCCTCCTGTGGCTGGGCCGCGGCCAGACCAAATGTTTCTCCTCCGGCGGCCGGTGGCCCGCGGTGTCCCGCCGGTGTTCCGCTGGTGTCCCGAAATCGTCCTGTGGCTGGGCCGCGGCTGGACCAAATGACTCCGCCCCACAGGCATCGTCAGAATAACAATCACCACTTTTGCCCATTGCTGCCCCCCTCAACCTCCTTATCACCCGCAGGGTGGTCGAATAGGTATGTATAGATGTATGTGCAAGTTTAGCTGCGTGTATATTGGTATGTATATACTGGTGTTCTTCAACTGATATGATGCTGACTGTCGAGTGCAATCGATGTGGTCCAAGCTAGGCAGTGTATTCCATGCAGTGCGAACGTGTGTGGTCGAAATTGTGTGGATCAAGCCATGTGCTACAGTGTGGTGCAGGATACGTGGTGCAGTCTTCAGCGGATCCCACGGGGCGGGTCCACCCCTTCAGGGGTGGGTGGCGCTTCGAAGATCCTTCGGCTGGTCGCTCTGTGCTGTGTTGGCATCGCCTCGGGGCCGTCTGGGCGACGCCAGGAGTTCCTTTGGGAACATCCGTGATGATTCGTCTGGCGGTGAAGCATCGTGCATGTCAGCGGTTTCGGGTTGTGGTGGGGCCGTTTGTGGGCTTCGGAGCTCCTCGGAGACCCCCTGGGCGCCATCTTGAGCCACTGGCGCTGTGTCGGGCCGTCTCGAAGCCGCTGTGACCCGTCGTCGGTGATCTCGGATACGACTCGGTGCTGATATGTGTCGCATCCGATGATCGGGAGGTCGTCCAGAGCGGTCTAATGTTCCTCTTAATTTGGTTCGGGGGTGGACAGAACCCCCAACAGTGACACGTCGATTAGTGAATTCTCCGTTTTCGGTTCTCGAGAGGGCACCGTGGCCGTTATTTTCAAGGCTTGCGCCCGCCAGGTTTGGGCCTCAGGTCATTTTCACTAAACCACGCTTTACCAAAGGGGGGTCTGCCCATCCCCGATGGGTGTGTTGCCTGTCATCAGCTGCTCACTTTGCCTCTGCTGGCTCTAGTCGAGGGGGCTCCAGGGCGGCCTCGCGCCAGGGGAGGCAGGCGCAGAGGACACACTCATGTCGGCCACCGTCAACCCATGTGGCCGGCGCGCTGCCCGGAGAGAGACGTCGGTTGGATGGCGGAGCGGTGGGAGCTGCCCCGGAATGGACTTGCCTGTTGGCCTCCGTCACGCCAGCCCCAGGCCGCCAGATTGCCATCTCTCTCTCTCTCTCTCTCTCTTTCCATATATATATATATATATATATATGTTTATATGCACGTATATATATATATATATATATTTATACACGGGTTTGTCACATATATATATAGAGATCTATAGATATCAGGCCTCCTCCCATTCTGGCTTCTCTGAGTAGCGTCCCCTCCTCCGCTTCCACGGCCGTGCGGTATGCATTGAGCCATGTGGCAGGTTACGCACCGATGGTTTACGCGTCGGGCAGCCCTTGTTTGATCGGGCGCAGCGATGCTCCAGGGTGCCAAGTTTGCCGTGTACGGCGCCTTGAGATAGCCGAAGGTGCAGGCCCTCTCGGACTCGTGCCGCGTACTTTGAAACGCGAATTGGCGCCAGACTGTGGTGAAACTACATCATTCAGTCCTGCGCGCTCTACATCGTCATAGCCGTTAGCCTCCCCGTTGCGTTCTGCTCGCCAATGGTTCGGGCTACTGTTCTTGCATCCTGCAAATGCCCCCTCTTGGCATGTGGTATAATTGTGGCAGCAATACGTAAGCTTTGATGGATCAGGAGCACCTGGCGAATTTGCCGGACTTGTTTCGCACGAAGCTGTGCCACCCTTGCCTTCAGCATCTTTTGCACTTCATGTTGCCATGCCTCGCCAATTCATACTTTCCCCGTCGGGTGACCGTTAGTGCAGGCATGATGGGACAGCATAGGTCGTGGAAGTCACTATCATGAAAGCAAAGGCTGACAGTTCACGACTTGTAGCCCTTGCGTGAATCGTCGCTGATTGCGAGATGGTTGACGCCGTATGCACGTTTTGCCGAACAAGCATGAGCACACCAGCGGGTCATTATTAGGATTCAGTCGGGCACCCAGGCAAGGACAATGTCAACCACAGGTCTATGTGTGACCATGCTACCTGCTAGTTTTGGATCCTCAGGGTTTGCCCTCCCCCGAGGATGCGTCGTCGCCGCAGGTATTTTCCCCTGTGGTAGAGACATCTGGGTCAGTAAACGAATTCACATCGTGATGCAACGATCTGTGGTGCAAAAGCAAGATGTATCTGCCTCTGTGCGCGTGGGCCGCGGGCACTGCATCCACACTGCTGGATCAGGGTGCCTTCTTGTCGTAAGACGTGATGTCGTGTCCTTCTTCCATTGTGTTCATGACCCTCAGCATCGAGGTTGTTGCGATGTAGCTTGCTACAAAGAAATGTCGAATGGCTCCGTCCACTTCCGCTGGGCCCCCCTCAGATTGCTTGCATGGCCACGCTTGGTTGCCAGGTGGGTTGCTCGCCTGAGCGGTTGGCTGGCAACTCGGCTGACATTGCAATCGATTTGGGCTGTTTGCTGGCTGGCTAATGGCGGGTTGCGCTTGTTTGTAACAATTACAGTCGGTGCGCTGAAGAAGGAATCCTTTTTGTTGGGCAGGGGCTCGGTGTTACTTCAATGTTTCACAGCTTTCCTAAGGTTTCCCTGAGGTTTTCGATAGGAAATTCAAGTTCAACTTATGAAAAACAGGGGCCTCGTTCCTTATTTAGGGTTCCTCAGGTCAGGCCGATGACTGTATCGCGGGATGGCGGCCTCGGGAGCGCGCTTCCGTCGTAATGTGTATGCATGTTTCGAGGCCTCGAGCGCGCGCACCTCTAGCAATGTTGCGAGGATGCGCGGCCTCGAGCCCCGACTCAGAGGGGTCCACAGCCCCCCTCCCCCTGGGCAGCGACGACGACGACGACGACGTCGCCGCCGCCGGCAAACGACGCGGACGCGAGGCGACGACGACGACGACGACGACGACGACGACGACGACGACGACGACGACGACGACGACGACGTCGTCGACGACGACGACGACGACGACGACGACGACGACGACGACGACGACGACGACGACGACGACGACGACAACGACGACGACGACGACGATGATGATGATGATTACGATGATTAAGATGATGATGGTGATGGTGATGGTGATGGTGATGGTGAGGGTGGTGATGTTGGTGGTGGGTGTGATGATGATGATGGTGGTGGCGGTGGTGGTGGTGATGATGATGGTTGTGGTGGTGGTGGTGGCGGTGATGAGGATGCTGATGATGCTGATGATGCTGATGCTGATGTTGATGCTGATGATGATGCTGCTGCTGCTGATGATGATGATGATGATGATGATGATGATGATGATGATGACCTCGACGCCGACGCCGACGCCGCCGACGCCGACGCCGAGGCCGACGACGATGACGACGACGACGCCGACGGAGACGACGACGAGGACGCCTACGACGAAACCGACGACGATCGAGCCCTAGTGGGATGCGGTTAAAGCTGGATCGGTTCCTCGTAGGCTTCTACTTGAGCCTGATCAGGCCGTACAGAGATTCTGTTAGAGCTGGGTCCAGCCTTTGTTTGATTCTAATTTAAAGGCTGCCGCCTCTGCCGCCGACCCCAAAGAAGGCTTTCGAGTTGTTCAGTGGCGTTTCTGGGTGGCTTCGGGCTCTTCGGTTCTCAGGGAAAACCGGAGCTTGCTCAAGTGAGCGCGAGCGCGATTAGCGCTGCATTGCATGTTTCTGCGTTCGCTGCTGTTGCTGCCTGTCTGTTTTCGCACTTCGAGTTTCGACACGCACCCTCTCGCGCGGTCTGTGCCCTATAGGAGGTTCCATCCAAGAAGCTCCCAGATAGTGTCCAAGAGGCTTCCTTAGACATCTTAGCACATTTGGTTGATTTTTGTTTTCTTTTGACGATTTTTGTTTTAGTTTGTAGAATTTTGTTTTAGTTTGCCGATTGTTGTTTTAGTTTGTAGATGTTTGCGTTAGTTTGTCGATTGGTGTTTTAGTTCGTCGGTTGTTGTCGCCCCCTTGTCTAGGCACCGGGGAAAGGGGGCAGGGGGAGGCGATTCCGAAGTATGTCGTGAGGCCTGTTTGTGAACGTGGCGTGATTTAGAAGGGATTATGGCGTCGGGGGTGCGACTATCGAGTAATTTACGAGGGGTCGTGGTCTCTGAGACGCGAATCTTGAGTAATGTACGCGGGATTGTGGCCTCGGGGACGCCCAAGAGTCGCCCAAGAAGGCCCAGGAGGGCCTCAAGACAGCCCCAACGCGGGCCCAAGAGGGGGAGCCCGAACCGCAAATTCGAGTCTGCCGCCCCAAAAAGCTCCCAAGAGGCCCCAAGAGGCCCCCAAGAGGCTTCCAAGAGGGCCGAAGAGGCCCCCAAGAGGCCCAAAAGAGGCCCATAAGAGGCCCAAAAGAGGCCCCCAAACGGCCCCAAGGGGGTGTCGACATTGCTTCCAAGAGGCCCACGAGAAGCGCCCAAGGCGGCTTCGGAGGCCACCAAACGTGGCTCCGACACGGAACCCGAAGCCTCAGAGGGGTTTCCAAGACGGCCCAAACAGGCCACGTATGCAATGGCTTTCGGCCTTGCCCGCAACCGTGAATCCGTGACTGGATTGCGCGTTCCCCGCCTCATGATGGATGTTCGTCAGCATGTCCTGAGAAGCTCTCGGCCCCCATGCAGAAGTTTGGAAGCCCTCTCCCGGGGCCGGCTTTTCAGCCTTCGAGTCGTTGTTCGAGTCGTTCCAGCTTTCCACCCTTCAGGGTGGGGGGTCTCGGAGCAGTTTTTGCAGGGTGAGTGGCCTCTAAGAACTGATGCATAGGTGTTCCAAAAGGCAGAGGCGTGGTGGGGGGGTCCCGGAGCAGGCGTGGTGGGGGGTCCCAGAGCAGGCGTGGTGGGGGGTCCCGGAGCAGGAGCTGATGCATAGGTGTTCCAAAAGGCAGGCGGTGTCAGGCGTGGTGGGGGGGTCCCGGAGCAGGCGTGGTGGGGGGTCCCGGAGCAGGCGTGGTGGGGGGTCCCGGAGCAGTTTTTGCAGGGTGAGTGGCCTCTAAGAGCTGATGCATAGGTGTTCCAACAGGCAGGCTCCAGCCTTTGTTTGATTCTAATAAAGGTGGGTGGAGGCCTAGTATGATTCTGTTAGAGCTAGAAACTAGATCCAACTCCATGCAAATTGTTGCATTAATGCTCGGTCGAGCTTCGATGGGGTCCCATCAAACCTGGCTCCAGGGTGGTGACCATCGTCCTGCAGCGCGACCCCTTGATGGCCAAAGGAGTTGGCCACTCCCAATCTGCGGAGCGCTTCCATTTTGAGACCCGCGCCAGCCGCACGAGGTGGAATATCCAAGAGCAGGGCCGACAAGCTGTGTGCATAGGCATTAGCTGGGCGGTCGGCCGCCAGGATGCTTCTGCGGTGGTTGTGTTCGGACTGGTCCCACTTGCATTCCCAGGTGACAAAAAGCTTCCAGTCCGAGGCACTGAGAGTACCAAGGCCGCTCTGCCACGATATTCTGTAAGGGCCAACTGATCATGGCAGCACAATTACGCCCCGTAGCGGAATCAGGGCGAGACCTTTGAGATCTCTTTCGCCCGCATGGCTTGCGCCACGCGTCGATGGAATTGTGCCAGTTGCACTCAGTCAGCTAGAGCATGACGCCAGCTGCCTGAGCGGAAGATGAGCTGATGGGGAGTGGGGCATAAAAGGACGGGTTCAAGGTGCGGTTCAGACGAGTACCGCCTGGCCCCACACCGCCAGCGTAGGAGGGCGTGCCAGCAGGGTCAGAGCACCTGAACGACAGCACATCCTTGGCAATCCTGCCAGTCGCTGCCACACAGCCACATGAATAACTCGATGTACTTTGGAACTGTGCAGACCGCAGTCAGTGCCGTGTGCAGCTTGATATTGTGATTGTTCCTCGTGCAGTCAAAGTGACATATGTCGTCCGCGTCGTCCTCGTCCGCCCGCTTCTGTCCGCCTCTCCCATGCTGTTGATAGAATCATGATCGAAACCACTCTCTCTCTCTCTCTTGTCTCTCTCTCTCTCTCTTTTTTTGTCTTTCTCTCTCTATCTATATACGTCTCTCTCCCAGCCTCTATCTTCGACGGGACTGGCCTCTTTCAACGGACCTGTCTGTGGAGGTGCCGCTCACTCATCAACACAGGCCGCTGCGACAACGAGGACTGTCGGTACGCGCACAGCAAGGAGGAGCCGCGTGCCTCGTCTACTCGGTATCTCGAGAATCACTACTGGGGATTGGTGGTGATTTGCTTTCCTGCTGCTGTTGCTTTGTCCTTCAGCCCCCAGCCCAGCTGGACAAGTAGGCGGAGACACATGAAAGTGGGACGGATGAGGAGGTGCTGGTGGGGGTGGAAACGAACGGGAAGTTCGGAGGAGAGGCTATACATGGAGAGAGAGAGAGAGAGAGAGAGTGAGGAGAGGAAGAGAGAGAGAGAGAGAGAGAGACACGCAGCTCCCTCCTGATCCTCATGCTCCTTCCTGATCTTCAGACAGGATGAGGCCGCTGGAGGTTGCATGTCGGCACGGGAGCGAAGAGGGGGCCACGCCTCCCCCTGGGCAGACCACTGTGGAGGGCAAGCGGCTTCGTCTGTCCTTCTCTCAGTCAGAGATTTCCTTTTCTCTTTCCCTCCTGAAGACTCGGATGCAACTCCGGGGAGGTCAAATTCTGATTTGGCCCTGGTCCGAAATCCGGCTTACTCTGGCCTAATCCCGCTTAATCTGGCTTGATCCCGCTTAATCCCGCCTAATCTGGCTTAATCCCGCTTATTGCGAGGCCCAATCTGGCGTAGCAGCCCCCTTAATGGGGCTTAATCCTCCTTACTCCTTCCGACGAAAACCTCCCATTAGTTGCCTCCTAATGGAGATTTTGTGTATGTCCGACGCCGGAGCTGCACTACTTCTTCTCCATCCGTGGCTCCCCTTCTCTCCTCGCCTTCGCTCATTCCGCTGGCCCACTTCGCACCACGGGGGCCGCATGGCGATGTGCTCGTACTCACGGGGAACGGGGGGGCCGGCGGGACTGTCCTCGGTTCGATCTCTGGGGACGTGCCTCGCACCCTGTCGAAGAGGGCCGATCGACTGCCCCAGAAGGGCGCCAAGATGGCTCAGGAGAGCTCCAGCAGAGTTTCGAGACGTACCTAAGTTGTGAGTCAGAGTCCTCATGGACGCTTCGTGGGGTCTCTTCGGAGGGCTCTCGGAAGCCTCTGGGGAGCAGTCTTGAGGCCTCGTGGGGGCCTCTTTGAGGCTTCTTGGGGGCCTTGGGGCTTCTTAGGGCTTGTTGGGTGTCTAGGGAGCCTCTTGTGGTGCTTCTTGTGGTGCTTCTTGTGGCCTCTTTGGGGCCTCTTGGGGCCTCTCGGGGGGCTCTCGGGGGCCTCTCGGGGCTTCCTGGGCGCCTCTTGAGGCCAAGAGTTCGAAGTGTCTGTTCGGGTTTCCCTCTGGTCCCCCTCTTGGGGCCATCCTGGGATCGTCTTGGAGGCCTCTTGGGCCGTCTTAGGGCCATCTTGGGCCATTTTGGGGCCCTCTTGGAGGCTGGCTGTGCCGTTTTGGAGCGATCTTGGAGCCTCTTGGGCCGTCCAGGGTGGTCGCAGCTCGAAAAGGCAGTACCGCCAAATCAGTTCGAGCACCCAGAAACAAAGTCATGTTTTTTTTGTTCTTTGTTTTTGTTTTTGCCTTTTCGGGGCCTCTTGAAGTCCTCTTGGAACGTTCCTGGAGCCTCTTCGGCCTTGGGCGGTTCTTGGGCCGTCTTGGATCGCTATTGGCCTGAGGCCGTGGGGCGTGCCACACTTCGGCGCCTCATTGGGGCGCTCGGGGGGGCTCCGAGGCCGCGCCCAGAAGTTTCGGCATCTCTGGCCCGACCTTGCCGGGACCTTGCCAGCACCTTGCCGGGACCTTGCCAGGACCTTGCCTGGACCTTGCTGGGACTTTGCTGGGGTACTAGTCGGCCGTGGACCCCCAGGGACCGCCACGCGCGCGCGCGAACTAGAAGCATTCTTGACTTCTTACTGGGGATTTGAGCGCGCCTCTGGCCCGTTGGGCCGGCGAACTCAAGCGATTCAATGAGACGCCGAGGACCCACAGTGATGTCAGCTTATGATGAACAAGTGAGGCCCACCCCCCGGGCCGCCGCCCGCCGTGCCGCCAAGCCCGCCTCCGCCCCCCCAGCGCACGGCCTCCGCTGCACCCGCCGTCATCGCGGAGTAGGGTAGAGTGGGGTAGGGTGGAGTGGAAAGGAGTGGAGTCGGTTACAGTATGGTAGGGTAGGGCAGGGTCGAGTAGAGTAGGGTCTAGAGCAGGGCGGAGTGGAGTGGGGTAGTGACGAGTAGAGAGTAGGGTCGATGGCGTCCTGGGCCCTTTCGGGGGCTGTTTGAATCTCTGTGAAGCCTTCCCGAGGCAATACCACAGAAAATCACCAGAAGCAATACGCAGCCAATTTCTCCAGATTTGCCTTTCTTTCTGGCTTTTCGGGGCCTCGTTGGATGCCTCTTTGGGCGCCTCTTGGGGGCTTCTGGCTTTGCGTGCTCTCTCTCTCTATCTATATATATGTTTACACATGTTTTAGCCTTTGGGGGGTCTTTGGGCCTTTGTGGGCGCCGTCTGGTGGTCGGTTGTCAAGGTGGTTTTGCAGTGATCTTGGTGCGCTCTTGGCTCGTCTTCGGTGGCACCAGCCTGTAGTGGGCGCGCGCCGAGGAGTGGGTCCGTTCACATGAGATCACCAGAGACCCCGCCAGACGGCTCAACGGGCAATCAAACATGCCCCAATGTGCCGAGGACGCGGTGGCGGATCCGTATCAGTATCTTCATCCTCCTCTTCCGCCCTTCTTGTCCGCCCTTCTTGTCCGTGCTTCCCGCGCACAGGAGCTGCGTGTCGTACCAGGTTTCTCAGGCACCATTGGCAACCCGAAGATCGCAAGCGACGAGGTGCGGCGCCAGCGTGCATGCCGCGAGCTCCGTGCCGTCTTGCCTCGGGGGTAGAAGGCGAACGTCGTGTAAATAGTTACAGCTGGCACGAGGTTTACGAACAATTTTAGTATTGGAGGTGTCCCGTCACGTTCTTCGTGTTTGGCTCTCCACCTTGGACTGCTCCTCTTTTTGAGTATCTCCATGGGGCCTCCAGCTCTTGGCGAAGGGTCCCATGTTCTTGACCCATGTTATTGTGACCATGTTTCGACTGTAGCCGAATGGCCATTGTTAGTTCCTGGAAGTGGACCAGTCTTTTCCCAGGTGGCGCGTCCTCCTCCTCCTCCTCCTCCTCCTCCTCCTCCTTCATCCCCTCCTCCTCCTCCTCCTCCTTCATCTCCTCCTCCATCTCCTCCTCCTCCTCCTCCTCCTCCTCCTCCTCCTCCTGCTCCTCCTCCTCCTCCTCCTCCTCCTCCTCCTCCTCCTCCTCCTCCTCCCCCTCTTCCCCCTCCTCGGGTCGCCTACGGCCCAGGGGGAAACCGTGCAGGTCTGGCTTGGGGGCGGCTTCAGCGGGGCTGGCGCTCCACTCGACGCTGATCCCGGCGTAGACGGTGAGCATATGGCGCACATGGCGCCAGCGCTCTCGGTCGGTTGGCCTGGGGCTGCCACTGTCGGGGGGAGCCCTGCGCCAGCTCGATCACCAGGTTATCGTCCGTCATCTCGTCGTTCTCCTGCACGGTGGATAGGCTGGTCGCTGGCATCTGTGGCTGTGACTGGCGTTGGGCACGCAGGCGAGCGAGGAGTTCTTCCGTCGCCTCCGTTACCCCCTGCTTCTTCAGTCCCGCCTCGGTGTGGGATGCTGCGCCTGCTCGAGCCTGAGTCGCTACGGCGAGATTGACCATCTTGAGTTCCACGGATCTCCATAATGTCCTGCCCACGTACTCTGCCCCGATCTTCACCTAGAGCTGAGCCCGGAGCCTGAATCAGGGCCTCCAACTGACGCCGAGACCCGATGAGGCCGCTGCATCACGGTGAGGCCCCACGAGATCTTTCGGTGGTTGCCTGGGTACATGTCCTGGCCACTCTGCTTGGTCCTGGTCCTGGTAGAGGCCTCTGGATCCTTCTCTCCTGGTATAGGCCACTGTAAGTGTCTGGACAATGACGGTGGTGACCGAGGAAACGGATGATGATGCTGATGACGAGGGGAAAGGGAGTAGTCGCGACTTTCCCTGGAGCTGAACATCTCTGGGGCATGGTCCCCCTTGAGGTGGAACGAATCGGGCGTAAGAAAGGGATGCTTCTTCAAAACAGAGTCCGCGCTCGGGGCGTCCGAATCGTTCAGCTGCTGAACAATGGTGACCATTCGGTGGCCCGAGCCCAGACGGGTCAAGGGAAGCTTGCATTTCAGCGAGTGGGAGGTCATGCAATTGTCTGGCAGATCAGTCACGCACTGCAGAACACGCTCAACATGTGAGGGATGGCGTCTGCCAAGACCGTGGTCTCGATCACTCCCATGACAACTCCCACTGACATCGAGAAAATAGCGCTGGCCACCACCCTGGCTAGCCCTCTGACTCCGTGGGCAGCGCGAGGTTGCTGAGGCTCGCGTGGGGTGGCCGCGAAGTGTGGCCCCAAATCGGCCAGCGCTTGCGACCCCTGGTTGAGGACGGCGAGGCCGACCAGGTCGCTGCCGGCACCCGGGTCGACGAGACCCCGAGGCGGTTTCGACTCCAAGAACACGTCCTGCTGTTCGGCGATCTCCTGCTCTGCCCTGCACCAGGTCGTCAGCGGCGCACGGGAGGCCGTGCCCACGCAGCCCGAGCAAGAGTATCCTGCTGGAGCTCGGCGGTCTCCCCCGCCGCCGGGACCTGACTTCTTCGAGGCTCGGCCCTAGTTGGGGCGCTCGCGGCCACAGTGCCCCTTCTGGTGGCAGAGCTTCCACCCGGCGATCTTCACCAGCTGCTCTGGCGTGAGGCGCGGGCGGCTGCTTGGGCCTCTGCCCGGCGTCGCCGCCAGCTTCAGCTCCCCGTCCTGCTTCCAGGTCCGCTTGCTGCTCTGGGCGCGGTCCGCGATGACGGCCGGAACCTCGTCGCCAACCTGGTTCTCGTGGAGGTCCAGGTCTTCAGGTTCTGCCAGCAGCACCTCGGCGTCCGTCTCGCTGCTTTCTTCCTCGTTACCGTCGGCGTCCTGGTCCTCGTCCTCGTTCGGACTTGCGACACCTGACCAGACCTGGGGTTACGTCGGGCCTGTCTCTCTATAGGGGGGATATTTAAGGATAGTCAAAAAATAGCCTGGGGACGATTTTCTGTCAATTTTTGAGCATCTTTTGAGCATTTATTGAGTCTTTTTATTTTTCGTCCAAAGTCCCCCTGTAGGGGGACAGGCCCGACCTAAACCTGGGGAGGAGAGGAGGAGGAATGCCGAAGGGCCTCGAGGCTCGGATCGTCGGCCTCGCCCGCGGCCGTGGCCCACATAGAGTTGTGGAAGTCGACTAATGGAGAGGAGGCATGCTGCCAAACAATTTCCAGATGTCGAAAACATGTTTCAAACATGTTTTAAACATGTAAAAACATGTTTGAAACATTTATACAACATGTTTTACATATTTTAACCACATTTTTATTCCATGATAGGATTGTTAGAGTGTCCATTGTCATGGCATCCACAAACGTAGAGCCTTTTGCTTGACGTCCCGGGAGAAGCCGCTCAGAACCCGTAGCGTCCATCTGCCCGAGAGCCAGGAGACGCAGTTGAGCTCGAGACGGCCACGCGCGAGTGTCCAGAAATTCTGCATCCCTTGTGCGCTGAGGCCGGCACCTTTCAGGAAGGGAAAGAACACACAGACGCATTTGATCGTCGATTCCCAGGGAAATCTGAAGATACGGGAAGTGATGTGGAAGACGAAAACCTTGAACATATGAGAAAATATGGGGAATCCTGGGATTTGTGTGTGTTTATCTGCGTGCTCCTGGGCCCCTTCAGCCTTCTTCGAGCAGGAGGCTTTTCAATGCCACGTGTCCTGGCCCTCGGCCTCGAGGAACTGGGCCTCCCTCCGGCCAAAGTCCTGCGTGAGCGATGCGTTCTGCTCCCTGACGGCCTCGAAGAGTGCTCACCGTCTGGCTCTCCGAAGCTCATGTCTTTCTCGTTCCCCGATCGTCATGTCCATCATGGCCAGTGCCAGATCTATCCAGCACGCGCTTGTTAGGCTCGGCTTGGGGATGCCATCGAACTTGGGCTGGAGCGACCAGTCGAACAGGCGAAGGAGCTTCTCCCCTCGTCTCCCCATCTGCACGTCTGTGCTATCGTTCCACCGCTTGAGGGCCTTGTGCCGCTGGCGGTGATGCCCCCAACCTGGCCAGGCTGGGGGGTCCGTGTGGCCCCACCTGCCCTGGCCTTCTCGGCCCCAGCGGTCACCGCGCTCCCACCAGGACCAAGAGGGGGGGCTGCCGTCATCGTCCCAGTCGCAGCACTCCTGCCTCTTCCGGCAGTCGCCGTCCTCGTCGGCGTCCTCCCAGTGGCCTCCCTCTTGCTCCTCCGGGGCCCGTCGTCCCCGGAGAGCCGCCGGCCTCATGCTGCTGCCGAGGCCTCCTCCGCGGCGGCTCCCGAGGACGGCGCCGTTGAGGTCACTGCCCGGCCCAGCTGCCACGGGCCGCTCGTGCCCATAGTCTCCTGGACTACGCCCACCACGAGTTCGCGCACCTGTAGGTCGGGCCGGGCACGCCCCCCCTACAGGCGGACTTGGGGGCGAAGAATCTAGAATAGTTAAGATATACTCGCGAATAGAAACAAATGGTAAACAAATCGTCCCCAGACTACTCTTTTGACACTTTTTGCATATCCCTCCTGTATTCGGATGCAACTCCTGGGAAGTCAAATTCTGATTTTGCCCTGGTGCGAAGTCCGGCTTGATCCGCCTTAATCACGCCTAATCCCGCTTAAAATCCAGCTTAATCCGGCTTAACCCTGCTAAATCCGCAGCCCACTCCGGCGTAGCAGCCCCCAAATAGGGCTTCATCCCCTGTAATCCTTCCGACGGAGACCTCCCAGTAGTTGCCTCTCAATGTGGAGGGACACGCCCGACTTGGAGCGTACCCGAGAGCGATGGGTTGCACCAACGTGCCGGCAGCGCCCGCTGGGGCGCCTGGCAGCACCGCTCCCGCCAGGGCGGGGTCGCCCCGGCCGGCCTTCTCGTCTCTCATGGCGCCAACATTCGGGTATGGTTAATTCGGGCGGATTTTAGGCGAAAAATTAAAAATATGCAAACATACCCCCAAGTGGTCAGAAAATGTTAAAGAAATAGTCCCCAGACTATTTTTGGATTTTGTTTTGATTATTTTTGGGGTATTTTTAATTTTTGTCGAAAATCCCCCTGTAGGGGGACACGCCCGACTTAAGGGTATGGCCAGGGCCACAGGTAAGGGGACCCGGTTGGTGGTACGGCTCTGGGACCCCTGAATTGGCCAGAATCACTAACCCAGGTTTGCCGTAGCTGGTGTTTTTTCGGGTGACGGCAGTTCCGGTCAGTGGAACGGGGCGGGGGGGGCGTCCCCCCAGTGCACATCACTAAACCAGGTCCCACTAAACCCGGTTCTGCCAACGTCTCTCATGGCGCCAACATCGCAGAGCGGGTTTATCTCATGGCGCCAACGTCCCCATACAGGGGGGATATTCATAAATAGTCCCCAAAAATAGTCAGGGCACGATTTTTGAGCTTTTCTGATTCTTTTGGGATATTTTTTGATATTTTTTTATTTGTCGTCCAAAATCCGCCTGTAGGGGGACATGCCCGGCCTAATGCTTGACCCGTCGAGCAGTTCAGCTGCGCAGAGCAAATATCATGGCGCCAACATCGCAGAGCGGATTTCGTTCGGAAAACGATAGGATGGGCCCGGAATGTCCTGTAGAATTTCGTTCGGGATTGCGAGGTTGCGGACTTCTTTTGGCCAGGAACGAAGACTAAAAGAAATCCACGGGAAATTCCCTTCGGGTTTCACTCGCCGTTTCGGGGCTTTGCATCGACAGACATCCACGCAAAATCCGCTGCAGCACGCCTGCAAGGTCGGTGCAATGACGTCTCCTCTTTGCTGCTTCATGACGGGGGGGCTTGCACCTGCCGTGGATCTGCGTTTCCAAGCTCGCGCGAGCTCGGCTCTGGTCTGGGGGCTCGCGAGCTGCACGCGCACCGCTCCCTTAGGAGCCTGCGCCGCCGCCCATGGCCGCGCGGACGATCCGAGCTCCGCTACCAACTGTGGCAGCAGCAGGGACAGTCTGTGCTTTCCCTTCGAGCCAAAGTACAGCTTACAGTCGAACACTTTAAGAACTGGTTCATGAGCTAAGCCTGACGTGATATCCTGCCAGCCTGTCACGATAGGGGGCTTGGTTAATCCCTCCCCCACGGGGAAGGAGGAGGTCGGAGGAACAGTCACCACGGCAGGGCGAGACCCTCCTGCGGCTCACTGTGCCATTCCTGTTTTCCCATGGTGCCCCACGGTGGTGATACCCACTCCACTACAGCCATTCTACCTCTTCGGCACGTGGTGGGCTGTTCCTGATGGGGGATCTGCGGGCCGCTGTCTGGAGGTGCCCTGGGAGGGTCCCGCCCCTGGTGGTCAGCCGCTCTTTCTAGCACTGTGGAGGACGATCAATGGAGAGGAAGCATGCTGCCAAATAATTTCCAGATGCCTAAAATATGTTCCAATCATGTTTGAAGCATGTTAAGAACATGCTTGACACATTTTTAGGACGTGTTTTACACATTTCAAGCAGATCTCTAGTTCAATGATGGGATTGTTAGAGTTCCCATTGTCATGGCATCCACAATTCTGGCAGAGGCGTGTCGCCAGAGCTGGGCGATCTCGAGGCTCGCCGCCCATCAGGCGCCCTGCCCAGCGGCTCCAGCCATGCCCTTGCCGAGAAGGCGGTTTACTGCCAGGGTGGAGTCGCCGCTTCCTGACCTAGTTTCAGGAGGAGGAGGAGGAGGAGGAGGAGGAGGAGGAGGAGGAGGAGGAGGGGGATGATGATGAGGAAGAGGCGGAGGCGGAGGAGGAGGAGGAGGAGGAGGGAAGCGGCTACTGCGGCAGGTTTATTTTGTGTTCTGAGGCCGCGCCGCCTGAGCTGGATCGTGTTTCTTTATAGATCGCCTTCCTCTCCCTCTCCCTCTCTCTTCCGCTCTCTCGCACAGACGCTGCGGTTTCATAACCGGAGTGTGGGCAACGCAAAGAAGGAGGAGAGAGGAGGGAGGAGGACGAAGAGGGAGGTGGAGGATGGAGCAGGGAGGAGGGAGTGAGGATACCCATGTGCTCCTGTTGAGACGGCATGCGGAAGCTTCTGATTCCGCTTCCTTTTAGCAAGGTGCCACGGCCAGGAAGGACTCGAAAGCGACCTTGCTGCGACGGCTCTGGGAGACAAACCGCCAGCGCTGGAGGGGGCCAGGGGAGGGCTTGCGTGAGAAGACTCCTCCTTGGCAGGTGCCTCCGCCCCACGCCCCGGGCAGCGGCGTAGTAGGAGAGGCAGCTCAGGGGCTCCCCGCGGTGTGGGGGTGGGAGGGTGGGACAGGCAGGGGGCGCCTGCCAGGGGCTCGTCCGATTCCATCTGCACTGCCATGCCGACGAGGAGCGAGGAGTGGGGAGGGAGGGGGGCGACGGAGGAGGACGACAGGCGCAATGAGATTTTGTCCGCCCGCAGCCGCGTGGGCTCCTTGCTCAATGTAGTAGCTCGCGCGCGCGGGGGGGGGCCGAGGCCGAGGCGGGGCGGGGGCCGCTCGGCGAGCGAGCCCACGGCGACGGCGGCGACGAAGGAGGAGGGGGAGCACTGTTGGGCGTGCAATAGTCGTTTCGATTTTCGGTATACTGTCTGTTCCCTGCTCGGAAACTGGAACATATACATCACCAGTGGTGGGTTGTTTCTTCAATCCCAGGACTTTTTGAGGGTCTGGGACGATTTCGGGGTGCTGTGGTGTATACTTGTCCTTCGTTGTCCAAGGGAAAAGCGAAACATGTATACAGCAGGATCCCGTATACACCAGGATCCGCGTTCCTCTGCGAATTTCAGCGCAGGGTCGGAACAAAAACGTCGGCGTATGGAGTTCGTTTCCCTACCTGCTGCTGCTGCTGCTGCTGCTGCCTGCCGGACCCCTCACGGTGGCGGATCCTGGGGTCGCCCCGACGCCTTTTAGAGGCCACCCGGGATCGTGCACTGATCGTGGGCTCCTCTCTGGGGTCGTCCTGACAGCGTTGTCGGATCGTTTTGGGGCTATCTTCGAACCGTCTTAGGTGCACAGAGTTCCTTTCCCCATTTACGAGACGTGCCAATCGGCTCAGACAAGGCGCCGCTCATCGCCGAGAGCGTTCGGGGTGTGCCTTGATCGCCCCGAACGGCCGCCCGAGGGCCGAGGGATGACCTGCGAGCCACGGGGGGACAGGCCCAGGTCGTGGAAGCGCCTTGCCATCGTCTCGGGACCGTCTGGCGGTCTTGCGCCTTTGCAGTGACGTTTTTCCTGCGATCGAGTCTGACCGGCTGCCCGATCTTACTGTTCGGGACCCACGCGGGCAATCATGCACCGAGGCGCTCGTGCTGCGGGAGGGGTGATTATATCTGCTAGCTGCGATCTCCGTCATGTAAGTTACCCCATGTCTTCCGTTCACGTCGGACCACGCAAGGGTTGCCCGCGGGCGGCGCACTGAGCGGCAGCGTGTGCGCATGCTCGGCTCGTTTGCGCTGCCGTTCTTGTTCAACGCCTGGCCTGCCTGTAGATGAGCGCGTGGGCTCCTTGACTCTCGCAGAGGACGCGCCGCTGCTTGCGATTGCTCACTCCCGCGCGCAGGTACGCCACGCGACGCCAAACAGCAATGATAGCGGACTGACCTGCTGTGAGAGAGGGCAGTTTCTTCGAGAGAGGGGCGAGGCCTCGCCCCTCCATGGTTGAAGTGAGAGTCCAGCGGCCTCCGAAGGGGGGGCCAGGGGGTCACGGCATGAGAGGCAGGGATACTTGCCTTCCCTGTGCTTCTTCTCCCCTGGGGGACCGCCTCCCTCCATGGGCCATCGCCCGGGCCGTCTCTGGCCTCAGAACGTCGGGCGAGAGGTCGCGAAGCCTGCTGCTCTGGGCAAGCATAGCTGCGACCCATCAGGAATAGCTCTGACAGCCTTGCTGCTTGCACGGCCGCTCCTCCGCACGTTCATGCACGTCGCTCTCGGATGCCTCTCCGCCGCGCTTCTTCCATTCCCCCCCGCCCCCACGGGCAGCGACCGGGCAGGCTTGCCATCACCGCTGTGCAGAGAGGCGTCCGGCGGCCCCCTGCAATGGCGGCGGCCGCCGCGGCCCGGCTTCTGGCCGTCGCGGCGGCGGTCTTCGGCAAGGCGCGCCAGCGCGAATCTCATTTGGTGGAAGTCTGTTATTATCGGCAAGCAGTGTTTGCACGGAGGGTGTTCTCATTGGCGTCTCTGACCTCGCGTGGCGCCGATGGTCTTCTTCCCCGACTGTCTCCTGACCTCGCGCGTCCCGAATTCTTGACGCTACGCGTATCCCCACCAGTCCTAATTAGATCGGCCCGTGGCCCGGACCTTTCAACTCGGCGCCTGCGCTTGCGCTTGCGCCCGCGAGGAAAAAGTATCCCCACCAGCCCATCGAGGGGCAGGGCTGGACCTAAACGGTGTTTTTGGTGATTTCGTGGGCCATTTTCGTTTCGACTTTGTTTTGCGGCAAAGGTGGATTCGAGACAAAAGCGAGGGATAACGACAATAAAACGAAAACGAAAAACACCGTTTAGGATCAGCCCTGTCGAGGGGCCTTGATCAGGAACGTGAAAGAGCAAGTAGCAAAACACGGAGGGGGGGCAGCCGTCAGGGGGTCAAATATAAATGCCTTCGCGGATCTTTCGACATCGGAACCTCTAGGCTTGTTGAAATCGATTAACCGAGAGGAAGCATGCTGCCGAATAATTTCCAGATGTCTCAAACATGTTTCAAACATGTTTCAAATATGCAAAGACGTGTTAATGAAACATTTTTAGATCGTGTTTTACACATTTTAGACACATCTCGAATTCAATGATAGGATTGTTCGAGTGTCCATTGTCATGGCATCCACATCTCTAGGCAGCTTACCTGCTCGCCATCTGGGGGCTCTCTTGGGGCCCTCCTCGGAGTTTCGGGGGTCTGCAGGGCCCTCCTGGGCCCGATTGGGGCTTATTTGGGGATTCGGAGTCCATCGATCCAATAAGGGGGAGGTGGGAATTATAGCCTCCACTTTTTGGCTCGAGAAGATGCCTCTTGAGCTTCTCTTGGGCCGCTCTTTGAGCGCTCTTGGTCGCTCTTGAGGCCGTCTCGGAGTGCTCCTGGGCCCCGCATTGCGCTCTCGTGGGCCATGTTGGATCCATCTCCAGGCTTCCACAGACCATCGGAAGCGAACAGGAGAGAATGCAACACACATTGTCTCTTTAGGTCTTGTGCCGATTTATGTCTCTAAAGGATACCCTTGGAAGGCTCAGTGGTCACTTGGAGCCATCTTGGGGCGGTCTTGCGGCTGTTGGAACATATTGAAAACCATATGGAGCGACCTTGCACTGATTACGTATATCGTTCCATCTTGGAGGCCGTCTCTGGCTGTCTGCAGCCTCGCCTCCTATCGCGATACCGCTGCCTCGAGAAACTCCGGAAGACGAGCGCAGGCTGTTGCGCGGCGGCCGGCAGCTCGATGGAAGGTGCCGAAGGGTAGCGTTTGCACAGCTTACTTCACCCGCCGCCGCCCCGACTCCAGGCCGAGGGCGGCCTCTCGCCCGTGGAGCGCGTGATCAAGAAGGAAACGGGGGTAGGGCGGCGGCGGCCCTCTGCTCAGGCTGGACATGCGCGCGCGCGGGGTTCGAGCTGGGGTGCCCGCTGGCCTCCGTGCTCGTGCGGACATGCCCGCCGACGCCGACGCTCGCGGCGCGCAGTTCCAAAGCTGGCCAGGCGAGCCCCTCGTGACTTCGACGACGTCGCTCGTTCCGCGAATGTGTTCTGCGAACCGATAGCCCGCGGGCGACGCGCCAAATTTCGATCAGTCGAGGGTGCGCGCGCGGATCCTGGACATTCTTGCCGAGTGTATGCCGTCCTCGGAGGCCGCGACTCCCTCGCCGCGGGCAGCCTTCAGCGCGCTGTTGCTCGGCCGCCGCGTTTATGACGGGTCGGCCGGACGGAGCGTCGGGCGCCTTCGCAGCGTGGGGCAGACCTCTTTATCTAAGACCGCGGTGAGAGGGCCATGGCTTTTGGAGATAGCTAGCACCTGCCCATGCGCGCCATTTTCTCGGAGACAGCTTTTTTGGTTTGCTCTTCGACGAGGATGAGCTTCGGCATCGCCTCGACGGGTGTGACATCGCCCCGCCGGTCTCTTGTGCTCAACAGGAGGATTGGCTTGCGCCGGATCAAGCTGCCCCACTCGAAGGGCATGCTGGTGCACCCCGAGGAGGGGGGGCGCCTCGATGGCGTCGGGGTCTTTTATGTGGCCAAGAAGAGCGACCAGCTCCTCCGAATCGTGGGCGCGCGGAGGAGCAACCTCCATTTCACCTCGCCCCCCGGCGTCTCGCTGGTCACCGCCGAGGACCTCGCTTGGGTGGAGGTCGAGCTCGACGGGGCCCCCGTCGGCGCGGAGCCGCGGGGGGGTTTCGCGCTGGGGGCGTCCGGTATCAGCGACACCTTCGGCGCGTCAGGATCGACCGGGGCTGTCGGGCGACTTCTGCCTGCGGACCGTGCATGCTGGCGAGGTTTGCATGGCGGGCGTTTCGCTGGGCGTCCGCTGCTTGGCCGCCTGCGCGGCGCTGCTCGCGGGCCTCGCCTGGTCGCATTACTTTTGCCAGGAGGTGTGTGTTGGGGGGGGGGGGGCGCGATGGGTGCAACTCTTGAGCTCGAGAGGGTCCACCGCGTGAGTGGCCGCGGCGCCGCCGCGGTGCTGCGGCCAGATCGCTCGCTGGCCGTGGGCGGCGGCGCCCAGTGCGTGTGCGTCGACGACCTGGGCGTGATGCCGCTTGGCGTGGATGCCGCGGCCAGGGGCCTCTCGTCGGAGACCGAGCGCTTCGACGCCGTCGGCCTCGAGGCCCATGGCGCCGAGATCTAGAGGGGCCGCGGCGAGACGCAGGGCTGCGCCCTGGGCGGCAGGGCCGCGGGCGCCAGGCTGGCGGCCAAGCGCTACTGGCGAGTGCGGCAAGGGCTCAGCTGGGTCCTCAGCGACAGGGCCCTCCCTGGCCGGGTCTGAGAGGTGGTAGTCGGACACTGCGCCCGCTGCGCCATGTGCAGCCGGGGCCTGCTGCCAGCCTTCAACGCCACCTACAAGTTCATCTCCGCCAACTACAGCCAGGGGGCCGCTTTGTGGCCAGCCGCCTGGGCGGAACTGGGTGGTTTTCAGAGGCCTGGTGCCGCCGCTGCGGGGCGACTGGGCGCTGCCGCGGGGCCATTTTGTTTGCTCGTCGGGCGCCTCGGAGCACGGCGGCGACGTGAGCGCCTCGCTCTGTGATCAGGGCGCGGTGGAGGAGATAGGGCGCGTCGAGGCGCCGTCCCGCTTCGGGCCCCATCTCCTTGCAACAGGAGGTCTCCAGATGACGGGCGACGGCGCCCTGGTGGCGGCGTCGGAGCTGGAGGGGGGCGACGAGATCGCCCCGTAGGTCGAGTGGGGGGTGGGCCCGTCCTTCGTGGAGACGCCAGCGGAC
Source organism: Prorocentrum cordatum (assembly GCA_963575745.1). NCBI lineage: Eukaryota > Dinophyceae > Prorocentrales > Prorocentraceae > Prorocentrum > Prorocentrum cordatum. Next base: position 32,403 of record CAUYUJ010022625.1, on the reverse strand, counting down.
AGGTTTTCGGGGCCCCGCTGGGCGGAGCTAGTCGCCCGAGGGTGGCTTGCTACAGTGGGGGGCGTTCTGGTTTACGAGTCGCGCGCCCTCCTGCGCGCGGCGCAGATGCGGCGCAGCCCGTCCCCGAGCGTTGCAGAACACGTAGTTGCCATGTGCGACGACCTGCTTGCTGTGTTTCGTTTCGAGACGCGGAGGGCCGACAACTTCATTGTCCTATTCTGCATTCGTTGGGCCGTCGCCCTCTGCCTCTCTCTGAGTCAACGCCTGCGTGTGCGATGGGTAACTGGCGTGCTCAACCCGAGTGACGAGGGCTCCAGGCTCTTCGGCCCGAGCTACGACCCCTCTAAGACCTTGGCCAATTCCTTGGGGCTCGCCGCGTAGCGGTAGCAACGCAGTGAAACGTGCAGCAACATAGCGCGCGGCATGATAAAGCACGACATTGTAAGAGCGTATCAGAGCAATCATCACCAGAGACATATCAGCAACAATGACGTCAGCAAGATGAGCGAGCCTGACAGCGGCGATGCAGCTACAGCGGCCTGGGCACCAGTCCAGCAGCAACGACAGCAAGAGCAGCCTGCAGCGCGGGCCGCGGCAGGTTCTCCAGCTTTCGGAGGGCACCCCACAGGTGCCGCAGCGCTTTCTCCCGAGCCCCCGCCCCCGCATGCGTCCTGTGGCTCGGAACGGGCCCCCTGTTGGGCTCGCCCTGCCACTTCCAGTGGCCAGGGCCCTCGGCGCCGATGAGCCGGCGTCGGTCGCTGGCGCCGCCGGGGGCGGGCGGCGGCGGGCCCGCGCCGGGCGCGACGGCGCGGCCTGCCGAGCTCTCGCGAACCATGTCGCCAGCTGCGCCAGCCCTCGGCCGCCGACCTGCCTCCCGGGGCCGCGGGCCCCTCGCGGCGGAGGCGCGCGCTGGGGCCGCCCGAGGGCGTCGCCCAAAGGCTCCGCGGACCGCCGCCTTCGCGGTCGGCGGACGACGGCCGCTGGAGCCCGCCCGGAGGCGATCGGCGGCGCGGCGGAGCGCGCTGGCGGCGAGAGCGACGCCGCCGCCGAGCCAGAGTGCGGGCGAGATGTAGCCCGGGCCCGCCAGCTGCGGCGCGCCGCCAGACATCGGGCAGCCGCGGCTGCGCGCGCCCGCGCCTCCCCGACCATGGGGGCTCGCCCTGCTGGGGCGCTCGGCTGTCGGGCGGGGCGCGGAGGAGTGGTGCCGGCTCGAGCTTGAGACCTTCATGATGGGGTCCTCCAGCGGGCGCCAGATCGTCGCGGACAGCGAGGTGGTCGATGCGCTCGTTCGCTACGTGAACAACGCCGGCCCCTGAGGCTTGCTGCTGTCGGTCCTGCTGCGCTTCCAGCCGCAGTGCGGGGGTCTTGGAAGCTCGCGACTTCCCCGGGCCCGGCGCTTCCTGAAGGGCTGGCGCCGCCGCTGTGGACGACGGTTGCGCGACCCAGTCGTGGGGGTGAGATGCTCTGCCTTGATTTGGGGCCTGCGCCGCCGCGGCTCCCAGATGATGGCTTGGGTGGTTGCTGCCTGCAGCGGGCTTGCCCAGCCCCCGGCCGTCCGGCGCCGAGACCAGGTCAAGCCCGTGATCAGGGGCCGAAGCGATTGGGCAGTGGCCCTCCTCCTCGGCCGCCAGGCCGCCGCGCGTGCTGGGCGTGGGGGTCAGCTTGACCGGCGAGCTTTGCCCGTGGCTGCCAGGGGCGACCTCCGCCATCGCCGCGGGCCTCTCGGAATTGCCCCCCCTCCCCCCCCCCCCTCGCAGCCCCCCGGGGCTCGCGGCCGGCCCGCGAAAGGTCGCGGCCCAGCGCTTCGGCGCGGTGGCAGCGCGGGCGCTCGGGGTCGCCCTTGGGCCCCCGGGGCCGCCGTGTCGACCGCCTCGAGCTCGAGAGGAGGGGCGGCTGGCATCGCGAGTGTTGAACGCCGCCTGTCTGAACTGGTCGCCCTCGCAGCTCAAGCCGTGGCAGTCCGCGCAGTTCACGGGTGCCGACGAGCTGCTCGAGGCGCTTCACTTCGGCCGCGGGGCCGCCCGGCCTGTCTCGCCGCTGCGAACGCGCGGGCATGCTTTGCTGACCTGTTCTGTGGAGTTGGCGGGGTCGGCCGCGCCGGCGCCAGCCGCGGCCGCGCGATATTGCGAGCGCCTGGGCTTGACCGATCCAGCCACGTTTCGCCGAATCGAGCTGGGCGCTTGCAAATGATTCATCCATGGTGCCGCGCTGGCGAGCGGATGCGCGGGCCTATCAATTGCGCGTGCGTGGGCGCGCTCCATTCGAACGGCTAGTATGCCGTGGGGTGTTCGCGACAGAGATTTGTTCAGCGATAGAGCCATGCCGCGCTCGTCGCGGCGATAGACTGGCGTGAGCTACTCCTCGCTGGATTTGCATTCTGAACCGCCGTCGAACCCGTGGTTCCCAGAGAACCCGTTCAGCAGCATGGCGCGGGCAGTCCCGGCTCCGCGGCGGCGAGTTGCTGCGGCGGATTCCGTTGCAGTGGCCTTCGATTCTTGCAGCTGCGGCGCGGCCCGGCGAAGGCGGATTCACCTTTTGTTCGGGGGGGCCTCGGAGAGCTGCGCGCGGCGCCTTCGGGGTGGATTCTGCTGCGGCAGAAAGTGTTGCAGCGGCCCAGTCGGCCTCGCCTCGAGCTCGCTGGGCCTCGCCCAGCGCGTCGAGTGCCGCGGGCAGAGGTCGCCGAGCCATGCCCCGAATGCTCATGCCGAGATCTCGCCGCCGCGGCGCCCGCCCCCCTCCCTGCCGCTGAAGAGAGAGCGCGCCTCTGATGCGGAATGATTAGGGGCGCTTTTACCATTGCCCGCCTAGCGGCGGCGGGCCTGTACTTGTGATCGCGCGTCGCTCGCTGCGAAGGCTTGGCAGTCGCTTTCCTGTGCTTCGCGCCGCGTTCCTCGAGGCGATCGCGCTGTCTGTGTTGAAAAGCGGAAAGGGGGGGGGCCTAGAGACATGGGAGAGTTTGCGCGCGGTTGTCTCGAGGCTTCCCGTTTCCCATTGCCTCTCGGGCTCCGAGTGCGCCCGCGGCCTGCCCGCCGCCGTGATTGCGCCTGTCCTCGAAGCTTGTGCCTTTGGCCGCCTGGCGGCGGCAGGTTTGCATTTGCGATGAAGCGTCGCTCGCTGCGTGGGCTTGGCTGTCGCCTCCCTGCGCTCCGCGCCGCGTTCCTGGAAATGCATTCGCTGTGCTGCAAAGCGGATGGGGGGCTTCTAGGGGCAGGGATGTCGCGGGAGGCCTCTGGGGGGCTTCTCGGGGGCCGCTTTCTCCTTGGGGGTCTCTTAGGGCCTCCCTGGGGCCTCTCGGTGCCTCCTTGGGGCCTCCTGGGGGCCTCTTAGGGCGGAGTGCGCAGATTTTCGGTTCGCGTTCCCCCGCTTGGGTCCTTCTTGGGGCTGTCCCCAGGCCCCCCCCGAGGTGTTTTGGGCGCCTGTCTTGGAGCCCTCTTGGGCCAGGTTTGGGTCGTCTCCGCCTTCGGGCGTCGGGGGCTTGGAAAATCGAGAGCCCCCGAATATTGGAACAACGAATTTTCAAAATTAGTGATTTTGCCCAGTCGGGGCTCTTTTGGCGAGGCTCTGGGGGCTCTCTTGGGGCGTCTCGGAGGCCTCTTTGGGCAGTGTTGGGACCATCTTGGGCATCTTGGTGCGATCTTTGGGCGTCTCTGCGCTTGCTTGGACCGTGTTGGGGGCCTCTCGGGGCCCTCTTGGTCCGTGTCGGGGCCTTACAAACCCCGAGAACTCGCGGAAAAGGCCTGCGAGATTTGTGAATTTTGGGTCCGGGCACGTTAGGAATTCTTCAGGAGTGAGGACTGAGGCTTGAGGGATTAGGCAGGATCTGAGGACGCGCCCACTCCATGCCCAGCGGCACGGTGGCGGATTAGGTACGAGGCGGGGTGAGCAGCCCCAAAGGGGGGGCCCAGGCTGGGGAAAGGAACGCTCCAGCGTGGCACGCCCCTCCCCCTGCCAGGACGGCCCGAATAGGCCCCAAGAGCGGCCAGAAGGTTACCAAAACGGCCCAGGAGGCCCCCAGGGTGGCCGAAGGTACCCCGTAAGACAGCTTATGAGAGAGTCCCGGTAGGGCCCCAATACCCAGGACTCTTTCGTATCGCGCAAAGAGGGCATAGTACATCTTCAGGGCGGACCAAAAGGTCCCCAAGACGGCCGAAGAGTGCCCCCAAAGGAGCCTCAAGAGGGTATCATCAGAGTGAGGGGGCCGAACGGTCATTCACTGTCCCTGGGTGCGTGGCTGAAGTGGGATTCGGAATATTGCAGAGTAGAGTAGGATAGCGTAGGTAGGGTTGGGTAGGGCAGGGTCGGATAGGGTACGGTAGAGTAGAGTAGAGTAAAGTCGAGCAGAGTCGGTTCTAATATACTCGGGTAGATGTAGAATCTAATCGAGCCAGCTAGAATAGAGTAGAGTAGAGTAGAGCGGGGCAGAGTCCACCCTAGTTCCTTGCATTCTGCTGCAGTCTTGTCTATATCAGCCCACTCCAGTCCACATGATTTCAGTTGTCTGGTATATTTGGAGTCTGCGCTGGCTGAGATTGATTGGCCTGGGCGTTCCAGAATTCAGCGGGCCCTTCGTACCATGGCCCTGCAACACGGAAGGTGCCATCAGCCCTGTCGGGCAAGTTCCCGAGGACGCTCTTTTTGTTTCCGTGCCGTCCAACCTCCAACGCTTCTTGCCTGTAATGCCGGCGGGATTAGCTACCCTTTCGTAAACGAGCATGTGGGCCCAGAGGCAGCTGAAAAATGGGCCAACCCCATGTTATCGGCTGCAGCTCTCTTTCAGTGTGTGCCGCTGTTGCCCCAGAGCAGATCCTTGGGCCATAGCTGGAACCGTGACACCGACGGCCGCTATCTGATATCTACCAGGCTAGGCTTAAAGCTGAGCGACAAGAGTCCAACCATGGACGCTGGGTCCTTCATGACTCATGACGGCGGTCGGGGGGGTTTACCTTCGGTAGCCAAGGCCATTCCTTTCGCCCATTCCTCAACCGCTGTGTTTTTCTCTAGTCTGCGAAGGTCGTGTATGTGATGTGTGTGATGTGGTTCGGCGGGTATCTGATGACATGGGGAGGAGGTGCGCTTGAGCCTCGAGCGTCTTTCCATGCATGCGAATCCCATCATTGGGTACGACTCGCCTTCCGAATGCTGCCAAGCACATCATGCGCAGGATTCTTGGCACCGTCCTTCTTTATTAGCAATCGCGCTTGCTCGACTCTTGGATCTGCAACGCGCCTTCGATTTCTTATGCCGACGAGTGCATGATTGCGACTCCGTGGCTGTAAGAGTCCGTCACCAGGACATCTGCGCATTGTTTCACGGTCTGGAATGGCCTGGGTTTTTCGCTTTCCTTGTGAATCGCACCAGCCCCATGGCCGGTTGCGCCGCCCCTGGAAACCTACCAGCAGTCGCGCAACAGTCGGGTGTGGGCACGGGAACGCCGAAATCTTTGAACATATTTGCGCAGGTTATTCGATGACCTTTTCAAGTCGAGGCCTCGTCCAGGGCCCTCTCGAGGCACGCGCTGGGGCTTCAGTGTGTTTTCTTTGGGTCATCCTGGTGCCCCCCTGGCGGCCTCCTGCAGCTCCCGCGGGCAGTCTCGTGGCCATCCCGGGGACACTTGCCGCGGAGCTCCTGCCATACCCCTCCCCTCCCCGGGATCCCCCCCCCGCGCGAAGTGGGAAGACGCTGCCCGCGTGCTGGCGAGACAGCGTGGGGGGGGGGGGCGGGCACCCCGCGCTCACGCCCCGAGGCGGCCACGGGGATGGCGGGAAGAGCCTCCGCGGGAACGCCTCTCGGAGACTTTCTCGCTCGGCGACCCGGCGACACGGGCGGTCAGCCGGGCAACGGTCGACGCAGCTCAGAGGAAAGCGATACGTACATCTATACGTCTGTGGAAGTCGATCAGTGGAGAGGAAGCATGCTGCCGAATATTTTCCAGATGTCTAAAAGATGTTTCAAACATGTTTTTCAAGTATGTAAACAACACAGTTGAAGCATTTTTAGAACATGTGGTACACATTTCAAACACATCTTTCATTCAATGGTCGGATTTTTTAGAGTGTCCATTGCCAGGGCATCCACAACTATACGTATACGTATACGTATACGTCAGACATACCTAAAAAGAGAGGCGCAGATCGAGAGAGAGTGAGACAACTCCTCGCCACACAGGAAGAGACAGAGAACGAGAGGGAAAGAAGGCCTCGCCACATGGCAGCACGGCGTTGCGCCGCCGTACATCGCGAACCCAGGGGCGAGTGCAAGGCCCCTCGAACACGCCGACTGGCTTGGTGGATCGCTGGATGTGTGGAAGCAGAGTTGCGCCAGTTTTGGATACCGGAGGGGGCCCACCTCCAGCGAGGAGGTCCACGATGCCTCCCCGACCTGGAGGCTGGGGATGTCTCGACCGAGAGGGGGGGACCACACCACCAGTGAGATCCCCCTTGCCTCCTCGCATCTCCTCGCCCTGGTGGTGTTGGTGTCGCCTTTCTTTGTTCCTAGGATACAGGGGAAAGCGTGACGGCGCTGGCAGGTGTCTGGTTGACCCAAATAGGGGTCCAGCTACAAGGGGGTGGTGCAATAGATCTGGTGCAATAGATTTGTGGGTTGCAATACATTTGGGGCTTGCAATACATCCCGGGGCGCAAACGCATTGCTGGAGTTTCGCGTGCACTGAACTAACTACTTCCAATACACTGCGACACAAATCTCCAGCGCAGTACATTTGCAATACAACTGCCCCAAATCCACTGCAACACCCCCCTTCATCTGGACCCCCTCTTGGGTCACCCAGAAGAGTTTGGCGGCGCGCAGAGGGGGGTGGGGGGAGGGGGGTAGGCTTCTTAGAAGCACCCCCTGCTTCTTAGAGGGTGCGTGCCTTGTCTGTAGATGTAATGCCGGCGCCTTCTAAGAAGCAGCTCCCTTCTAAGAAGCCTTCCCCCCTCCACCTACCCCCCTCTGCGCGCCGCCAAAGAGTTGCGCCAGTTTGGGACACAGGGGAAACCGTGCCGGCGCTGGCAGGTGGGCGCCGCCAGAGCGCCCAACCACCCGGCCGGGCGCGCGCCGACGGCAGAGCCGCAGCAGGCGCGGGGATAGCTTGCCTGTGCGGGGGCCGGCTCTGTTCCAGGGGCACAAGGACACACAAATAAATACACACAAATAAGATGATGCCCCACATTTTCTCATATTTTCTGGGTTTTTGTCTTGCCGCCCAATTCCCATATTTTGGCATATTTTCTTGGGGGTCGACGATTATTGTGTCTGTGTGTTTTTTCCCCTCCTGATCTGTGCTTCGGCCCCCCATGGGGAGAGCTGGGGCGTCTGCTTGGCACCGCTTGGACGTGTGCATTCTTCCTTCGGCGAGGACCATCGAGGAGCATCCTTGATCATGTGGCGAGAAAACTGCGCACGAGACCGAAAAAAGCACAGGGAATGGACGTCCGAGCGATGGCCAGTCTGTCGGCGACTACAAAGGGTGTGGTTACGCCGGGGTGTGGTTTGCGATCTGCACCGTCGGGGCCTGGGGGGCCACGACACCGTCCTCGTCGGGCCTCCTCGGGGCGCGGCGCAGAGCTCTGTCGAGGTCCTCGCCCGCCCCCCAGGGTGCCCCTCAGGGTGCCGGTTGCAAACCACACCCTTTGCAAATCACATCCTTCGGAGTCGCCGAATCTGGGCCGGCGGCGAGAGTTCGAACCCGTGTGCCCACGGCAAGTCCTGATTCGTGCCAACAGTTTTGTTTATGAACCAGTTCTTTCCCAGGGGCCCCTTTCGGTGGCATAAGTGGTCACGCAACCCTCGTGCTGTCTCTGTCTCCTCCTGCTCCTCCTCGGCACTCCAGTGTCGATCGCCTCTTCCTCTTTGTCGTACACTCTTCACCCATCCAGCTGCCTGCGGCAGGTCCCGCCAGCGTGCCAGCCCAGCTTTCCGGGTGGCGTCCGTCCGAGGGGGAACGGAGGCCGTCACGTGTGACAGCTCGTGTCTGCAGGCTTGTGAGAGCCGTGATGAGGATGGTGAGGACTATGAGGATGATGGGGGTGACCACGACAACGACGACGCTGCTGCTGCTGTCGCTGCTGCTGCTGCTTCTGCTGCTGCTGCCGGTGATGATGATGCTGATTATGATCCTGCTGATGATGATTATGATGATGCTGCTGATGATGATGCTGATGATGATGATGAGGATGATGATGATGCCGCTGCTGCTGCTGATGATGATGACCATGATGATGATGATGATGATGATGATGATGATGATGATGATGCAAATTATGATGATGCTGCTGATGATGATGACGATGATGATGACGATGTTGATCATGATGATGATGATGATGAAGATGATGATGATGATGATGACAAGGATGATGGTGATGATGCTGATGCTGTGATGATGATGATGATGATGATGATGATGATGATGATGATGATGATGATGATGATGCTGCTGATGCTGCTGCCTATGCTGCTGCTGCCGATGGTGATGATGCTGCTGATGCTGATGGTGATGATGATGATGATGATGATGATGATGATGATGATGATGATGATGATGGTGGTGGTGGTGGTGATGTTGATGATGATGATGGTGATGATGATGGTGATGATGATGATGATGGTGCAGATGATGACGATGATGCTGATGCTGATGCTGATGCTGATGCTGATATTTATGCTGCTGCTGATGCTGCTGCTACAGCTGATGATGATGACGATGATGATTTTGATGCAGCTGCTGATGCTGCTGATCATGCTGCTGCTGATGATGATGACGAGAAGGATGATGATGCTGATGATGATGATACTGATGATGATGATGCTGCTGCTGATGATGATGATGAGGATGCTGATGGTCATGATGATGATTATAACGGTGATGGTGATGGTGATGATGACTCTGACGATGCTGCTGCTGCTGATGGTGCAAGTGCTGATGCTGATTGAGATGCTGATGCTGGTGATGCTTATTATCATGATCATGATGATTACGATGATGATGATGATGATCACGCCGTTGACGACGACGATGATGATGATGATAATGATGATGATGATGATGACGACGATGATGATGATGATGATGATGGTACTAGTCATGCTGCTGCTGGTGATGATGATTATATTGGTGATGGTGATGATACTGATGATGCTGATGATGCTGATGAGGATGCTGATGCTAATGATGCTGATGATACTGCTGCTGCTTATGACGATGGTGATGCTGATGCTTATGTTGATGCTGATACTGCTGATTATGATGTTGACGGCGATGATGATGCTGATGGTGATCATGACGTTGATGTTCATGATAAGGATGATGACGATGGTGCTGACGATGATGATGCCAATGATGCTGATGCTGATGATGATGAAGAGGATGATGATGCTGATGATGATAGTAGTCATGCTGCTGCTGATGATGATACTGATAATGCTGACGATGATGCTGATGATGATGTTGATGGTGACGACGATGACGATGGTAATGCTGACGCTGATGATGACGATGCTGATCATGCTGGTGGTGATGGTGATGCTGATGCTTGGGTTGATGCTGATGCTGCTGATTATGATGTTGATGGCGATGATGATGCTGATGATGATGATGACGTTGATGCTCATGATAAGGATGATGACGATGATGCTGACGATGATGATACCAATGCTGCTGATGCTGATGATGATGAAGAGGAGGATGCTGATGCTGATGATGATGCTAGTCATGCTGCTGCTGATGATGATAATGATAATGGTGCTGATGCTGATGATGATGTTGATGGTGAGAATGATGATGATGATGATGATGATGATGATGATGATGATGATGGTAATGCTGACGCTGATGATGACGATGCTGATCATGATGGTGGTGATGGTGATGCTGATGAATCGTGATGCTGCTGATGCTGATGCTGATGCTGCTGATGATGAGGATGATGGTGATGCTGAGGCTGATGATGATGCTGATGATGACGATGATGATGATGATGATCCTGATGATGATGGTGGTGATGGTGATGCTGATGATGATGACGCTGATGCTGATGCTGATGCTGATGCTGCTGATGATTAGGATGATACTAGTCATGCTGCTGCTGATGATGACAATGATGATGGTGGTGATGATGATGATGTTGTTGGTGATGATGATGGTGATGCTGAGGCTGATGATGATGCTGATGATGACGATGATGATGATGATGATGATGATGATGATGATGATGATGATGATCCTGATGATGATAGTGGTGATGGTGATGGTGATGGTGATGGTGATGGTGATGGTGATGCTGATGCTGATGCTGATGCTGATGATGATGATGATGATGATGATGATGACGATGATGATGATGATGATGATGATGATGATGATGATGATGCTGATTATGATGACGATGATGCAGATGCAGATGCAGATGCTGATGCTGATGCTGATGCTGATGCTGATGCTGCTGACGATGATAATGATGATGATGCTGATGCTGATGCTGCTGCTGCTGCTGCTGATGATGATGATGATGATGATGATGATGATGATGATGATGATGATGAAACTCGTTTTGGCCGTCTAGGGCTTGTACTGGCCATCTCAGGCCGCGGCTTTTTTTCAATATTTCAGATTTTGGCAGGAGGGACGTGCGTTAACTGGTTGGGCTGGGGCGGTATCGATCGCGGGCGCCTTGCTGCGATTGCGCGGCATTGCGAATGCGGCTTGTTCGCGCCAGCAATGAGCCTTCGGTTTCAGGCTGTTGCGTTCGCCCTTGCAGACCTCGTTTTATCTGCATGATTTGGCGCTTGGGCCTCGGGGCGGAGGCTGGGGCCGGTGGCATGGGAGCTCGCATACGTGCGTTTTGGTTTTGCTTTTCGGCATCGTGCGGCTCTTGAGGTCGCTCGCGCCCGCCTCAGGCGCGTCTGTTCGGGTGTGTTTCTAGGCGCAGGGGAGACGGGTGGCCGCGAATGTAGCCCGAGGTGCGGAATCAAAACAGCACGGAGATTTCACCGCCTGTTGGCTCATTTATTGTTTCGGGCGGGTCCACAGGTTCGGGCCACGCTCGCCGCCGCCGGGCGCAAGAACAGACTTTCCTTTGGCGCGGACCCTCTACAGGGAGTGCGGAATCATTAACTCTTGCTCTCACTACAGTCGGCCCGGATCAGTAGGTCGACCCTGCCAGCTCAAGGGTACCCTTGTGTCCTGTGCTTCTCGACACGTGCCTTCTCTGTGTCCTCTCGCGTGTCCTGTCCAATCAAGTCCGACTCTACAGGGAGTGCGCAATCATTAACTCTTGCTCTCACTATCTTTCCCAACCAGCGTTCCACCCCCCCCCCCCCTCCACCTTCGCCCTGCCGTTCCTGCTCCGTCGCCCTTCCTGTCTCTGAGCCTGTTGCCTTCACGTTCCCGTGCCTTTCTCTCCGCAGGGGCAGAAGCTCGGGGGGGGATCCTTCAGGAGGGGAAAAACACACAGACAATTAATCGTCGATTCCCAAGGAAAATATGGGAAAATATGGGAAGTGGGGGGGAAGACAAAACCCATAAAACATGGCAAAATATGGGGAATCCTTTTATTTGTGTGTATTTATTTGTGTGTCCCAGGGCCCCTTCATATTCGCAGGAGTAGAAGCTCGGGCGGGGATCTTGGCCAATCGGGTGAGCTACGGTGCCGTCCGACTTTCTTTGGTTCCCCGTTGGCGCTGGGTCTCCCTGGTGGTTCGCTGCCCCGCTGTCGCACCCCGCTGCCCTCACCCGTCCCGTTCACCCGCAAACCTCCCCTCCCCCTCCATTCCCGAGGGAGGACGGTGTGGACCACGGCTGGGGCGGCGCGGGCGATCATCTCTCCTCATCCATCTCCCTTCCTCAGTCCAGCATCCCATCCCTCCTCTCCGCCAATCTCAGCTTCTCCCTGTCACCCACCCCCCTCCCCCCCTCTCCCCTGATCCCACTCGCGATGATTCTGATCTGAATGCGGCAGGATGGCGCCGCGTCTACGTGGCGGCGACGCCAGCGCGGGCGCTTAATGTTGAAGCATGCAGCCTTCAAAGTATCTGCGCTAAACAACAACCAACGTCCGCGTCGACACGGCAGAAACCAGCTGTAAGCACGCGGCACGCAGAAGGCACGTTGGGACGTTACCACAGGTTTGTGGGAGATCCCCGCGGAACTCCAGCTGCCAGCATCTGGGACTTGCGCCTGGCCGCCGAGGCCGATGGCATGCCAAAGGGCCGGTCAGCCTGTTGCAGCCTCCCCTCCCCTCCGACGCCAGTTAAAACAGGCTAGGATCGAGATAAATCGCTCCAGAGCGTTCCGGAGCGCTCTCAGAGCGTTCCGGAACGCTCTGGAGCGGCCGCGGCGCCCAATACATCCTCCAAGCCCGCCGATTCTCAGAGATTTCGAGTTATCCCGATCCGATTTTGTCCCGATCTTCGCGTCGTTTTAGACCTGGCCTGGATCGGTGTCGGTGCTCCGTGGTCGCCCTCGGGGCCCTCCCACGCCCGGGGGGGCACGAGAGGCCGGGCGGAGAAGGGGGGGGTCCGCGGGCGCAGGGGTCCGCGGGCGAGGCGGCTAGGGCGAAGCGCACTGCGGGCGAATCGGATCCCCCCCCGACGATGACGATGACGATGACGATGAGGAAAACATCGTCATCGTCATCGTCATCGTCGTCATCGTCATCGTCGTCGTCATCGTCGTCATCGTCATCGTCATCGTCATCGTCTCCCGAGAGCGCCCCGCTCCCCCCCGCGCGCTGGCCCGCGTCGTGCGCCGCTTGAGGCCGTCTCGATGGCGCAGACCGATGGCCAGGGAGGCGCCGCCGTGGTGTCCGGGCTCCCGGAGCCGCTGTCGCCGTCCGCATCGCCTGCGTCGTCGAACAAACGTGTCGCCCCAGTATGCCAACACGAATGTATATCTTTTCATTTTGCCCGAGGCCCCCCCAGACTACAACAGCAACGGCCTCCGCCTGATACTTCGTCGCAATTTATTGAGGAATCGCGCTCTCGCGCGGGACTTCCTCATACTGTATCCAAGAATCGCGCTCTCGCCTGTGACTTACTCGCAATGTCTGTAGGCGCGACGCCCTCGCCATTCAGGAATCGCGCTCTCGCCCGGGACCCCTTCATAATTTAAGTAGCCATCGCGCTCTCGCCCGAGACTTCCTGGCGAATAATGCAGGACTCACGCATTCGCGTAACATTTGTGTTTTCTTTAGTTGAAGTGCTCCTACCAGGGCTCGTGTTTTTGTTGGGGAACGTCTTCCTGCTCAAACTGTGCCCCTGGCCCCTGGTTTACAACAACAACGGCTCCCGCCTTCTATTTCCCAACAATTTATTCCCAAATCGCGCTCTCGCGAGGGACTTCCTCATAATTGAATGCAGGAATTACGCTTTCGCGTGGGACATCCTTTCAGTTTATGCAGACGCCAGGCCCTCGACACTCATGAGTCACGCTCTTTTTGTGGATTTCCTCAAGATTTATTGGGGAATTGCGCCATCGCTTGAGATTTTCTCGCGACTCTTGCAGGACGCACGCTTTAGCAACCCGCCTGCTCGACCTGGCCGTCTAGGCCTGCCTTCCTGACCCGCCCGTTGGGATCTACCCGCCCGGTCTACCCGTCTAGTCCTGCCATGTGTTTTCTGCTCTTAGCCCCCCTGCTGCTATTTTCTCTCGTGCTCCATCTTCCTCCGCCCTGTCCCTTCCTTCCATCCTTCCTCTCTTTCCCTGCCGTAGCGGCTGCACGAAATACACACGTTGCAGGTATGAAAATACACCACAAAGGGGTTACGATCGAAGACGAAAAGGGCGGGTACCGAGGGTTTCTGATATTTGTTGTTGTTGTTGTTGTTGTTGTTGTTGTTGTTGTGGTTGTGGTTGTGGTTGTGGTTGTGGTTGTGGTTGTGGTTGTGGTTGTGGTTGTGGTCGTTGTTGTTGTTGTTGTTGTTGTTGTTGTTGTTGTTGTTGTGGTTGGTGTGGTTGGTGTGGTTGGTTGGTTTGTTGGTTGGTTGGTTGGTTGGTTGGTTGGTTGGTTGGTTGTTTGTGTATGGAACGAGTTCGGCCCCTGGTTCCATCGCACACATTCGCTTGCCCCAGGCGCACGCGGCGGACGCAGGCGCGAGCAGTCGCCGCGCCGCCGCTTGGCTCGCGCGCGCCGCGGCGCGCCGCAGGCGATGTGGGCAGGCCCGCGCGCCCCCGCGCGCGGCCGCTGCCCGCCGCGGCCGCGCGCAGGTACCACAGGTTTGTGTGTGCCTGGGGCGCGCGCCCCGCGCTCGGGATTTGAGCGCGGGGCGCGCGCGACCGCGCGCGTTGGCCGTCGCCCCGCGCGCCGCCGCCTGCTCGTCGCTGCCGCTTGCCGCCGCTCGCCTGCTCGCTGCGTGCTGCGTTGCCCTGCGGTGCTGCTTGCCGCCGCCTGCCTGCTCGTTGCGTGCCGCTTCGCCTTGCGCCGCCGCCTGCCCCTGCTTGCTGCTTCCGCGCGCGCGCGCCGGTCTTCGCCGCGCTGCCCTCCTGCCCCTCGTGCAGGTTCCCTCCCCCTTCCTCCCGCGCGCGGTGCCTCCGCCGTTGTCAGGTTCCTTCCTCCCTCTCATCCCCCCCCGCAGGTGCCGATTCCCTCGTCGTTTTGCCGGGCTCGAAAAGATGCCAGGAAGACTTCCGCGCGCGCGCCGGTTTTCGCCGCGCTGCCCTCCTGCCTCCCGTGCAGGCTCCCTCCCTTTCCTCCCGCGCGCGGTGCCTCCGCCGTTGTCAGGTCCCTTCCTCCCTCTCCTCTCCCCCCGCAGGTGCCGATTCCCTCGTCGTTTTGCCGGGCTCGAAAAGATGCCAGGACGACTTCCCGTTACTCTGCTAGTGACTACGGGACCTCATGAGGTCCAGTCTGCGTTTCGGCCTAACGAGGTCGTTGCAGGCGCGATTCGATGCCGACGCCGCGTCCGAGCGCGGGCCGCGTGCGAACGACCGAACGTGGTCAAATTAGACGCAATTCGACGTCTACGCCGCAGCCGTCCGACGTTAGCAAGCGTACGACCGAACTAGGTCCGATTTGACGCAATTCGACGTCTACGCCGCATCCGAACGAGGATAGCGAGCGAACGACCGAAAGAGGTCAACTTATGACGCAATTCGACGTCTACGCCGCATCCGACGAGGATAGCGAGCGAACGACCGAACAAGGTCCGATCAGCCGCAATTCGACGTCTACGCCGCATCCGAACGAGGATAGCGAGCGAACGACCGAACGAGGTCAAATTAAGACGCAATTCGACGTCTACGCCGCATCCGAACGAGGGTCGCGAGCGAACGACCGAACTAGGTCCGATTTGACGCAATTTGACGTCTACGCCGCATCCGAACGAGGATAGCGAGCGACTGACCGAACGAGGTCAGATTAAGACGCAATTCGACGTCTGCGCCGCACGTGTGGCGCGCAAGCGAACTTCCGAGCGGGGGCTGTTCCGGCGCGATTCGACGTCTACGCCCCCTCCGTGCACGCTCAGCGTGCGTCATTTAGGTGGCCAAACGAGGCCCGCGTGTACGTGGTCGGCTTCGGCGCGCGAGCTGCCGCCGAGCGCGGACAGAGTGCGCGCGAGCGCGTCGTGCGCGTTAACAGGCGGCGCCCGCTCGCACCCATGGCGGATCTGCAAGCTTTTCTGTCTGGCGTCGACGCGCGCGCAAAGCGCGACGAGGAATGCCTCCGCGACGTCATTGCAGCACTTCACGCGAATTCTGTCACGGCGAGCGCCACGCGCTTTCTCGGTCCGTCTGTCGCGCACAGCGCGTGCCAGGTTGAACAAGACCTAGTCGGGCTCAACATTCATGAGAGTTCGTTCGGCAAGGGCGGCCTCAACGGTGGGAAGGTAGCCTTCCTCGACCGTGCCGTCAAGCGTGCCGCAGAGAACGCCGCCAGGGCCGAGGCGGGGTGCATGGCCGCCGCCCGCGGCGACGACGGGGCGGCGCGGGGGTCGAATGACCCTGTCGCTGCGCTAGTGGACGCGCTCGCGCGCAAGCCGACTGCGGCCGCGCACGTCGACATCGGCGCGAAGCTGGGCGACATCCGCCTCAGTGATTTGCCGTCTGATTGCTGGCCGTCGCCGGCGTCGTGCGACTGGCTCGACAGCCAGGCGCCCGCGCGCGCGCGGTGTATCGCTCAGCGTTCGCACGCGGCGCTTCGGAGCGGCGCAGGTCAAAGCGGCCCAAGCGAAGGGGATCGCGAAACCGTTCGCTTACAGCGATTTGAAGAAGTGGCTGCCACACTGGGCGGTGGAGAAGCGCGGCGGTCAGGACGGCGCGGACGCGAACAAAGATGGCGCGCTCTTTCGGCGCGCGCATTCTGGGCGGAGCCGCCGCCTCGCGAGGACTGTCGCTCATGCCCTGGTCG
The DNA here is from genome assembly GCA_963575745.1 of Prorocentrum cordatum. Classification (NCBI taxonomy): domain Eukaryota; class Dinophyceae; order Prorocentrales; family Prorocentraceae; genus Prorocentrum; species Prorocentrum cordatum. The sequence goes on along the minus strand of CAUYUJ010022625.1, from coordinate 16,060 downwards.
GTCGCATTCGACCGGTGGGCCCTGGCCGCGAGCTTCGCGGGCCAGATTGAACTGGCCGCCGCGATGGCGCACAGGGACGTCGTCATGCAGATCGCACTGCAGGCGAACCCCCCCCCCTGGTCTCGCGGCCGAGGCCGGCCGCCGCCCGCGCGCGCTGCGGGCAGGCGCGCGGGGTGCACAAGTCCACAGCCTTGGCGGTCATCTATGACGAGCTGGCCAGGCGGGAGTGGGCCGATCGCGCCAGTGGCTCCAGCTCCTTTAACGTCAACCGCGACGCGCTGCAGCAGGAGCAGACAGAGCCTGTGCAAACGCGCCGAGCGCGAGTGCACGGCTCGCGGGCGTCCCAACCTCTCCGATCGGCAGCGGAAGGGCGGCAGCAATGGCACTCCCCATGCGGAGTTCAAGGGGGAAGGCAAGGGCAAGTCCCAGCATGCCGAGAGCGACAAGGGCTGGGGCACGTCCTGGGAGCCCAAGAGCTGGGGCAAGTCCTGGGAATCGCGGGCCCACGCGAAGGGCAAGGGCAAGCACGACGCAGCGCGGGGCACAGGGCAGCCGCGCACGCCGAAGCGCAAGCGCGAGGATTGAGGCGCGAGCACCGTCGCGCGGCCAGCAGCGCGCGCTCGCGCGCGGAAAGCGCGCCCAGGCTTGGCGGAGCGCGAGAGCGCGGGCATGCCCGCGCCGAATTCGCCAGATGGCAGGTCTCTCTCTGCATCACAGGCGCGGCGCGCTTCCGTCGCGCGCGGGCGCCCCGAACCCTTGGGGGCCGTCGGCCGGCAGGCGCGGGCGCCAGTGGCGGCCTCTGGGGCAATGTGCCCGTCGGAAGACCGGGGCGCGCCAGTGCCTGACGGGCGGAACGCTGCAAGCAGTGCCGCGGCGGGCTCGTGGCTCCCGCGTTTTGAAGAATTGGCGTCCAGCGCTGAGGCGGAGAGCGCGGCCGCGATGCCCCGCGCCTTCCGCGCGCCAGCGCCGCAGCGTCGCAAGGGGAAGTCAAGGCAAAGGTCGACTTTGTCATTAATGCCGCGTCGAAGGGCACGGCGTGGTTTCAAGACGCCGCGCCCCTGCACGACGATCTCCGCGCCTGTGTCGACTGGGCAAAGTCGCGCAGCTGCCAGCAGGCGCGACAGTCGCAACTCGCGCGCGCCACCCCGCACGCGCCGCGCGGTAGATCTTCAGCGAAAGGGAGGCCGCGATTACAGCCATAGAGGCGCGCTGCCGAGAGTCGAGACGTTCGGGGGCCCAGCGGGCCTGGCTGGGCGGCGTGGACGCGGCGGCCAGAGCCGCAGTCTCCGAGGTCGACGGCCCGACCCTAGGCGCCATCGCGACCGAGATCGGTTGGGCCGACGACGTGGAGCGCCTATTCCGCGAAGGGGCGCCGTTCGTGGGCGCGCTGCCAGCCTCCGGCGTCGCCGAGCGTCGCGTGGCCCGCGAAGAGCGCGAGCCCGTCAGCGATCTGATGGGCCGCGCGGAAGCGCAGAATGCGGCGATCATTGCTAGTCTCCGCGACGACGCTCACGCTGCCGAATTGCATGCTGGGGCAGTGGCGGACGCCGCACTCGGGCGAATGACATCGCCAGTGCCGGTCGACGATTTGGCACTGCGCGATAAGATTTTGACACCTCGCTTCTCAGTAGTGCAGGGGAACAAGCCAGACGGCTCCCCAAAGGCTTGCGCGCCGCGCGGCCTGGCATCGGCCGCGCCCGCGCGCCGCAGCGCAGGTGCGATGCGTCGACGATTATTCTCGCGTGAGGGTCAACGGCGCTACCAGCGTGGAGGAAAAATGGCGCCACGACACGATAGACCAGTTGGTTGCACTGGCAAGTGCCTTTCACGAGGAGGTGCGCCGCGCGCAATCCAGCCTGCAGCGGCGCGTCAATCCCGTGCGCGCGCGCAGATTTTGATTGAGATCGAATTTTGGAAAGCGGACGTGGGCCCCGCCTTCAGGCGCGTGCCGGTCCTGCCTAGGCACCGCGCGGTCGCATGGGTAACCTACCGCCTGCGCGGGCGTGTCATGGCCGCCCAGCACATCACGCTGCCCTTCGGGGGCCTGGCCTGCGTGCGCGGATGGGAGCGCGCGGGCGCCTTCCTGGCGGCCGCGGCGCGCAAGCTGCTGTGGCTCCCGGCGTTGCGCTACGTTGACGACCTCTTCTCGGTTGAGAGGAAGGGCCTCGCGGAGCACGCCGGCAAGTGTTTTGCGAGGCTGGTGCGCGCTCTCCTCGGGCCCAGCGCCATGCAGGACAGAAAATGGCGTGGGGCCCGTCGATCGTGATCCTGGGGCTGCGCGTCCGGTCGTCGGCATCGGGCTTCCACGTCAAGCCCGACGACGATAAAGTAAAGCAGTGGATTGCCGCCATCGACGGCGCCTTGAGGTCAGGCGCGCTCACGGCCGGCGAGGCGTCGAAGATGGCGGGTCGCCTGTCGTGGGCATGCTGCCACGTGTTCGAGCGCGCCGGGCGCTCGAGGGCGCGACCGCTCTTCGACCAGGCATGCGGTTCCCTGCCCCGCCTCGCGGGACACGCGAGCGACGCGCTGTGCTGGTGGCGAGACGTACTGGCACGGGACATCGCCCGCGCGCGGCCCTGGCGATGCCGCGACGCGCGCCCGCCGGTGCTCGTGCTGGCGGACGCCTGCGGCAGCCCGGTGCGACTCGCCGCAATTTTACTCACAGAGGACACGTTCGAGTGGGCCGACATGGCCCCGCCAGAAGAATTTCTCAGGTCTCAGCGCGACGGTCCGCGGCGCGCGCGCGCGTCGGGCGTTGCGCGATTGGTGCAGCGGATTACGCGCCCGTAATGATCAGCAGATCGCGGCGCTCGAGATGCTGGCGCAGTGCGTGGCTCTGTCCACGTGGGCACGCGCGCTCGCCGGCCGCCGCGTGGTCTTCTTCTCAGACAACGGCGTCGCTGAGTGCACTTTCAGGAAGGGCGCCGCAAAGTCACGCGACCACAATTTTCTCGTGCACCAATTCTGGTCGGCGGTAGTGGCGCTCCAGGCAGCGCAGCAACCGCGCGCCGCCAGACACGCGCGCGCGGCCACGCCACCGCGGCAGGTCCACGCGTGGATAGAGCGCGTGGAGTCGGCAAGGAACCTGGCCGACCTTCCCAGCCGCGAGGAGCGGGATTTGCTCTCGCGTCTGGGGGGGAAGAGGGCCCGTGCACAACTCGCGGAGGCCTTCCGCTGTGGGCCACCGCCCGCGAGTGCTGCATGTTAGTAAGACTGCCCCGCGTGCGCGCACCGCGGGGCGCGCGCGCGCAAGCGGAACCGGCTGCCACGCTAGCTGGCGTTGCGCAAGATGGAGCTCGCCCGCGACTTTCGCCGTAGCTTCCCAGGGCGTTTCAGCGATGCGGCGGCGGCCGAGGCCGCGGCTCTATGCGTTCGGCATGGTTGCTGTTCTCTCATGCAGCTGCAGGGGCGCGGCGGCGAAACCGCCCGCTGGTGCGATCGGGCTGGCACGAGCGAAGAGTGCCGTCGACTCGTGCGGGTGGCCGCGCTGGCCCGACCGCCCCCGGGGCCGCCCCCTGGGCGCGACGCGGTGACCGGCATATCAAGAGGCGTGAAGCGTTTTCTAGGCGAGCGGCGCGCGCGGGCGCGGGTCGGCGTCTTCGCCGCACAGGCAGTGTCGCATCGGTTCGCCTCGCCCGCGATTTACACCAGTGCGGAATAAAAGGTTGCTCGGCTGGCGCGCCCGCGGCGTGCGCGCGCGCGCCCGCCGGCGCGCAGGGGATGCCTCCGATATCGTGCGTGCGGCCAGCGTACTGGCGGAGCAAGGGTTCGAGACCCACCAGGATCTCGTCGGGGCGCAGCTGAGGTGCATCGCGGACCTGCATGTCCTGCCAGCACCCCTCCTGTCGGAGCTCGATCGCCTGTGCGCCGCGGGGCCCTCTTCCGCGCGTCGCGGGGATGCGCGGAGCCGTTCTCCAGAGCGCCTGACAGCGATAGCGTCTGCATTCGAAAGGGCGATGGCGCGGCCAGGGCCGCCCTCGCCACCCGTGCCAGGGGGGCCGCGTCGCAACGCGCAGTGGCTTGCGTGCCCCATGCCCTCGCAGGGGGAGCGGCGCGAATGGGCGGAACGGGCCCGATTGGAGGTCCTGGTCAGCACTATACCATCCACCCGCCAATCTTTGAAGAGCGGTGTGCGGTGCTGGCTCAATTTCGCGATGGACGTACTCGGACGTGGCCGGCATCTCGCGCTGCCGCGCAGCGAGGCGCGACCAATCCGCGCAACCCCTCCTGCGCGGCCCGCAGACTCCTATAATCTGCGGCGTGCGCCCAGGACAATCTGTTGTGCTGGTCGGGCACTTTCTCTTGCGCGGGCACGTTCCGGAATTATTGCGGGCGCGTGCAGACAGCGTGCGAAGTGCTACGCCTGGAGACGAGCGCCTTCGGCAACAGACGGCTGCTGCGGTGTCGGCCCCACGCGCCACCGCGCGCGCGAGGCCGCGCGTCGCGCGCCCAGGGAGGCTCAGGCAGCCATTGTGCGGCGCGGCGGACACACGCCACGCGAACCGCGCTTCGTTCGTGACGCTATGATTGCACAATTAGTTGGCCTACATGGCCGCAGCGAAGAAGAAAAGGCGGGGCCGCCGCGCGGCATTCGCCAGTCAACCCAGCGGTCGCGCAGGTGGCATCCACCATGTTTCTAATTACGTACATATTCCTGCTTCGCCTACCATCCGAGTGTTTACCCATCCGGTGGTGCGGCAACACTCTGTCGCGCGGCCGCGCGGCGGGCCGCGCCGTCTGGAAGCGCGCTGGCTGGGGCACCCGCGCGCGCGCCGAACGCGCTCGGCGGAGTTGGCCATATCGGCAGACGAGGCACTCCTCTGGTTGCCAAGGCGGAAGAACAAGCCGTGCGCGTCGATACTCCGCCGGAGGTGTTGGTGCCGCGCGCGCGCCGCGACGTGCGCCGTGCACGCGCTGCCTCCGTTGCTGCGCGGCACAGCAGTAGGCGCTCAACCGTTCGCGCAGTTCTCAGGGTCGGATGCCCGGCGTATCCTTCGGTCCCTATTGTCCAGGATAGGCGTGGACAGTGCCAACCTATTCGGCACCCACGACATGCGAAGGTCGCGACCCGCGACCGCCCGCGCGGCTCGGCGCGCACATCCCTCCGCCCCTCTCGCGCGCACAAGGGGGCACGCCGATGACATCGATCGCGCGGGTGCACCGACCGCAGTAACGAAGGAACGTGGAGGCTGGGCGTCGAACGCCTACCTGGCTTACATCGACCGCGTCCGGGTCGAAAGTGAGAGGGTAGCGGCCGCGCGCAACGCCGCGTCCGACTGCTCGGACAGCTCTGACAGCAGCTCAGACACCTAGTGTGGCTGCGACATCCCGGCGCGCGCCCGAGCGCCGCGCTCCGCGTGCGCAACGGGTGAGCGGCGCACGGCGCTGGTCGCATCGTCTCATTGGGTCGTGCTGCGACCAGCACCGAGGCCTCGTGGCGCCCGCGCCCTCTCGGCGCGGCGCAGGCTTCGGCGCGCACCCAACGCTGTGGTTGCAGACGCAACCCAGCTACGGGTGAGCGGGGTGCTCAGCGAATTTGTATGTGTGGAACGAGTTCGGCCCCTGGTTCCATCGCACGCATTCGCTGGTCCCGGGCGCGCGCGGCGGACGCAGGCGCGAGCAGTCGCCGCGCCGCCGCTTGGCTCGCGCGCGCCGCGGCGCGCCGCAGGCGATGTGGGCAGGCCCGCGCGCCCCCGCGCGCGGCCGCTGCCCGCCGCGGCCGCGCGCAGGTGCCGCAGGTTTGTGTGTGCCTGGGGCGCGCGCCCCGCGCTCGGGATTTGACCCGCCCGTGCCCGCCCCGTTTCTCGCCCGCTGCTGGGTCGTGCTGCGACCAGCACCGAGGCCTCGTGGCGCCCGCGCCCTCTCGGCGCGGCGCAGGCTTCGGCGCGCACCCAACGCTGTGGTTGCAGACGCAACCCAGCTACGGGTGAGCGGGGTGCTCAGCGAATTTGTGTTTGTTTGTTTGTTTGTTGTTGTTTGTTGCTGTTTGTCGTCGTTTGTTCTTGTTCTTATTGTTGTTGTTGTTGCTGCTGCTGCTGCTGTTGTTGTTGTTGTTGTTGTTGTTGTTGTTGTTGTTGTTGTTGTTGTTGTTGTTGTTGTTATTGTTGTTGTTGTTGTTGTCGTTGTTGTTGTTGTTGTTGTTGTTGTTGTTGTTGTTGTTGTTTGTTGTTGATTGTCGTTGTTTGTCGTTGTTTGTTGTGATTGTTGTTATTGTTTTTGTTTGGCGTCGTCCCCCCCTGGACCCGGCCCGCGACCCACCCGCGATCCACCCCGCGACCCGCCCGTGACCCACCCGCGACCCGCCTGCGACTCAACCCTGCTACCCACCCGCGACCCGCCCGCGATCTACCCCGCGACCCGCCCGCGACCCGCCCGCGACCCACCCGCGACCCACCCGCGACCCACCCGCGACCCGCCCGCGACCCACCCGCGTCCCACCCGCGACCCGGCCCGCGACCCACCCGCGACCCTTTCGCGACCCTTTCGCGACCCTTTCGCGACCCACCCGTGACCCACCCGCGACCCACCACGCGATTCTCACATTTGTTGAACGAAAAATCTGCACCTGCGGCGGGCTCGTTGTATACTGTGGCAAATTTAGGCGCCTGCGGCGGGCTTTTTCAGAGCCTCGCAGACTGCAGGCGTCCCCGCCGCCCCCTCACTCTTATCCGCGACTGCGGGGTGCTACGTAGTTCATGTCATCGTCTCTTCCAGCTTCGTACGCCCCAAGACAGCCCCAGAGGCGCCCAAGACCGCTCCAGGACGGCCCAAGAGGCCCTCCGAAGGGTCAGCAAACCGGCCAAGACGGCCCCAAAACGGACCAAGAGGCGTTTAGGACGGCCCAGGGGAGCCCCAAGACGGCCCCAAGAGGGGCCCCAGAGGAGGGGAACACGAAGCCGCAATGCGAGCATTTCGCCCCGAGACGCCGCCCAGGAGGTCCCATGACGCCCCCGAGAGGCTCCACGTGGCCCCCTTCGAGGCCCCCGCGAGGCCCCCAACAGGCCCCGAGGACCCCCCGAGAGGCTCCCCAACGGACATCAAGAGGCTGCAAAATTGCTTACCAGAAGCTCTCGACAAGCCTGTTACGAGATCCCCGGGAACATCCACAAGGTTTCTAACCCACAGCCCAAGCACGGTGGCGGGATGGGCCGTAGGCCACCAGACAATGATGGTACCAACGAGTTCCCTCTTGAGCCTTTGTTGGGCCTTTGTTGAGAGGCCTCGTGGAGACTTCTTGGGCCGTCTTCGAGGTAAGTCTGTTGGGCCGCCTGGGGGCCACCCTGGGCGTATTGGAGCGACATTTGGGCGTCTCGGGACCCTCTTGGAGAGTCTTTGGCCTTTCGTGGCGCTTCCTGGCTCCATTTGCTACGCCACAGGAGCCCCCAAGTGCCTCGGCACCCACCCTGAAAAACATTGCTGCCACATTTGATAATTTTCGGCCTCGGGGGAACTCCACAGAAACCAGTATCGCAAACATCGTGCCATGACACACATCCAGCCCTTTGGAAGTTGTCGGGACCTCAGGAGACTCTATGGGACCGCGCCTTCTTCGGCCGTCTAGAGTCTGGAGGCTCTCTGGCAAGTCATGCTGGTCTTGTACGAGCCTTCTTGGATTCCTCTTGAGTTGCCTTCCCAAGTTCGTGGCGACTCGTTAGGCCTATGTTGGGACGCCTTCGATCAATCAGAGGCCAGCGCGAACGCTGAAGAAGAGAGCTCTGAAAAGCCTGCTCGAGTCCTCGTGCGCCTTCTCGGACGCGTTCCAGCGAAGTTTGAAGCGAATTGTCCTTGACCTCGGCTAGAACGGATGCGCGCGCGAAGCGCTCGCGATGATTTTAGTGTATTGATGGATATACAGATATACACACGCAGATGTCCATCTTTGTTGTATTATCTGATTATACCGCTCTCTCTCGTATTTAGATGCCTCTCTCTCTCTCTCTCTCTCCTGCTGTCTACCATCCCTTTGTCCATCTCTTTCGCGCGTATGCTTTCCCTCCCAATCGGGTGGATCGGCGACGGTGTCTCATGATCAGTTTTTTTGGTGAGGCGGGTCGTGCGAGTGGGGTTGTATGCAAGGTCGCTCTAGTCGTGGGTGGAATCTTACGGGTCGGGCGGTCATGTCGTTTTTGGAGACCGTCCAGGACATCGACATTGCCGTCATGCCGTCCCCAACGGGTCTTTGCATTGAAGGCGTTCCGAGACCAGTTTTTAGAAATTCGGCCCCCGCCGGCGCCGTTTGCCGCCATGGCCTATGCGCCCCTGCCTGGCCCCACTAGTCCCTGCTGCCGCCAGTGCTGGTGACCTCCACCAGCCCCTCCCAGCTGCTTTCACGCCCTGCCAGGTACTGTTGGGGTTCCACGCTTTGATATCAGTAGTCTATCTGCGGCGAGTTGACGTGCAGTCCATGTCGAATCGACGCCGAGTTAACGCCGAAAACCACACCGAAGCTTCAAGTGCAGATTCGAAAGTAACACTTGCTGATGCAGAAGTTTGGTGATGAGTACGATGTCCGGTCACCTTTCCCAACGGGTTGTTCAGTCGTGCTTCCGTGGCATTCCCCCAGGGATTTCTCGAAGAGGCGGTTGTCGCACTTTCAAGTGCAGCGTGTAGGCATTCCAGTCCTTCCCCTGGGACAAGATTTGAGGACTATCTCGCCTGGGAATTTCTTCACTGAAGGCGTGCGACGAATGTTGCAATTGTCCCAGCGGCGTGTCGCGCTGGCCCCTGGTGATTCAGCTTTTTGCGTTCAGATGGCCCGTGGGTGCTGTTCATGGGACGTTTTTCCCAAGAGGTAACCTCGGCGGCGAGCGAGGGGGGAAAGTGAGAAGGAGAAGGCCTTCTCAGAAGGTGCGGAAGTCCCCCGGCCTTCCGAGAAGTTTTCGGAGCCCTCCCCGAAGACAGAAGATGCTTATCAGAAGGCGCGAGGGCTTCTGAGAAGTCCCGCCGCCTTCTGAGAAGGCCTTCAATTCTCCTTCTCATTTCCCCCCCCTCGCTCGCCGCAAAAAAAACGCCCGCCCTCTCCGTGCGCGCGTGTGGAGCCGAGCGCTGCGGAGGCGACGGTGCCGACGCCCTCTCCGGGCAGTTCTCCGCCACGGCGTCCCAGGCGCGGGCCCCGCGCCGGGCTGCGGTTGAGATTCAGATTCTTAGGCTTACGCCACACCGCCGACCCCTTGTTTATGCCAATCTGGGGGTAGTAGAAGCTGCGAAGGGGTGAAAAGGCGAGTGATATTTGTTTGGTGTCTGTTCGCCGCCACCGCCAGAGGGTCTCGGGCAGTTCCGCGGGGGGGTCCGAGCGGACGGCGACACCGCGAGTTTTGGAGCCACTTGGGGGCCGTTTCGGAGCCTCTGGGGTGCTTCTTGGGGGTTCCTTGGGGCGTCTGGGCGGCCTCGTGAGGGCCTCTGGGGGCCTCTTGGGGCACTCTTGGGGCCCCCTGGGGCTCCTGGGGGCAGAAAGCTAGAGTTTCAACATGTTTGGTCGCCCTCTTGGGCCCCTCTTGGTGCCGTCTTGGAGCCCTCTTGGGCCGTCTTGGGGACCTCTTGGGCCGTGTTGGGGCCGTCTTGGGCCGTCTGGAGGCCGTCTTGGGGGCCTCTTGGGCCATCTTGGGGCTGTCTTTGGGGCCTCTTTGGCCGTCTTGGAGCGTCGGGAAGCCGAAAAGGCGGAAAAGCAAAAAACATCGAAAAACACTATGGAAAATCAACAATTTTAGACTCTTGGGGCCCTCTTGGGAGGCTTGTTTGGGACCTCGGGGGCCGTCTTGGAGACCTCTTGGCCCGTCTTGGGGCCATCTTGGGCGTCTTGGAGCGGTCGTTTGGCGTCTCGGGGCCTTCGTGGGCCGTCTTGGAGGCCTCTTGGGGGCTTCTTGGCCCGTCTTGAGGCCCTCTTGGGCCCGGAAAAGCCCCGTGAACCGCTCGTCCCGGCCGTGCTGCGCTCGTCCCGGCCGTGCTGCGCTCGTCCCCGTGCTGCGCTCGTCCCGGACCCCCCCCCCCTCCAAATCGACCGGACCGGGCTCCCGGGGGAGGGGTTTGGGGAGGGGGAAGCATCTCACACGCCGATGATCCCCAAGGGGTCGGCGGACTTCGCAGGGGCGGTTGCGAGTCGGGTGTCGTGTGGCCACATTCAGGAGGGAAAAACACACAGACACAGTGAATCGTCGACTCCCAGGAAAATATGGGGAAATATGGGAAGTGGGGGGAAAGCCCAAAACCCAGAACATATGGGATAGTGTCGGGATATTTGTTATTTGTGTCTATTAATTTGTGTGTCCCAGGGCCCTTTCACACATGCTTGGCGGCGAGCGAGGGTGGGAAGTGAGAAGGAGAAGGCCTTCTCAGAAGGCGGCGGGACTTCTCAGAAGCCCTTGCGCCTTCTGAGAGGTTTCCCTGTCTTCGGGGAAGGCTTGGGAAACTTCTCAGAAGGCCGGAGAACTTCCGAGCCTTCTGAGGATGCCTTCTCCTTCTCACTTCCCCCCTCGCTCGTGGCCGAGTATCGTGTGTCCACATGCTTGAATTACAGAGTCAAGGCGTACCGACGTGAATTTGCCACAGGCCAGTGTGGGGCTGCGGCCATTTGGTGGGCCGCTTTGGGGCTCAGGAGCCCTGCGTCCAGAAGGGCGTAGTACTTTGAGGGTGTCGTTTCGGCTTGGGGGTACAAAGCAGGCCTGGTGAAAATTCCAAGATTGAACTTGTTTGACGATGCTTTTTATTTCGGGGCCGCAAACACTTGCATGTGTGCCCTTGTTCTTGCACGATCGGAGTGCCGAGGAGTGGGAGTCTTTTGGGGCCATCCTGAGGATTTATTGGGGCCATCTTGACCCCCCTTGCAGTTCTCTTGGGGCCTCTGAGAACCATATCGGGGTCTCTTCGGGCCGTCGGGGCATGGCGGGCCTGAGGTCAGGGAGGTTCGAGATGGCCAGGGATGTGGTTGCCTTTGTAATTCGGCTATTGGACATTACCGTTGAGGAAATGCGAACCGCGATGCAACAGGCAAAGTGATCCTTTCGCACATGCTGCTCGAACTGGCACGCGTCAGCGTTGCAGACCAGATCGGGACTGCCTTCACGACGCGCAGGTCGTCCGCCGCATTTTCGCGGTGGGAGTGCTTGGTAGCTTCCAGCATGGGCCGAGGTTATCGATCGAGGATGAATTGCCGTCCAACGGTGCGTCCGCGCATCGCCGCGTGAGCCTTCGCTGTGTTGGCGCACGAATCAGTTCTCTCATCCTCAAGTACTTTCGTTTCCTTTCCTGCTCTGGGGGACTTTCTTGGAGGAGGTGGGCATCGGCAAGGTCTGAGGACAGTGGGTATGAGCTCGATGTGGCTTAGAATGAGGATGGGGAGAGGAATGGCGGCACCAGAAATGTGCGAAGCATGCGGACGCGAAGCGGGCATACTCAGAGTCGTGAATGGTGGACGTGAAGAGAAATCTAGGAAGGGAGAGCGAGGGGCAGGGTGATGATCAGGAGGGATGCTGATGATGGTGATGATGATGATGCTGCTGATGCTGATGCTGATGCTGATGCTGATGATTATGATGATGCTGCTGTTGATGATGCTGATGATGACAATGATGCGGATGCTGATGATGGCGATGCTGATGATGACGATGGTGATGTTGATTCTGATTATGATGATGTTGATGATGATGCTGATGCTGATGATGGTGATGATGATGAAGATGATGATGAGGATACTGATTATGATGATGAACATGATGATGATGATGCTGATGATGATGAGGAGGAGCCAGAGGAACAGGAGTAGGAGGAGGAGGAGGAGGAGGAGGAGGAGGAGGAGCTAGCATAATGAGGATCAGCAGGTGGAGGTAGGAAGAGACGGGATGTGAAGCAGGATAAAGATACATAGGTGAGCAATGAATCATGTGTCTATTGTCGAATCATCATGGTCGCAATTACGTCGAACACTAGCTTGAGCCCTTTGCCGAATGCCCACGGCCTGCTGGAGATACCTCATGTACACGCTGATGGTTATGATGCATATGATGATGGTGATACTCAAGACCACGATGATGCGATGATTGAACAGATGACGGACAGGACGGTGAGACCTATGAGTAAACGATCACAGAGGAGAGCCTCGCAGCGTTCCCCTCTCGGGCAGGGGGGATTCCAACTTCTTAGTTGGGTCATATCGCTAATTTGTCTTCGACAGCGAACGGCTTCCAGTGCGGTTTCGGGCAGTTTCCCAAAAGTGTGCGCGCATTTCCACCACGTTTTATCGAACACCCAGCGCCGCAATCGTGGCTCTGCTTTCGCAAGGCCCAAGTCTCTGCCCATGTTGCCACCGGTTTCATTCACGATTCTGCGGGTTTCCGCGGTTTCCGTCGGCGCTTGAAGCATCGCGTAACGCTCGCGTTAATGTACTGCGGATGCGCAAGGGTGGCTGCTTTGTTTGATCACAACCGCGGCGACCACTGCGTTCGTTAGTGCCCATACATAGCTAGAGAACCATTTCACAGGACCTCTTCTTTTTGTTTGTTCGGGAACGTGTCAATACGCGTGGGAACTGGGGGCTCCTAACCAAGTTCCCGAGACCGTGAGACAAGTCGCGCGACAAGTCCCCGACGAGTCCGGAATTGAGGGGGTCTATTTTCTGATAGTTCATAACTGTCAATGTTGGGAATTTGAACGGACTCAATGACTCTCTCCTCAGTGCTTGCGGCACAGTCGCGGGTTTGCCGAATGACTGGGAAGTGGCAAGCAATTTCACCACAGCTCGTTCGAGGGATTTTCTGGGTCTTCTGGAAGTCGTACTACTTCTCGCAACCTCCTTGAGCTGCCTGGTTCGCCTTCGCTCGCAACCTCCTTGAGCAATGCCGAGCCCGCTTGAGCTGCCTGGCTCGCTCGCTGGGGACCTCGTCTGCTCTCAGTGGACCGTCGGGAGGGATATAATTAGTCTCTCTTGAGTTGGCTTGATGAGTGTGGCAGGAATGGGCAAGATTTTATCTGGCCCTCTTGGGGCCAGATTGGGCCTTCCAAGCTGCTTTTCCCCCTCCCCCCCCCCATCCCGTCCGTCAGCGGGCCGTGGGCCGCAGCACAAGAGCACGACAAGGCTGGACAACCAAGCCTTCGGCGGTGATTGCGATTGGGTCTTGATGAGGGCAGTTTCGAGGTCTGTACTTCAGTGTCGTTTAACCGACCCCCCTCCCCATCCTCATCCCCCTCGCGACCCCCACCACACTACCACCCCAGTTGGGGATACACCCCTCGAAACCCGACGGGAACGGCCTATCTCCCCATCTGGAGGGGTAAATCGGCCAGTGGGGCCCAGGCCACGCCGCTGGGTATGGGGATCGGTTAAACGATGCTCAGTGCTGGGGCTGCTTGTGCGCTGCTGGTAGGCGTTGATGCGTCTTGATTTGTCTGAGGTCGCCTGGGGGCCGTCTGGGGGGCCTCGCGTGGCGTGCTTTGCCTGTCGGGGCGGCATCTTGGCGCTGCCCTGTGCAGTCAGGCGCCTGTCTACGGAACTTGGAGTTCCCGTGCCGTCTCGTGCCATCGTCAGGCTACCGCGCGCCCGCTTCCGCCAGTATCCCGATCTTGCACAGCGAGCATTGGGCCCTCTTGAGGAGGGGACTAGGGCGAATGACACGCTGCAGGTTCAGGGGCAGTGCGGGCTGGGATCGTGAGAACCTTTTTGTCCCTTCCGCAAGCCCAGGGCATGGGAAGGCGGGGCTGATCATAACACAAACCAATATGACATGGCCACATGATTTGGTTCTGAGAAGATGGCGAGAAACAGTTTTTTGGGAGACGCTGAAACGATGGGCACAGCACGTTTCCGTCTACTAATCTGAAGGGCGCCGCTCCCTGCCGCCGTCCATCCCCCAGATTCCTTTCATGGCCACGCTTGGTTGGCTTTCCTGTCGCTTGGCTGGCTGTCCGACTGATTGGCCTGCTGCCTGACCTGCTCACTGGCCATTGTTTTGGGCTGCCTGCTGGCTTGCTGGTTGCGCGCGCCTGCAATGATTGATCAGAGGTGGTGCCCTCGGGAGCGCGCTTCCAGTGCACTTTTTCCAGGGGCTCGAGGCGTCGGGGGCGCGCGCCTCTAGCCATCTGCGAGGGCTCGTGGCCTCGAGCCCCCCGAGCCGACTCCTCGAGGGAGAGGGGCGGGGTCGACGCGCGTGCCCCGAACACATGTCCCAGCACAGAACATCCAGAATTAAGTCGGGCCTGTCCCCCTACAGGGGGATTTTCGACGGCAGGTCTTCGACGACCGCCCGGTTGCCGCGCGCGGCAGCCTTGCATCGGCAGTTTGCAGTGCAGTTCGGCAGTTCCGAGGCCTCCATGGCCAGTGGTCTTCATCGCCGCGTCCATGCAGACTGGGCGTTCCAGCCGAGAGATGTGTCGGGCGTTCCCGACGGATCTAATCTCGAGTATTCAGACACAAATCGGTTTGTTCACCGATGCGAAGGACGAGGCAAGTTACATATATTCGGTGCTGGATACGTTTGGCAACCACGCTGTGGAAGGCAGATCAACATTTCCCAATCCAGACCGTACGAAGTTATCGAGGGTTGAAGTGGAGCAGCTTATGAGTTCATGCATCGATATCCTCTCTGGAGGAGTGTATGCGAGAAATTTCACAATGGGACTGAAGACCCGCTGAGCAAGACAGACGATTTTCCCCATATCCTAAGGATTGGGGTTCTTGTTATTACTCTGACGCCTCCCACTCCTCCTCCTTCTTCCTCCCGCCTCCCGCCTCCCTCCTCCCAATGATAATCACCAGATAAGACAAGACAAGATAAGATACTACACGATAAGATAAGATAGCACAATATATGATAAGGTAAGATAAGATATATGACAAGGTAGGATAATATATACGATAAGACAGCCTATGTAGTAATAAGATAAGACAAGATATGATGCGATAAGATGAGTTGTTATAAGATAAGCTAAGACAAGATAAGATATTTCAATATAAGATAAGATAGAGGGTAATACAGGTAAGATAAGATGAGACTCACTCTCACTCAGACTCACTCACAGTCACATTCATTCACACTCACACTCTCTCATGATCACAAAACGCTGCCAGGGGCATCATTTGGGAGCCCCAAGGGGGAGCCACCCTGGCTGATCTCACGAGCCCGTTCGCGCCGATTTTGGTGGGACGCCTCAGCTAGAATTGCCGTTTGGCCTCCCCAACATGTATCTCTTGAGAGCCTCATGGTCACAAAACGCTGCCAGGGGCATCATTTGGGAGCCCCAAGGGGGAGCCACCCTGGCTGATCTCACGAGCCCGTTCGCGCCGATTTTGGTGGGACGCTCAGCTAGAATTGCCGTTTGGCCTCCCCAACATGTATCTCTTGAGAGCCTCATGGTCGCAAAACGCTGCCAGGGGCATCATTTGGGAGCCCCGAGGGGGAGCCACCCTGGCTGATCTCACGAGCCCGTTCGCGCCGATTTTGGTGGGACGCCTCAGCTAGAATTGCCGTTTGGCGCCCCCAACATGTATCTCTTGAGAGCCTCATGGTCACAAAACGCTGCCAGGGGCATCATTTGGGAGCCCCGAGGGGGAGCCACCCTGGCTGATCTCACGAGCCCGTTCGCGCCGATTTTGGTGGGACGTCTCAGCTAGAATTGCCGTTTGGCCTCCCCAACATGTATCTCTTGAGAGCCTCATGGTCACAAAACGCTGCCAGGGGCATCATTTGGGAGCCCCAGGGGGGGTCCACCAGGGGCTTCATAGTCACCAAACGCTGCCAGGGGCAGCATTTTGGCTTCCCAAAGAGGAGTCGACCCGGGCCTCCTAGTCGCCAGACACTGCCAGGGGCACCATTGGGATTCAGACTCGCACCCAGACTGACTCATACACAAGCTCACTCACACTCAGATTCATTTCTTCAGAGTCAGGCACACACAGACGTACCCATACTCAGACTCACCCACACTCAGGCTCACCTAACCCAGACTCCGTCAGAAGCCAGTAGCGAAGAGAGCAGAGAGGAGAGAGAGAGAGAGAGAGAGAGAGAGAGAGAGAGAGAGAAAGAGAGAGAGCGGGAGAGAGCGAGAGAGAGAGAGAGAGAAGAGAGAGAGAGAG
>CAUYUJ010022624.1:110000-121009 GCA_963575745.1 Prorocentrum cordatum | reverse complement strand
GTCCGCGTCTTCGGGGGAAGGTCCGAAAACTTCCCCGCGGGCCACGAAGGCCCGCCCCTCCTCGCTATCCCCCGCCCCCCCCCTGGCGCGCCGCGGACGGTTGCCTCGCTCGTCCTCCTCCCGCGCCCCCCTCCCCCAAACATTTCCCCTCGCGTCCTGGAGGCGTCCGGGCGGGAGGGGGGGGGCCCCCGCGGGACCCCCTGAGACCGTCAGGAGCGGCTCGGGAGGAGGCGCCGGCCCCGGGAGAGGCTCCCGGCCCTCCGGGGGCCCGCTGCCGAAGAGAAGCCCGAGGCGTCGGATGCCTGGGGCCGGCTCGCGCGGGCAGGCCCGCGCGCACGCGGGGTTCCGCGTGCTGCGAAAAACGCTCGGGCTCCTCACGGGGTCCTCCCCTCCCTCTGCGTCGACTTCGCGCGCCGCACGCCCTCGCCCTCGCTCGCGCCACTGGTCCAAGCACTCGGCCTCTCGATGTCTTCGGGGCACGAGCCCCCAGCCTCTCGACCACGTCCTCGGGACCAACTTCTCATGCTGAATCATTTTCTGACGGTCCCGAGGCCCAGCGAGGGCCCCCAGAGGCCGAAAACAATGCAAAAAACTCCATCTCGTTTTCGTTCGAGACGCTGGCTGTCTGCGGGGTCTCCCCCGCAACGTGTCCGACGCACGCATATGCTATTCGATTTGGCGTGAGCAAACGCCAGCCAGGAGAGCTGCGGGTGGCGTTGCCAATGGCCACCTGCGCCCCCTCGAAGCAGGAAGGAGGGAAGGGAGGCAGGGGAGGAGGCAAGGGGGAGTGGGGAGGGAAGCTAGGTGCCCAGGGATCCGAGGCACCGAAATGGATCAGCAAGATGTTTGCCATTTTCGGCTTCTGGGGGCCCTCTAATGGGACCCCCGACCGTATAAGAAAAGACTCTGGATAAAAAAACTGGCCCTGGGGAAGTGGACCAGACCTGGCGCCCCACGCATTGAAAAAATTGGAGCAGCCGGATATCTGGGTGCGCTCGCGCAAGAACTGCCATCCCACCGCTCCCACCCATTCCCTCCTGTTGCGCTCACTTTTCTGTGTACATTGGAGGGGGTGGGGGAGAAGAAAGCGAACGAGGAAGAAGAAAGGGGAGGAGGAGGAGAAGGAGAAGGAGGAGGAGGAGACGCAGGAGGAGGAACAGCAGGAGCAGGCGGAGGAAGAGGAACATCCGCAACAGCAGGAGCAAGAGTAGGAGGAGCGGCATGACCTGGAGGAGCAGGGGAAGGCGGAGGAGGGGGAAGGGGGGTGACAGCGACGAGGAAGGCCTCCGGTGGCGAGAGCGCCATTCTGCACGACGGGAGCAAAGCGCCGATCCTGAAACGAGGCCAAAGCTGCAGCGAGAAGCGAACTTTAAAAACGCTCCGAATGTTAAAGAGTGCTAACTACCACCGTTTTCAAGTCCTGCGCACAAGAACAAAATGTGAGAGGCAGGCTGCCCCTCTCGGACCAGATCCGGGCAGCCAGCAGAAAAGCACGCATACAAGGTCGAACAGTCGTGGAGGAAGGGAAAGAAAAAGGAGGTGGAGGACAGGAGGGAAGGAGGAAAATCTCCATTCTGCGCTACAGTTCGACTGTAACGCTGCCGCATGTTTTCTCACATGGTTCCTTCTACGACTGGCAACCGACCCTCGGTGAGACACGCTTTTTGCAATCGGAGGGCAATGGGATATGGAGGGACCCGCCGAGGTGGCAGCGATCCTCGGACTGCTCTTGGTCACGGTGTCACGGCCCACCGTTGGGCCAGGGCATCTTAACATGTCCGCTCGTCAGATCTCGAGGCATTGTACCAGTGGCCCTACCACAGTAGTCTTCCTTGCCGCTGCGCCTGCAGCTGCAACACCTCCGTACCCTTGCGGGCTACTCCACGTTGCCACCTCCCTAGCTGCACACATCCTCTGCCGCAGCATCCGGTGTGCACGTGCTGCTCGTTTACCCTGTTGCGGTCACGCGCCGTGCCCCTTTTTTCTGCACGAGCGCTCAAACGCGGCGATCATCATCAGATCGATGTTGGGACGCCCACAATGAAGACACCTGCTCCACTGCAGGACCCCCAACTGGGTCCCCCCGCTCGGGAAATTGGCTGGTGCTTGCACCGACATCCTGACCCGGCGAACAAGTGAGCGAGCGAGCGAGCGAGAGAAAAAGAGAGAGACTGAGCGCGCGAATAACGAGCAGGAGGGCGACGCGGACGACGCGTGAGAGAGGGTGGGAGGGATAGCTGGGGAGGGCACTACAGCTTCGAGCTTTCCTTGCGCAACTCGATTCTTCACCCATCTGTCCCCCTTCCCCCATCAGGCTTGCCTGCTTACATCAGACGTCCTACCCGAGCGCCTCCAGAATATGAGAAGACACCATGAGAGGTGCAATACATATGTATAGAGGCCGTGTTCAAATCCGCCGACCCTGTGTCGGCGTGTGGAAGAGGCTTTTCGCTCTGCCTCCTCTGAGGCTTTCCTGTCTACCCCCTCTTCGTCGTCGTCGTCGCTCCTTTCACCTTTCCCAGGCCTCCCCCTCAAGTGGCGAAGCGAAAGGAAATTGAGCAATGTCGTAATCACAAAATTGAGCCACGTCGTCATTGAGTCGAAGGGAAGCCCCTTCCCTTTCATTCCTTCCCCGCCAAGGGGGGGGGGGGTCCCGAGGGGATGTCCTGGGGGGGTCCCGGGGAAGTCCCGGGGGGGGTCCCGGGTCAGAAACGACGCCCCCCCCCCGCCGGGAATCCCGCGGCCCAACAAAGCCCCAGGACGAGCCAAGAATGTCCCAAGAGACCCTCACGAGACCACGTTCTTTCTCCGTCAACATCTGCGGGCACCACTAACACCCCCGAGTCTCCCCCCCTCACAACTAACCCCCCTCCATTTCCCCCCGCCCCTCCCCTGAACCTCTGCCTCCACCTCCTCCTCCCCATCATCCTCGCCCTCCTCCTCCTCATGCGGCTCCTCCCCCTGCTCGTCCTACTTCTCCTCCTTCTGCCTCGTCGTGGTCAGCGTCCTCATCTTCAGGGTCTGCGGCACCGGCCGTAAGGCCTTCGCAATATTGGAAGCGAGATAGCCGAAGGCATATTCGACCTCAACAGCTGGGCGTGTATATGAGGGGCACGTGTAAAGGTTTAACAAGTTGCGCGCAGTGTACATGTAGAATGTCCAGATGTTCCACTTAACCACAAATCGCCACAGAAGCTCACGGAGGAGGACTATGAGTGAACCACGCCTGAATGACCTCCTGCAGACTTTGCGAGACGCAAATCCGCCAGACCCCGCGACCCTCGCGAGGGGTGCCAAAATGGGCCAAATCAGGGGCTCACTGGTGAGTTCAGGAGTCCGGGCCCTCCGATGGCCCGTGGGGGTTTAAGGCCTCTGCGGCCTCCCCGGGGCTCCCAAGACTCCAGGGCCCCCCAATTCCCGCGGGATGCAGGGTGCCTCGAGCCTTCCAAGAGTTCCCAAGGAGCCCAGGGCCTCAAATAGCCCGTGGGGGGTCCCCGCGAAGGGCCGCGGGCATCGAGCAAACGAGACCATCATGGCTTCGTTCCCCCCGCCACCCCGCCGCCGCGAAGGAGCCATCATCGCCATCATCACCAGCACCATCCTCATCATCACCATCATTATACACCACCACCACAACAACAACAACAACAACAACAACAACAACAACAACAACAACAACCACAACCACAACCACAACCACAACCACAACCACAACCACAACAACAACAACAACAACAACAACAACAACGACGATGACGACGACGACGACAACAACAACAAAAACAACAAAAACAACAACAACAACAACAACAACAACAACAACAAAAACAACAACAACAACAACAACAACAACAACATTTACTAGCACGTGGGGACACTCCGTTCTCACCTGTGCCAGGGTTTTCATACGACGCCCGCCAATACCCCCACTTTGTGGGGGGGCCGGTTCAAGCTCTACCACATTTCCAAACGACTCTTCGCCACCACCCACACCAACCTTCCCGCCCTATGACGTTCGGACACTTCACTTCGTGGCCTGCGGACGACCGTGGCTACTACACTGGCGCATGGGTACAGTGACTTGTTGTGGTAACATTTTCTGGACGCTAGCTTAGTATACGACTTTTCCCCCTGTTCCAACACTGGACACCTGTACTGGTTTTTGGTGGTAACGTGTTTCTGACGCTAGAATAGGAAACCACGGTAAACCAGTACGACGCCGGTACTGTCTGTAGTCCTGGTGTTTGGTGGTAACGCACCGTTGTTGGAGAAGTTCAAGCAGTGAAAAAAGGTGCTCGCGAAAGCCCGTTTTGACAGAAATGTTTAAAAAGGGTTGGGTTTCCTACAAAATCCGCAAGAGCGCGCGCGCGGGATGAAAATTTGACATTTTTTTTTTTTTTTGAAAAACCATTGGTTTTTTATGTTTTTATGTTAAAATCGCTACGGAAACTAAGGTTTTGGAAAGATTTCGTCTTGCGCGCGCGAATGTCCACTTTACCTTATTTTTTTGCAAGGGATTCTTGAAGTTTGGTTACGTTAGAACAAGACATGCCCACTTTAGCTTATTTTTTGCAAGGGAAAACCGGTCGTAACAACACAACCGGATCCGGACCAACCCGTTTTGCCGAGGAGAACTTCCTCACGAAAAATGATGAAAACATGGCTGCGGCCTAGGCGCCGCGAGGGGCCGTGCACCAGGGGTCCCAACAATAATTATTCTTAAGAAGAAATAATGTTCAACAACAACAACAACAACAACAACAACAACAACAACAACAACAACAACAACAACAATTACTAGCACGTGGGGACACCCCGTTCTCACCAGTGCCAGGGTTTTCATAGGAGGCGGGCAATACCCCCACTTTGTGGGGGGGCCGGTTCAAGCTCTACCAAATTTCAAAACGACTCTTCGCCACCACCCACACCCAGCTTCCCGCCCTATGACGTTCGGACACTTCACTTCGTGGCCTGCGGACGACCGTGGCTACTACACTGGCGCATGGGTACAGTGACTTGTTGTGGTAACATTTTCTGGACGCTAGCTTAGTATACGACTATTCCCCCTGTTCCAACACTGGACACCTGTACTGGTTTTTGGTGGTAACGTGTTCCTGACGCTAGAATAGGAAACCACGGTAAACCAGTACGACGCCGGTACTGTCTGTAGGTCCTACAATGATATGGACTGCTTTGGCTGGTGAGGCGCGCGAAGAAAAAACGAATGTGTCCCGCAGGGTATTATTTGACAGGGATGATGGCCCTGGCAGGTGCGCAACCGTTGTCGCAGAAGTTCGAAAAAGTTGCTCGCAAAAGCCCGTTTGACAGAAATGTTTAAAAAGTGTTGGGGTTCCTACGAATCCGCAAGAGCGCGCGGGATGAGATTTTGACATTTTTTTGTTGAAAAACCATTGGTTTTTTTTGATGTTTTTATGTTAAAATCGCTCCGAACACTAAGCTTTTGGAAGGATTTCGTCTTGCGCGCGCGAATGTCCACTTTACCTTATTTTTTGCAAGGGATTCTTGAAGTTTGGTTATGTTAGAACAAGAAATGTCCACTTTGCCTTACTTTTTGCAAGGGAAAACCGCCCGTAACAAAACAACCGGATCCGGACCAACCCGTTTTGCCGGAGACTTCCTCACGAAAATGATGAAAACATGGCTGCGGCCTAGGCGCGGCGAGGGGGCCGTGCACCAGGGGTCCCAAACCAAATAATTTATCTTAGAAGTAATTAATGTTCAACACAACAACAACAACAACAACAACAACAACAACAACAACAACAACAACAACAACAACAACAACAACAACGACAACGACAACGACAACGACAACGACAACGACAACGACAACGACAACGACAACAACAACAGCAACAGCAACAACAACAACCACAACCACAACCACAACAACAACCACAACCACAACCACAACCACAACCATAACCACAACAACAACGACAACGACCACGACGACGACGACAAGAACAACAACAGCAGCAACAGCAACAGCAACAGCAACATCAACAACAACAGCAGCAACAACAACCACCACAACCACAACAACAACAGCAGCAGCGGCAACAATAACCGCAGCAGCAGCACCACCATCATCATAATCATCATCATCATCAGTAGCATCATCAGCAGCATCAGTACCATAATCATCACCATCAGCCGCATCATCAGCTTCATCAATCGAATCCTCGTCGTTATCATCATCATCATCACCATCGTCATCGTCATTGGCCTGGTCATCATCGTCAGCATCATCAATACCATCATCCTCGACACCATCATCATCATCATCATCACCATAACCGACATCAAAAGCATCAATCATATCATCATCATGATCGTCGAACTCATCAACGTGCTCATCCCGTTCCTCCGCATTACCATCACCCCATTTACCTCACTATGATCCTCCAGCTCCTTCTCCCCCCCCCGCATCATCATCAGCCACGTTCTCTTCCTCGTTAGCACCAGCACCACCATCGTCACCATCATCATCGTCGTAATCGTCATCGTCACCGTCACCGTCATCGTCATCGTCGCCATCACCATCAATAGCAGCATCACCAACAACATCGCACATTTCTTCATCATCCTCATGTTAATCCTCGCCCAGTCGTTCTCAATACGTACCCTTCCATGTCACCGTCCACATCGGCACCCCCCTAATACCTATCATCCTCGTCAGATCCTTCCTCCTCATCATCCGTTTCCCCCTTTCCCCCTCGTTCTCATGTAACCTATCCTACCCAGCATTGCCAGTATTACCATCATGCTCCGCCTCAGCCTCCTCGTCGTGACAACCAGCATTGTCCCTTGTAACCACTAGCATGCCAAATACGGTCGTGAGGTTACGTCCCGCCGTGTCATCCTTTCCTCCTCATCCTCCTTACGCATGCATCCTCCTCATCCTCATTCTCCCCCTCCTCCTTTCCTCCTCCTCCTCCTCCTCCTGCTCCTCCCCCTTCTCCTCCTCCTCCTCCTCCTCGTCCTCCTCCTCCTCCTCCTCCTCCTCCTCCGCATCATCGACACCATCGTCATCAGCACCACCGTCATGAACATCATCATCGTCATGAACACCACAGCGTCATCAAAACCCGCGGCATCATCATCATCATCATCATCATCATCATCATCATCATCATCATCATCATCATCATCATCATCATCATCATCATCGTCATCGTCATCGTCATCGTCATCGTCATCGTCATCATCGCCATTCATCGTGCCCGTCACCATCATCCGCAATGACGTCATCATCATCACCACCATCATTAACAGCCGAATCATCATCGTCATCCACATCATCACCATCCACCATTCGCGTCGCCGGCAACATCAACACCATCAGTATCAACATCAACACCATCGTCGTCGTCGTCATCATCGTCATCATTATCAGCACCACCATCATCCTCACCACCACCATCATCACCATGCAGCATTCAGCCATCATCATTCACCACGATGTATCACTAGAACCACGCGCGCGCTTCGCGCGCGCTTGGGTTCTGTCGAGTCACAGACCCAGGAATCGTTGCGAGAAGAAATTGGTGACGCGAAGCGTCTTGGGGGCGTCCTTGGACGTCTGGGGTCTCCTGGGGCCTCTTGAGGGGCCTCCTTGGGGCCTTCTTGGGCTCCATCTGGAAGCCAAGATGGATGCAACAAGAGGGTGCTTGGGCTCTCCGTGAGCTATCCTCTGGTTTTCATTCCCCTGGAGAGGAGAAGGAGGAGGAGGAGGAGGAGGAGGAGGAGGAGGATGAGAAGGAGGAGGAGGAGGAGGAAGATGCAGAGGAGGGAGGAGGAGGAAGGAGAGGAGATGTTGGGGCGCTCTTGGGGCCCTCTTGGGCTCTCTTGGGGCTCGTCGGGGCCCTCGTGGGGCCACCTTGGGCTCCTCTCGGAGCTCCAAGAGGAGCCCACAGAGGGGCCCAACATCGGTCACGCGAGAGCTCTTTCGCGTGACCGATGTTGGAGCCCTCTTGGGGCCCTATTGGGCCTCCTTGGGCCCTCTTGGGGTCTCGACGGGGCCCTCGTGGGGCCATCTTGGGCTCCTCTCGGAGCACCAAGAGGAGCCCAAAGAGGGGGCCCAACATCGGTCACGCGAGAGCTCTTCCGCGTGACCGATGTTGGGGCCCTCTTGGGGTTCCTTGGGCCTCCTTGGGCCCACGTGGGGCTCCCTCGGGGCCCTCGTGGGGCCATCTTGGGCCCCTCTTGGAGCTCCAAGAGGAGCCCAAAGAGGGGCTCAACATCGGTCACGCGAGGGCTCTTCCGCGTGACCTATGCTGGGGCTCTCTTGGGTCCCTCTTGGGCCTGCTTGGGTCCTCTTGGGGTCTCGTCGGGGCCCTCGTGGGGCCATCTTTGGCTCCTCTCGGAGCTCCAAGAGGAGCCCACAGAGGGGCCCAACATCGGTCACGCGAGAGCTCTTCCGCGTGACCGATGTTGGGGCTCTCTTGGGGCTCTCTTGGGTCCCTCTTGGGCCTCCTTGGGCCCACGTGGGGTTCCCTCTGGGCCCCCTCTTGGGCCCGTCTTGGGGCCCTCTTGGGCCATCTTGGGCGCCTCTTGGGCCGTCTTGGGGCCCTCTTGGGCTGTCCTGGGGCCCTCTTGGAAGCTTCTTGGGCCGTCTTGGGGCGGTCTTGGGCGCCTCTTGGGCCGTCCTGTAACGTCGGAAAGCCCAAAAGACAACTTTGTTGAAAATGTACGTTTTACGAAGGAAATGGGCCAAGTTTTGCATCTAGGGGCCCTCTTGGGACGCATGTTGGAGGCTTCTTGGGGCCTCTTGGGGGCGTCCTTGGACGTCTGGGGTCTCCTGGGGCCTCTTGAGGGGCCTCCTGGGGGCCTCCTGGCGGCCTCTTGGGGCGGAAGGCTCGAGCTTGCGGTTCGTGGTCCCCCTCTGGGCCCCCTATTGGGCCCGTCTTGGGGCCCTCTTGGGCCATCTTGGGCGCCTCTTGGGCCGTCTTGGGGCCCTCTAGGGCTGTCCTGGGGCCCTCTGGGAAACTTCTTGGGCGGTCTTGGGGCGGTCTTGGGCGCCTCTTGGGCCGTCCTGTAACGTCGGAAAGCCCAAAAGGCGACTTTGTTAAAAATGTACGTTTTACGAAGGGAATGGGCCAATTTTTGCGTCTAGGGGCCCTCTTGGGACGCATGTTGGAGGCTTCTTGGGGCCTCTTGGGGGCGTCCTTGGACGTCTGGGGTCTACTGGGGCCTCTTGAGGGGCCTCCTGGGGGCCTCCTGGCGGCCTCTTGGGGCGGAAGGCTCGAGCTTGCGGTTCGTGGTCCCCCTCTGGGCCCCCTCTTGGGCCCGTCTTGGGGCCCTCTTGGGCCATCTTGGGCGCCTCTTGGGCCGTCTTGGGGCCCTCTTGGGCTGTCCTGGGGCCCTCTTGGAAGCTTCTTGGGCCGTCTTGGGGCGGTCTTGGGCGCCTCTTGGGCCGTCCTGTAACGTCGGAAAGCCCAAAAGGCAACTTTGTGAAAAATGTACGTTTTACGAAGGGAATGGGCCAATTTTTGCGTCTAGGGGCCCTCTTGGGACGCATGTTGGAGGCTTCTTGGGGCGTCTTGGGGGGCGTCCTTGGACGTCTGGAGGCCATCTTCAGCATCTCGGAGCCCTCTTGGAGGCCTCTTGGAAGTTTCTTGGGCCGTCTTGGGCGTTTCTGGGGCCGTCTTGTCTGACCGGGGAGGCCTCCGGCAAGCCCCGACGAGCCTCCGGGGCCCCCGGGGTGCACATTTGTGGTCGAGGTCCCGGCCCCGGGCCCCCGGACCCGGTGCGCCGTTATATGTATATTCATACTGAAGCAGTCTTCATTCACCATTCACGCTTCACCACTCATCCCCATCACCACCACAAATATCAGCAGCATCATCAGCAGCATCAGCATCATCATCATCAGAACCATCACCAACATAATCATCAGCAGCATCATCAACATCAGCATCATCATGATAATCACAATCATCATCAACAACAACAACAACAACAACAACAACAACAACAACAACAACAACAACAGCAACAACAACAACAATAACAACAACAATAAAACAACAACAACAACAACAACAACAACAACAACAACACCACCACCACCACCACCACCACCACAACCACCAACAACAACAACAACAACAACAACAACATCAGCATCATCATCAGCATCATCATCACCATCATCATCATCAGCAGCAGCAGCATCATCACCATCATCATCATCAGCAGCAGCATCATCATCACCATCACCACCAGAAACTTCCTCGTCCTCATCCGCCTCCTCCTGCGGTTCTGCGGTCTCGCGTTCACGAGCGTGCCTCCGCCCGCCGAGGCGCCCGACCGCCGCGGGCGCGGCGGGACGCACCCAGGGGCGCGCGAGCGAGCGAACGACGAGCGAGAGCAGGGGAATCCTCCTCCTCCTCTCACCCCATCCTCCGACCCCTCCCCGTGCCTCTCCCCTTATCGGCTGCACGTAAGAGTGCCCTCCTCCCCCCCCCCAGTACCTCTCTCCGTCTGCTCCTGCCTCTTCGCACTGGGACAGCTCACCCCAGCAAGCCCCCCAGCCCACCGATGTGCGACGCTCCTGTAGCTGGTCAACGAGCGCCGCCTGTCTCGCATCGCAAGAGGAAGAGGAAGAGGATGAAGAGGAGGATGATGAGGAAGGGGGGGAGGAGGAGGAGGAGGAGGAGGAGGAGGAGGAGGAGGAGGAGGAGGAGGAGGAGGAGGTGGAGAAAAAAGAGGAGGAGGTCAACAACGACAAAAAGCAGGAGCACGAGGACGAGGAGGTCTGAAGGGAAGGGAGGGGAAGAGGGGGAGGACGAAAGAGGCGGGAGCAGGTGGAAAGTGGGGAAGGAGAGGGAGGAGGCGGAAAGGCGGGGGAGAAGGCCAGAGTGAGAGCGGAAAGGCGGATGAACATTAGAGGGGGGAGGAGGAGGACGAAGAAGGAGGGAGGACCAGAGTGAACATAGTACACATCGCTGCTGCTGGGAAACACCCTCATCGAGCTCCCTATG
>CAUYUJ010022624.1:0-105000 GCA_963575745.1 Prorocentrum cordatum | reverse complement strand
CAGGTTCTCCCACCTGCCGCGGAAGAGGAGGAGGAGGAGGAGGAGGAGAAAGAGGAGGAGGAGAAAGAGGAGGAGGAGAGAAGGAGGAGGAGAAAGAGGAGGAGAAGAGAAGAAGGAGGAGGAGGAGGAGGAGGAAGGGGAGGAAGAGGAGAAGGAGAAAGGGGCAGAGGAGGGGGGAGGAGGGGGGAGGAGGGGGGAGGAGGAGGAAGAGGAGGGAGGAAGGAGGAGGGAGGAGGGAGGGAGGAGGGAGCAGGGAGCAGAGAGCAGGAAGCAGGAAGCAGGTAGCATGGAGTAGGGAGGAGGAGGGCGGCATGAGGGAGGAGGGAGGACACAGGACTGACGTGGGATGAAGGAGGCAGGAGGCAGAAGGAGGAGGGAGGAGGGTTGCTCGACCAGTAAGGCATGTGCGATTCGAGGAGAATGGCCGAGGAGGAGGAACAGGGGAAGGAGGAATAGTACGGGACGGAAGCTGTCGGGGGGAAGCTAGATGGAATTGGAGGTGCGGGGTAGGAGAGGAGAGCAATGGACGAGACGGGAAGACGGGGAAGTGAAGCGAAGGAATGGAAAGGAACGGGAAGGTACAGGAGGAAACAAAGGGAAGGGCAGGACAGGGGAAGGCGGAAGTATGAGCATAAGACTACAAGGAGGAGGAGAAGGAGGAGGAGGACGACGACGACGACGAAGAGCAGGATGAACAAATTAGAGCGTGCGTGCTTGAGGCGAAAATGGAAGCAGGAGAAGGGCACGAAGATGCAGAGACGTGGAGACGGCAGAGGAGACCGAAGCACAGGGAGTGGGGGGAAGGAGCTCCCTGAAGCATCGCGTGAATGGCATGCGCACTGATGTACCCATGATCGGTAGGTGGAGGCGGAGAAGGAGGAGGAGGAGATAAGGCGGAGAGAAGTGAGAAGGAAGGGGTAATGGTTGCGCAGTGCAAACTGACGGTCTCACTACGAGGGGTGCTGGGAATCAAACGTACGTCACCTGCCAAAGCACAAAATAAGAAATCGGATGACAAATCCAACTATTGTTCACACCTCTTACGAAAAGAAAACGATACATCGGCAACGTGGTTTGTCCTCCTAATCCTTTTCCTTCTCTTCCGCCTCCTCTTCCTCCTTCTCCTCATCCTCATGATTCCTGGTTTCTGTCGGTTAGTTTTTCGTCTCCTCCTCCTCCTGCCATTCCTCCGCCTCCTCCGCCTCCTCCTCCTCATCATCATCATTATCCTCATCCTCATCCTCATCCTCATCCTCAACCTCATCCTCATCCTCATCCTCATCCTCATCCTCATCCTCATCCTCATCCTCATCATCATCATCAGCATCATCATCATCATCATCATCATCATCATCATCATCATCATCATCATCATCATCATCCTCATCCTCATCTTCCTTCTTCTCCTCCTCAACCTCCTCTTTCCCCCCCCCTGCCTCCTCCTCACTCTTCCCTCCTTCGAGTAGACTGGGGCGAAAAAAAGCGTGGCCTCACATGCAAGCTGACATGGGGGGCGCGGCCGGAAAAAGGCGGCTCTCTGTGATCACCACGATGCGGAACGGATAATCCCGAACTTGACCGCAGAGTGCGCAGGTGTCCCTCATGTCTTTCGAGTTGGCACTCCAAAGCCAACTTTTCCAAACCATCTACTACTTTCCCGACATAGCCCAACAAACAAGCGCAAAGATAATGGGCCCCTACACTCCATCTTTCACGATAGCAACGTACCAATTAACATGCTCTTTGTGTGCTCCCCCCGAGCATACTACACACACACACACACACACACACGCACACACACACACACACACACACACACACACACACGGCTCCGACATCGCATACGCAAGTGAAAAAGCTTTCTGGGATCATGCGTAAGCTGGCGTGCCTCTTGGGTCATGGCGTGGTCCATTGTTTTTTATACACGCAACAGTGCAACATGTACCACATGTTCCACAAAGGGTGGTGTGAAGAAAACACGCGTGCGACCAGCACTTCCCGCAACCCTCTGAGCGCAACCCGTATAACTGACCAGCTGCTCGAAATCAACATATTTTTCATGTCCGGGGCGGGTACTACCTCTCTCCCAGCCCCCTTTCCCAAAGGGTCTGGATCTCCCAGTCGCAATATGTAGGAAACTGCTCTTCGGCCCCTGGTGGCTCGAAAACGGCCTTTGGAAGTCCACGTTTGCCACCACAACGGCAAAACTAAATCTAAGAGGGCATCCAACGTGGCCCCAGGGGGGCAATATGATTATGTTGAGGCGCCCCCCCGCGCACCAAAAAAATGCCCCCCGAAAGCCAGAAAGTCACTACAAAACCTTGTTTTGCCGCGGCGCTGGCTCACGCACAGCGCGGGTCGGCCGCAGGCGGGGTGCACGATGGCGAATTACCACCAGGACACGGGGCGGAAAAGGAGAGCGGCCACGGAGGACGGAAAAGGCTACGGGAGGCACTTTGAACAGGATGAACTGGACTGGCTGCCAGTGCCGTTACAATCACAGACGTTTCAAGTCAGATTCGCCTGCTCGCCTCTTGGTCGCCAGTGGGTTTACCATGGGTCACACGATAGCCCCAGAAGGCCCAGAGAGAGGCCCCCGAGTCTAGAAGTGCAAAGCTGATAGTGAGAGAGATGTGCCTTATAGCGGAAAGTGTATAGCGATGTGTAACACACTGCAGAGCGGGCGCGAAGAGGGATCCCTTGAGCCAAATGCCAAGGGTCCCGCACATGCCTGCTGCCCTTCCTGCTATGCTGAACTGGAAAACTACCTTTCGAGTCTGGTGCTCAAACGGACCCCTCGCGTTTCGCCGGTAGCCTGGACGCAAGCCGCCCACACCACCAACAAGCCACAAACGATCGTCCATACACCGTTGCGGCGACAGACAGCGCAGAGTCGGGAGTTCAACTGACCACTCCCTTCCTAGTACCTGGGAACCCTCTACTGAACAGGTACCTCCTAAAAAGTTGTTGCCGCAACTGAACCGAAAGGCTGGCAGCTGACTACTGGTGGAGCACGGGGGGGGGAAAACAAACAAAAAAAAAAAAAAAAAAACGATTCAAGCGCTCAACACGCAGGGGCATGCTGCCCACGAACGTAGTTCATGAAGACAGCCCCCCGCTGGCATGGTTTACTACGTCGCATTCGCGAACATAGTTCGTGGCATGCGAGGATATGCGAACTTCTCTCTCTATCTCTCTCTCTCTCTCTGATGTACTGCGTCGCATTGGCGAACACAGTTCGCGAGATGCGAGTCGGTCGACGCATTCGCTAACACAGCTTGGAGATGCGATGCCGAGTGGGTCACTCAGTGGCGTCGTCGGTGTGCTTGTTGAGGTTGCTGTAGCTGCGGTTCGGCACCGTCTTCTGCCGCCGCTCCTCGCTCAACCTCATTGCGGGGCCCTCGTGGGCGGGCTTCCCCTTCGCGACATCGAGGATGAGCTCCCAGCCGACATGTCCCTTCGTCACGGGGTCGGCCCTCATGTCGCGGGCGTCGCGCCACAGCACGTCGGACAGCTGTTGGCGTGCAACTAGTCTGCTAGCTGCCACAAGCGGCCTGCCACGTTGTTATCCGACGGCGGCCGCGCGCGGCTCATGGCCAGCGCGGAGAAGACGGACATGCCGTTCACGACCAGCTTGGCCGGAGCAGCGCAAACCCCCTCCTCCCCCAGCCTCCTCCTCTCATCTGCTGAGGCGGGTACGCCATACCATCTCTTGGAGCGTCAGGAGGCGCGCCTGCTGGCCGTCTGCTGCTCCACATGCTGCGAGCAGCTCGGAGACGAATGAGCATGTACACTGAAGTTTGCGCGATCGGCTCACGGCGTCGAGCACGTGGCAGATCCGTCTACCAGCAAGGCGGCACTTGCTCAGACGCATGCATACGGCGCCACGCATGCCGCATCCTGTCGCCTCCTCACGCTTGAACGAGCCGTCGCTGTGAGCGCAGATCTGGCCTGCGCACTCCACCGCCAGGAAGACAACGGCGCGCGCTTCGATATTCTGCATGGCAAGAACAACGGAACTGAGCTGAGCTGCATAATGTGCCTGATGAGCAGCTTCTTCGTGGCCCGTTGCAACGCGGCGACGCAGGGGCGGGTGGGGGGCGAGACAGGAGCTGCCTCTGTGGGGACGGGGGGCGAGGCGGAGGGCGCCTCGGCCCACCTTAGTACGGGTGCTTTTTTCACAGACAGGGAGGTCGGAGGGGTTGGTGGGGAGCGAGGCAAGGGCTTCATCCGTGGGCGATGGTGGCCGAGACGGAGGGCGCCTCGGTCCGCCATGGCACGGGTGCCTTTTTTTCACGCGCGGGGATGGGTGAGGGGTGGGTGGGGAGCAAGACAGGAGCTTCATCGGTGGGGGATGGGAGGCGAGACGGAGGGCGCCTCGGTCCACTAAAATTTGGATGCCTTTTCACGTGTCAGGATGGGGGAGGGGCGGGTGGGAAGCGAGACAGGGGCTTCCTCCGTGGAGGGGGAAGGGGGGCGAGACGTAGGGTGCATCGGTCCACCATTGTATGGGTGCCCTTTCACGTGTAGGGACGGGGGAGGGGTGGGTAGGCAGCGAGACAAGGGCTTCCTCCGCAGGGAATGGGGGGCGAGACGGAGGGCGCCTCGGTCCACCCTAGTATGGGTGCTTTATCGTGTAGGGATGGGTGCAGTAGTGGGCGGGGATCTAGACATGGGCTTCCTCCGTGGGTTATGGAGGGCGAGAAGGAGGGCGCCTCGGCCCACCACAATATGGGCGCCTTTGGGGAGGGGTGGGTGGGGAGCGAGACATGGGCTCCCTCCGTGGGCGATGGAGGGCGAGAAGGAGGGTGCCTCGGTCCACCATCATATGGGCGCCTCTGGGAAGGGGTGGGCGGGGAGCGAGACACGGGCTTCCTCCGTGGGTGATGGGGGGCGAGACAGAGGGAGCGGCGCTCGCCAGCGCAGGGCCTCGCGACGGCAGCACACCCAGACGATGTGCTCGACGCCGTCTGCCTCGAGCTGGTCGAGCAGGCCCTGCCACTGCCCCCAGGGCCCCTGCGCGTCCGACCCAGGCACGAATGCGCGGCGCAGCAGGTCGGGGTCGTCCCTGCGCAGCTCCCGGATGACATGTGCCCGCGCTCAATTGTCCCGCGCCGTGGCCTCCTGGCGCCCCAGGCCGATCTCCACCAGGCTCAGAAGCCGCGCAGCCGGGTCGACCCCCTCGAAGAACCCCGGCGCGACCTGGACGTCAGACATCATGCCCGCCAGCACGTACCGCACGTAGTTTGCCCCGTTGGCACCGATGTCGGCCGGCACCTCGCCCTCCGCCCCAACGGCCCCGTCGGCCTCGAGCGCCTCGCGGACCTGCTCGTCCTCGGCCAGGGCGCCGAAAACGTCGAGGCCGAGCGCGGCACCCGGCCTCTGCGCGTCCACGAACGTCATCAGAGCCCTCGAATGCGCAATCTTCACCGGCTGCGCGAGGGCCCTGCCCGCTCAATGCAGCCGCGCGAACAGCTCCCGCGGGCGCGCCGCTCGTCGGCAACGCCGTCGCCCGCCAGAGCCTCCGCGTCGCCCTCGTCTTCAGAATCACCCCACCTCCTCTTCGGCAGCTGCGCTTTGGAGCTGACCCTGGCGCTGCATCCAGCCGCCGCGCTTGCTCGCCCCTGTCGCGCGCGTCACGACGAGCGGCGGCGCCCTACGCGAATCTCTCCGGCAGCTGCTCGAAGGTATCCTGCACGTTCAACATGGACGGGCGCCCGCGCCGTTCGCGATCCGACACGAAGTTGGCCAGCTTGCGCTCCACGTCGTCCTCGGCCTTCTCGCGCAGCCACCTCTGGTGCTCCTCGCACCATGTTACAGCGCGTTCAGCCGGCGGTGCTCAAAGTCAAGCGCGACCTCCAGCTCCGCGCGCCAGCGGTCTCTAAGCCCTGGAAAAGGGGATCGCGCACATGCTCCACCCACCTCGCCAGGTGCCGTTCGCGCGGGTTCTCGTCCGGAGAGACGCGCCGCGGCGCGCGCCCATGCTTCTCCACGAACGCCTGCACGCGCTCCTGCGCCGTGCACCGCCGCCACGCGCGCCTGTTCACCAGCGCGTCGAACTGCGCACAGTTCTCCTCGTTCAACACGTTCTGGCCAGTGCTCACATGGTTGATCCATCTAGCAAGCTCGGCCTCGTCCCCGTCCTCCGCACGCTTCGGCAACTCTTCGAGCACCTCCACGAGCTCTTCGATGCGGTCCAGCATGACGCGCGCTCTGGCGTTCCGCTCCTCCCGGCGGTCCACGAGCGCTTCGAACCGCGCGCGCCGCTGGGGCCTGGGGCATCAACTCGACATGGCCCGTACCCACACGATGACCCCACTTCCCCAGCGCGAGCCCCCTCTGCTCTGGAAGACCTCCGTGCTCTGCCACGTGGCACACCAGGGCGCCCAGAATATATCCTGCATGAGCCCGCGATCACGCCACCGCGCCAGACTGGCCAACACCGCCCATGTCGATGCCCATGCGCGTCGCGAGCGCGCTCCGATACGTCTCTGACTCCAACCCCACCCGCTCCCACCAGCCCGGCGAAGCGAGGAGGGCACGGCAGCGCCCCCCTCGCTTCGCAATCGCGTGGCCAGCGCATCCATTTCAGAATACCTCAGATGTGCCAGCAGATCCGCGTTCACGCCGCCGCGCGCGCTCCCACTGCTGCCGCGAGCTCCCTGGCCGACCTGAGACACCGCGCGCCGCCTCGGCGCCCTGTCGCGGGGCGCTGATGCCTGCGGCGACCTGGAGCGAGACCGCGACCTGCCGCGCGCGACGACGCGGCACCACGGAGCGGTCTCCTCCGCCCCCCACTCCTCAACATCACCCTGTGCATCCCCCCGCGCAACGCAGGCGTGGCCGCTCCCGAGCCACACCAGCGATCCAACGCAAAGCCCGTCTCCGTCGCCGAGCGCCCAGGCCACGCGGCGCCCCGCTTGCAGCTCGAATGCCCCCATGGACTTCGCAGAGAGCGCGCGAACGCACACACCCCCCATATAATCTTCCACCATCTCTGCTTCAGCCACGAGCCCACCGTTCCCGAAACCGCATCATTTTGACAAACAGAACCAAAATGGCGCGCTGCGTCGCGACCGAGAATGCCAGACAGCATTCTGCACTGCATTCCCGGGCTGCCCTACACTTCGACCCCCCCATGCCTGCACCGGGAGAAGTGCGGCGACCGCGCAAGCGACGGCCAGTACACGTCCGCGCCAAAGCTGCCGCGATCCGGCAAAGCGGAAATGCTCGAAGACTTCCTCGCGAAAGCGTCGCTCGGACGCCATCAGCGCGCCGCCGCGATCCGGCCTTGTCACCGCCACTCTGCTTTCCGGCTGTGGCGGGAACACCACGAGAGCGACGAGAACGCACGCAGCGCGAAGAACGGCGCTGCCCACGGGCCACGCCAACGCGGCATCGGGCGCGGCCACGGCGGCGGCGGAGGCGACGCGCGCCGGCAGCTCCTCCGACTCGGCCTCCCGCCGCGCGCGTCGAGATCAGCGACGTAACGCACGGCATGGCATGCGGATCGATATCCGATCGCTCTTCGCTGCTTCTCACGCAGAGCCATCGACAATTACGCAACGAATCACGTCGTGCTCTCCGCGACGTCACTGCCGCAATCGCTCTTCCCATTAAGCAAACCTCATTGCCCGCACGGCGCTCTCCACGCCCCAGACCGAAGTCAGCGGCAGAACCGAAGCCGACGCCCAGGACGATCCAGACGCCGAGACCGCAGCGAAAGCTGCAGCTGAACATGGACCCGCGGCAAGGGCCTGAACCAAGGCCGAGAGTAACCGAGGATGGACGGAAATCGTTGCGGTGAGCGTCGGTCGTCGTCGTCCTCCTCCTCGCTGACGTCGAAAGCCCGACATTCTCCCTTCAGATATCGCTCGCCAAATCCGCGATCATACTCATTATTATCCTGCGCCCCCGCTTTCCCCAATCAGCCACTTTTCCAGCACCGCACCGCCCGCCCCCTCAAGCATCCCCCGGGCGACCAGCCGCAGCCGCAGCCACGGCCGCAGCCGCGGCCTCGGCTAGAAGAGGAAAACCAATGCAACAAACGGAATCATTTCTTCCTTCCAGCCGCGGCCGCCGCTGTAGCCAGAACTGCGGCTTTGAGACTCGCTGGCGATTCAACCCTGACGGCATCTGCTTGGAGATGAGAGGTGACAGCCAAATTGTTGTCAAACGAGATACACAAATATAAATATACATATATACATACACATCAATAAATGCACGCCATCACGAACATGCAAAACTGCATTTATGATATGAGCAAACAGATCAATACGTTGAGCCCTGAACTGGGAAGGGATATTTGGAGGTGGGTGCACCGGGAGGGGAACGAGGAGGCAGATACTGAGACACATATCGCCCGTGATCGAGGTACGACTTCTGAGATACAGTGGGACCATAGAAATCTTGACATATTGAGCTCCACCTCGATGCGTGCACACGTGCTGCGAGACTCTTTTGATGGCGGTAAGTGTGATGTAGGTGTTTCATGTGGCTGGGTGGATGATCTATCTATTGCTACCCCTACTCCTTCATTATCCCCCTTCACCCCTCCCCCGGGCTTCCAGGACTGTTGGTGGCAGAATGGAGTTGGCCGCCGCGCGTTTATGATCCCGTCTCATTGTACAATCACGCAGGCTGAGTTAGCATCCGCTGAAAGTCTTCCTAGGGGTATATCTGAGCTTGCTTCTCGGATTAAACTTTGCGTTGCTATTGTTAGTAGGTCTGCCTCCGCGGAGGTTCGAACCGACCGACCGCAGAAACGCAGAACCAAGATTGACGGTATACCGCGGGCTTCCAGTTGCTGCGGGCATGCAAAGGAGCTGCCAAGCTCATTGACTCGTAGAACCTCCCTAGAGAAGCGAAGCTGAAGAGTAACTCGAACGCGCTGGCGGCCCAGCTCGCTCGAAAAATCCCGGCGGAAGTTTTGCAAAATTTTGGTCGTTTAAAATTAGTTGCTCGAAACTTAACCATTCGTTAGAGTTCTAATACTGGAAGCCGGCGGTGAACCGTCAATCTCGGTTCTGTTTGTTCGGGCCCCTGTGCACCAGCTGCGCGACAGACGAGTCTCGCAAGTCCCGAAGCAGCGAGCGAACAGCGCAAAGAAGCGCCTCGGCGGCACTAAGTTCACATTCTGCGATCGTCGCCCCTTCAAGGAGCCACGCGGCCTCAGCCACATCTCTCCAAACGAGAGGCGTAACAGTCGTGAACGAGAAAACTCGTGACCTGGCGGAACAGGGCCTACAGGCCTAGGCTGCGCAAATCCGAGCTCCTCACTCACGTATTCTCTGTTCAACATGCCAATCTGAAGCCAAAAACAACATCCTGATCCCAAAGGACACCCCCCACCATCAAAGGCACCTCTGATGGCGATTGGAGTAAGGTACGATTCAAAATTCCAAAGATATCGCTTGGTAGAACAGCAGGTCTGGCCATGTCTGGCCAGATGTGCATGCGTGTCTGCCCTCTCATTGTCCTCGCGAAATTCGTGTCGGATGAGATCTCTTCCCAGCGAAGCTGGTCGTATATCATACATGTCGGTCATCTCAAACATGGCATCGATGACAGCCGCCACACGGCGGATGTATCCTTTGTTCTCACACCTCCAGCGGCCCTGAATCCAATGACATACAAGTTGGCTGCCCCCTTTGAATTCCACCCCCAGGCCGCCTGAAGTGAGGTCCCACACAGTGTCCCGTTCTAATATCATAGCGTATCGTCGAGCCAGTTGATCCGCCTGTTTATCGTCGTGTTTGTCATGTTGTTCGGGTCGATTTGCCTCCTCCTCCTGTTTGGGGTGCTCTCGAATCCCCCTGGAGCCCGTTGGGGAACCCTTCCAGTTCTGCGCGAGATTTTCAAATCTGGCCGGTTTGTGGTAATGGTCGGTAAGTAGGCATTTCCAGGATCTGAAAACTCTGGCCAGTTCCCTCCCACAGACTCCCACCAGTGTTCCCCAAATATAATAATGCAAGGGCACTGCCAGCTTCTCGAGCCAGCAACAGGTGGGCCAGCACGCAATCTCTTCCCCGAAGAGCTCAGGACCCTGTCACGCCAATGCAAGCGCAGAGCTTGTGTCAGCGCATCTCGTTGGGTCGTCCACTGTACATTGTACATCATGAGCGCCCGTCGGGAGTCTCGGAACGCCCGTCGACCACGGGCAACATGGAGCGGTTCAGTCCGCAGTCCCTGCTGTGACCCTTCTCCCGTCGGCGCTGGCTGGGATTGCGAGATAAAAATAGCAATGTGTGATGAAAGAACCTCCAATCTTCTCTCCGTCCCGATAACCTCCTCCTCCATGTCCATGGCCGTCGTCACATGATCCCCTTCCCCCTCCGTAAATCGAACCCGTTTGGTACGTCGTGTAGCTGATACCTCCTGCTCCCCATGGACCGCGCTGACCGCCGGGAACTCGTAGCGCTTGTCCGTGTTAGTAGCAGAAGAGAGCGTGAACATACACTGCTGCGCGGAGCGCATCAAGCCCCAGCTCTTCCAGCACAACATCTGGACTGCAGAGGGGAAGCCGAGTTGGCAGAAACGGGATCGCACCTGCCGAAGTACCTGTGGCCGCCATACCTCCCACCCCACGTTCCCTGGCTTCCTCCCCCCCGTCATACGAATGAGGCACGTCCCTTCAAAAGCATGAGCACAGCGCACCGCCTCGGCATCGAGAGCGAGCGCCTCGCCGCCGCACAGAAGTCGGGACTGCACCGTGCTCTGATACCGTCTGAACTTCTCTATCCACAGCATCGCACGACAGCCGAAAATGTATCTGAGCATAGAAGGCGCGTCTCGCACACTGCATACGCTCGGAAACATCTTAATGCTGGGGTCTAAACAAAGACTCTCGGCACACTGAAGCCCAGAGCATTCAGCTGCTCGACTCGCTTAAACGGCACACGACGACTCCCGATCTCCACAGTGATGACCCTCGTACACTTAGTGCCACATGTCATCATCTCTAGACTGTCCTCCTTCCACTACATCCCCCAATCCCTGAGTGCGGCAGTGAAACGATCGGCAATCGTCTGAGCCTCCTGGGCCGTCTTCGCAGCGAGAAAAAAAAAAATGCCCGCCCACAACGCATGATGAAAGTATGTATACATGGCAGGGTTGGCATGATCAGGAATCTGGACACCCATACGATCGTGAACACACTGTCCGACCACTCCTTTCCACAAAGCCACGCACACTAGGTTGAACGTAATCGGGGACTCCGTTCCTCCCGCTCGGAGGCTCTTATCCCAGCTGATGCCTGGGACCGCCACCCCCTCCAAGATCACAGTCCAGTTTGTTTTGGCCAGTGGTTCGAGTAGAGCATACTGGAAACGTCGCCCGATCCCAAGAACGCCCATAGCCCGAGCAACAGTCTGCAACGTCACACCGTCGAAGGCCCGACAGATGTCGCAACTGAGGAGCCAGGCTGCCTGGTCCTTTCCCCAGACGCTGGCACGTTGAGCAATACTCTTGAAGGCGGCTGAGATCTCCCAGCAGCGCCGCCCAGAGGAGAATCCGTAAATACCCATCTCACACATGTAGGGTTCAGCACACTACTCCATCATAATCGCCTCACACATAAGATACCACTTCCCTAACGCATTTCCTACGAGCAGGTTCCGCGTTGTTTTCAAACTGTCCAGTCTAGAAGTCTTGGGCATCAAGGTCAAGTACACATCTTGCCACACAGAGGGCGCCGGGCGCAGCCCATCGAATATCTCACGAAACACACGACAGATAGAACGGAGCGCCCTCCAAGATACAGACTTCAGCAGTTCAATAGAAATACCCTCAGGACCACAGGCCCTGCCCGAGCGCAGCCGCGCCCGGGCCTGGAGAATCATAGAGTGTGTCAGCGTGGGTGTGTTGGTAGAGCTCTGAGATGCACGGCAGCGTAAATGACTGACAAGCTGCTGGTTCCTTCGCCTGTTCTCGTCACACGCCATAGTTCTGACAGCGTAGTCATCGACCTCCTCCTCCCGTAATTCTCTGTCTCCCGTCACCTCCTCCTTGACCCGCAACTGGGCGCCGGCGGTAAACCGTCAACCTTGGTTACCGCCGGGAGACTCGTAGAGCTTCCTTGCTCCTCTGCAGCTCGAATTTAATCATGAAAATCAATACCATATCCAGAGAATTAGCAGAGTACGAATAGTTTTTCAGCCCGAGCGCTGATAGCAGACTGATTTCAGGCGTCTAGATACGTTTAACCAGCGCCTCTGATGATTCCCTCCCGATTGCTGCGCTGAACAGCTCTGTGGCTCATCTGCAACGCGAAATAAGTCAATAAAACCAATACCATCTCCAAGAAATGAGCAGAGTACGAATAGTGTTTCAGTCCGGTCGCTGATAGCAGACTGATTCCAGACGTCTAGATATTTTGAAATGGCGCGTCTGACGATTTCCTTCCGATTACTGTGCCTAAGAGCTCTGGAGCTCATATGCAGCTCGAGTTAAGTCAAAAAAAAAAAAAAAAAAAAGGATAGCGTTTCAGCCCCAGTGCTGTTAGCAGACTGATTTCAGGCGTCTAGATACTTCGAACTGTCGCGCCTGATGATTTCCTTCCGATTGCTGAGCCGAACAGCTGTGTAGCTCATCTGCAGCTCGAGTTAAGTCAAGAAAACCATCACTCAAACAAAGAAAAATGGAGAGTACGAACAGTATGTTCGTCTCCAGTGCTGATAACAGACCGAGTTCTGGCGTCTAGATACTCTAGACTAGCACGCCTGATCATTTCCTTCCGATTGCTGTGCCGACGAGCCCTTTAGCTCATCTGAGGCTCGAGTTAAGTTAAGAAACTCATCATCAGCATAAAGAGAAATAGAGGACGAATAGCCTCGCGGACATAGCTCGAGTAGCAGACCGAGTTCAGACCTCTAGATGCTTCAGACGAACGCGTCTAATCATTCTGGATCGATTCGGTGTGCGCATCAGCTCTGTAGCTATCGTACAGCTCGAGTTTTGTGCGGAAAACCGACACCACCTGTCAAGAAGACCAGGACAGCCGATCCCGCCAAGTTGCTTTTTGGCAGTAATAGGTACCCGATCGAGCTGATATTAGGACGGCGAGCGGGAATAAGATCGAATACCAGGGGAAAAAATACTGGGCGCGGGCGGTAAGCCGTCAACCTTTGTTTTTGCGGTCTTTGCAATCGACTATGCGGGCCGTCAGGCCCAGTCGCTAGCAGGAAAAAGGGCGGCATACAGAGTCAGGCAAGACACCCACCACTCTTTGAACGGAAGTGGGCACATGCGAAACTCTTATTCCGAACAAAATGAAAAGCACGCGGAGCTCTTATACCAACATGCGCGCATGCCCGACACACACACACAGCATGGCAAGAGTCAATGCAAACACAAAGTCCGAAGTATGTCGCAACCTCAGAGACACATCGACGATGCGACAACCGACCGTGTTACGATATTTCCATCAAAGAAACAACATTCACAAACCAAAGAATGTAAGAGAATGGTGATGCTGATCGGACCCATCTCAGATGGCAGGCCCGAGCACGACGCATACGCCTGGATGTGAGGCTCCGCACGTGAGGCATCAGTCACAATCAAAGTCCAATTCAGACAGAAATGTGGCAACGAAGCAAAGAGAATAGAGGAAGGAACAAGTACAATTGTCACACAATGAATTCAATGTGATACCCGCACTCGAAAGAGATCAATATGCAATCCACTCAAGGCAGATCTGGAAGGAACGAGACTTACGAGCACCACTCTAGGCAGTGAGGAACAAGTCCGCGCATACAAATTGCCACCACCAAACCGCAACGAGAAATAAGTATGAGAGGCAGACACTGACAAGCAAGATGTATTACGAGCACCACTCTAGGCAGTGAGGAACAAGTCCGCGTATACAAATTGCCACCACCAAACCGCAACGAGAAATGAATATGAGAGGCAAATAATGACAAGCAAGATGTACAGGGAGATGGGCAGTTGCGTAAGCAGAGCAAAACAACACGCTAGCTCAACGTTCACCTTCGCGGAGGTTCCCCAGGCAGGAGAAAATGAACGTTCGCGGAGCCTTGAGCCTTGAGCCTTGAGCCGGGAGACTCGTAGAGCTTCCTGGCCATATACCATCTTCAAAGAATTAGCAGAGAACGAATAGTGTTTCAGCCCGAGCGCTGATAGCAGACTGATTTCAGGCGTCTAGATACATTTAACTAGCGTCCCTGACGATTTCCTTCCCATTGCTGTGCTGAAAAGCTCTGTAGCTCATCTGCAGCACGAGTAAAACCAAGAAAACCAATACCATCTCCAAGAAATTAGCAGAGTACAAATAGTTGTTCAGCCCGAGCGCTGATAGCAGACTGAGTTCAGGCGTCTAGATACTTTCAAATAGCGCGCCTGATAAGTATCTTCCGATTGTTGTGCCTAAGAGCTCTGGAGCTCATCTGCAGCTCGAGTTAAGTCCAGAAAACCAACTCCAACACCAGAAAAATAACAGAGTATGACTAGTTGTTCGGCTTCTGCGCTCATAACAGACCCAATTGAAGCGTCTAGATACTTCAGACTGGCGCGCCTGATCATTTCCTTCCGATTGCTGTGCCGACGAGCCCTTTAGCTCATCTGCAACTCGAGCTAAGTGAAGAAACTCATCATTACCTCGGAAAAATCTGTAGAATACGAATAGTTTCGCGGACCCAGCTCGAGTAGCAGACCGATTTCAGACCTCTAGATGCTTCAGACGAACGCGCCTGATGATTCTGAATCGACTACGCGTGCGCACCAGCTCTGTAGCCCTCCTACAGCTCTCGAGTTCAGTTGAGAAAACCGACAGCACCTGTCAAGATGACTCGAAACAGCCGATCCCGCCGGACGCTTTTTGGCAGCAATAAGTACCCGATCGAGCTGAGATTGAGACGGCGAGCGGAAATAAGATCGAATATCACAATGAAAATACTAGAGCTCAAACGAATTGTTGAACTTCGAGAACATCATTTTCAACCGAGCAAACATCAGCAAAAGATTCGTATAACTTTCTCTTGCCAACT
Source organism: Prorocentrum cordatum (assembly GCA_963575745.1). Taxonomy (NCBI): domain Eukaryota; class Dinophyceae; order Prorocentrales; family Prorocentraceae; genus Prorocentrum; species Prorocentrum cordatum. The sequence continues at coordinate 89,995 of CAUYUJ010022624.1, read as the reverse complement.
AGCCCTCCAGCGCGCAGGGATTACTCAAGCTTCCAGAAACTAGCTGAGGGAAGCTCTACGAGTTACAAGAGCTCTAACAAGTTGTTCAACTTCGAGAAAATAGTTGTCAACCGAGCAAAAATCCGCAAAATGTCCGTCGAGAGTTTTCTTGCCGACTAGCCCTCCAGCGCGCCGGAATTACTCAAGCTTCCAACAACTGGGAGCCGGCGGTAAACCGTCAACCTTGGTTTTTGCTTTGCGAAGAGCCACAGACCTGAGTTCAGGCCCGCTCGAGTCACAGCCTAACGCAGATGGGGCGAAACAGGCCAAGCGCCTGAAGGACCGCCGCCACACCTTTCAGGAGGTGCTTTGCAGCAAGAAGTTCAGCCTGGGCCACTGCACACGAGGGCGGAAGACGAAAGGCTTCCGAGGCAACACTGCACCACCAGAAACCGTTCGGAGAAGCGGAGCCATCCTGATGACTAAAATGAAAAAGGAGCGTTGGAAGAATGTACAGATCGAGAACCGAGCCGCCGCCGCAACCTTCAGAGGAACGGCCTCCATCAAAGAAGCCACTCACTCCGAGAACGCTCGAAGCATTCATTGTTGATAATGTAACTGGGGTTGCCCACACTGCCCCGAAACCAGCACCGCCGACGTCGCGCCAGTGAGCAGGCAGGCAATGGAATGAGACTAAAATCAACCTACGAGTGCACACATACCTGTGCAAGATAACACTGCAAAATGTCTCTCATGAGCCCTGCAAGCGGGGAGCGAAGGAAAGCCAGCGGGAGAGCGGGGGAGCCCAAACAGACAAAGCGAGACCAGGGGCGAAAGCAGCACGGGGGAGAGAGGAGCGAGGTGGCGTTGATTTCCGGCTTTGATCTGCAGATGGTGGCGTTGATTTCCGGCTTTGATCTTCGCTCTCTCCGTTCCCATCGAAGCAGTCGACACACTCTGTAGCCGCACTCATAGAACTGTGGGGTAACACCGCGCGACCTGACGCCGTACACGCAGGGTCCATCACAGACCACAAGGCACCAAGTCAGACTACAACGCGGAGTGCCACACCGGCCCCACGATATCCAAGAGAGCTTGAACAAGTACGGAGGCCTTACGCCGATGGGCAATATCGATTCGCTCCTCAGTGGAAATGTAATGTAGGCATTGGCACATGTCAGGTAAGTGACCATACACCAGGGGTTCCGCCCAGGCTTGCACGAAAGCATCCCGCTCCTCGTGGGGGCCCTGATGCCAAGCTCCCAAGAAGTCAACAACCCAAATTATCTGTGCATTCACGGACTCCTCATCACTCGAGTCGTCATCGTCCTCTTTCGGAAACAAGCCCAAGTATGCACGCAGCACGCCTGAGTCCACATACGGCCGCGGCAGGAGAGAATGAACTACATGATCCGCCGTGGATGCAAGCACTGGCGGGGTCTCCGCAACAGGCACCTCTCGTCGGAAACAATACCGTTTGATACGCATGGCTCGGGGGTCAATCGCAAGAGCAGGAGGATGGACCGAGCAACTCGCATCCGAAGCGGGCACAGCGGGCACGGCATCAGGGGTGAAAGCGGCACCGCTCACTTCAGCACCTTCCGCCTCCACGGCAGCACCATTCTCGTACACATTGGGAGAAGACGGTGAAGGCATCGTAGCGCCCATTGTCGCAAGATTGACTGAGGCGCTCGCATCCGACACTAACGCATCGGGAACGCCGTCAGGCACAGGCTCAACAAAAGTAACTCGAGCATCCTCCACCTCCACAGCAACACCACTCCCCGACACATTCGGAAAATGATGAGAAGTCGTCGTAACGCCCGTTGCCGCTAGCTGGACCGAGGCACTCGCATCCGAAACTGATACATCGGGAACGGCATCAGGGACAGGATCAACACTAGCCACTCGAGCATCCTCCACCACGGCAATATCACTCTCAAGCACATCCGGAAAATGATGGGAAATCGTCGCAACGCCCGCTGTCGTTGCAAGAGAAACATACATCGGGGAGGAAGGCCCCACACCTGGTGTCGAAGAAGCTCGCACGCCTGTCCACGGAGCCGCCCCAGCAGGGCCGCGGTTACGACAGTAACGAGGTGCGACGACATCGGCACGACAGAGGCCAGTGAAATCTCCCACCTGACACGACAAAGACGTGGAAGACAACCAGAGACGGTGCTTCACCTGTCTAGCACGTGAACGACGCCGTTGCGAGGGCGACGCTTTCGTGACGGGCCTCCCCATCTGCTCACATGTCAAGGTCCCAACACGAGCATACAAGTCATTCACACATACTCCGAGCACAGGCAAACGTGAGGAGACAAAATCTGATGCCGTGCAATCCATGCGCTCTGAAACAAAATCAGAAGTCATAAACTCGGAAACAAAAGCCATTGGAGTCATACTCATTGCGGACCAGCACAACAACGAGGCAAGTCACAGCAGAAACCGTATCCGCAAGACGTGGCAGCAGCTGTACTGTAAACTGGGCCCGATCCAGCAACCGCACCACACAAGCACACACAAGCACCTGTTGACCTGGAAGAGCAAGCCGATGTCAGAACTCGCATAGCTTCCTGGCGGAGATGTCGTAGGACTCGTCCGAGCAGCGGCCGCTATCGCGAGGGGTACCGAGGCCCGAGGAGGAGGAAGAAAGACGGGCGGCCGAGGGCGGGGGAGCGCGGCGGGGGGGGGGGGGGCACCAAGGAGTTCCCGACGGCACCAGGCCGCCCGAAGGCAACTTTGGTTTTTTGGGGGGTTGCGCGGGCTCCAGGGCGCCGTCCGCAGCGCCGCCCGACTGGGCGCCTAGCGAGCCTAGCAGGTCTAAGCGGAGGGCGCGTGTGAGCGCCTCGGCGGCAGCCAGTTCACAATCTGTGATCGTGGAGCGCGGTGGTAAAAGAAAGGCACTGGAGGCGATGTCCCTCCAAACGAGGGCATCACGTGGCTCACTCCCTGGGGTCCTCCTGCGGGCTATCTGACGAGAGCCGAATGGAGGAGGAGTGGTGTGGTAGGTAAGACCCCACTGACTGCAATCCAAGAAGCCTTTCTGCAGCCAAAAACCACATCCGCAACCGTTGCCGTCCACTCCCCCATCGTATGCCCCACGATGGGCGACGTGTATAAGATATTGTGACTCAATCGGACTGCATGCAACCTGATTGGAGTAGAAGGTGCGGCCCTCCCGGGCCAGGTGGGTGAGCTCGTCGGCCCTGGTGTTATCTTCCCTGTACTCAAGTCGATATATGTCCCGTCCTATGTTCGCCGCGCGGATGTTCGCGCGGCAGCTCAGCTCGCACATCCACACACTCCGCAACTCTGTCGGCATAACCCTGACTATGGCACCTCCACTCCCCTTGGAGCCACGATGAGACCAGTAGTGAGCCCCCTTGGAGGTCCACGCCTATCCCCTCGCTCAAGACGTCCCAAACCGTAGCACGCTGACATATAATGGCCAAACGCTTGGACTGTTTCTCAAGGGCCTCAGGAGTCGTTCCCTCGGTGGACTGCTTGGCCTCGAACTGGGTGGAGCTCCAACTGGGACCTGTGGTGGCAACATCCCAATATTCAAAGATTTTGCGTTTATTGAAGTGTCCCAAGATCGTCCGCCACAACTTCACAAAGCCTGTGTATGAGTCGTCAAAGCCGCCCCACCAGCAGGGTCCCAAGACTTCCCTATACGGGTATTGCCAGGTCCGTTGACCTATACTCGTGGGACCAAAACGTCTCCTGGTGCCCGAGCGTGCCAGTGAGAGCTGTCCCGATGCATGCAAACAAGATGTCAGGTCGTCTCTCCAAGGCGTCCACTCAGGATTGTCGAGGAGCAAAGTGCCTCGACTGTCCAAAAAGGTACGTGAGCACCGTCCGCCCCCTCTGTCGATCCCCCGTCTCACATCCCCCCCATCCTCCGTATCCGTCTCCCTGGCAGTGTAACGAGAATGGATAGCAAGCTGACCCTGCACATACTGAGCCACACTTCGTGCAACATTGAAACTGCGTGCACATACCAACTGTGTGATCGATTGAAAACCTTCATCACAAAATTGTCGTCGGACGTAGTCCAATCGTCGTGGTCTCCATATATCCCAGCTCTCAGTGGCTGGCTTCCTGCGCCCGACCATAGACATGAGTAGACTCCCCTCGCAGCTGTGCAATAAACGTAGCCCCTCTGCATCCAGTGTACAACAGTCGAGGCCGTAGGACATGACGCTCTGAACTCTCTGTTGATATCTGTGGAACTTAGCCCGTGGGCCCACATATTTAAAACGAAAGTACGGTGCTTGTGCGAGGAAGAAGAAGCCCTCCTGGCCATCGTGATCCGATGACGAAGATCTCCACGTGTATTATCAAACTCTGATTCCACCACCGCCCCTAGTACCTGCATTTTCGTCACTCTCTTGAGCGGGAAGGGGCTCCCTGCAATATCCACCTCAAAGGAGCACGGTGGGGAGCCTCCTGCAATCATATACTCGAGAGAGTCTGGTTTCCATGACAAACCCCAGTCTCTGAAGCAAGTGGTGAGTGATGTCAAGAGGTACTGTAAATCCTGAGCCGAAGTCGCAACGAGATATATGTTATCCGTCCACAAGGCATGTGAGTACCTGCACACGCCCATAGATACACCCAAGATGTCCGTCACGGGGCATCCTAGCTGGAGGTCCTCCCAAGACTTGAATAGGTCAGCACACACCGCGAGCACCACAAGATTAAAGAGCAAGGGACTCTCTGTGCCCCCCGTACGGATGGAGCGGTCCCAGGATGCAGTAGCATTCAAGCCCTCGAAACATAATATACCCGACGTCCCAACAAGAGGCTCCAGGATACCGTGCGTGAGCCTAGGGTGGACTTTGAGGGCCTCCAGAGCACGCGCCACAACTTTGATCGTAATGTTGTCGAAAGCCTTTTTGATATCGGCCTGCGCAACATAAGCAGTTTGGTCGTTGTTGTTTTTGCCCCAGACGCTCCCATGTTGACATATCCGTTTGAGTGGCCCCACGATCTCCCAAGGGCTCCTACCAGGGCTGAAACCGTAGAGTCCCAGTCGTTGCAGGTCCCCAGACACCTCCGCCTCCAGTGTAATAGTGAGGGATGTGAGGTACCATTCGGCAAGACGATTGGCAACGACAATCGAGCGTGTCTCACTCAATGATCGCAACGTGGGTACTTTGGGCATCAACGCAATGAGAACCTGTCGCCATGTATCTGGAGTCAGAGAGCATGCACGATAGATAGAAAAATGTGGTGTTGATATGGCGGATAGATCTCCACGTGAGCGATTTCAGCAACTCGGCTGCACATCCGTCGGGCCCGCACGACCTCCCCGTGCGAAGGCGGGCTCTCGCTCTGAGCACAACGGCAAAAGAGAGCTTCGGCGCTGGCCGACATGACGCATTGGCCTGCTCCCGCAAGCGTCGTAGCAAAGAGAGCTGCTCTGCGCGAGACTGTGCACACGACATGGTTGTCGCCCCGTGTATCTGAAGCGCATCCTCCCACTTCCACCGATCCTCCGTAACCTCCCCGTCCACCTCCAACGATGTAGTCTGAACCCACTGTGTGTTCCTTCCTCCCTGAAACTCCCAAGTAAGTCGGACCCTGTGGTACTGCCGTTTATGGGGTCTGATTTGCTTGGCAATGGCTTTCATTTGGGCTCTCTTATCTTGGGGGTCCATGTCGGTGCGTGACTTGAGCCTGCGGTACACGGCCTGGAGATCGGCCAACACCGCCGGCTTGACAGGCGCGGAACTGACTGCTGGCGGCACAAGATAGGGATCGGCGAGACCAGACAAGTACGACCCAATGTCTGCTGGGGATGTGTTGGGAATGCCGATGTCCGCGAGAGAGGCGAACTGGGATTGTTGGAGCTGGTCAGAGGAGGTCGACGAGCCGTGGAGGTAGGGCGGGGTTGGGAGCGAGGTCGATATCGAGGAGCACAAACCTGGGGTCGAATCTCGAACTTGGGAAAGGCGTGATCAGAGTAGTGGCTGTGGACTCCGTCACGCAGCCATTTCACGATGGTCTCTCCCCTCCCCCAGGCCGTCGGAATGCAAACGTAATCTAGCACTTTGCTAGGGCTGGCGGCTCCCCACTTCAAGTAGGTCGGAGTCCGTTCTGCAAAAGTATTGATGGCACAAAGTCCCTCCTCCCCCATGAAGTGTTCAAAATGCTCCCTCCTCATCTCCTCCCTCCACCGTCTGCTCTCTGAATCATTCCCATATCCTCTTTGCCGTGTCATCATAAGTCCCTCCCCCGTGATCTGCCCCCCCCGTGTCGACACAAGGTCAGGCGTGATCTCCACGTTGGCGTCACACACAAGAAGCAAGCGAGCGCCCGGGAGCCTCTGCACCGCCTCACGGCGTAGTTGCCGCAACTGTCGGCACACTGTCTCCATACCCGTCGGAGAGTCATCATACGAGCTGTCTTTGAAATAAGCACTGCAGAAGCAAACACCGTTACCGAAAAGCACACCCGCGAACCTATATCAGTTAACCCAAGTATAAATTATATTGCATTGATACGATGCCCGTACCAGAACCCCTGCTCGGAGACAGCTGGATCGATAACCCAGACAACCAAGCCGTCTGATCCCATCGGAGAAAAGTAAGTGCTGGCACTCCTGGAGGCCAACCACCGCAACTCCTTCATGAAGGAGCTGTCTGAATAGGGCAAATCCTCTAGCATCACGGCGACCAACCCTGGCAACATTCATGGAACCTGCCGCGAAAGGCTTGTTGCCTCTGTCACCGCTCTCGCGGCGCCCTCGCTCAAAGCTGGATTGGAAAGCGGCCACGGTGGTCTGGATACCGTAACGAGGCAAGACCGCGTCCCAGACATCCTTGTGCATGGTCCAGCGTGCTTCTGATGCCTTCCAAACTGCAAGCTCGATGGGTCGATGGGTCTGGAGGTCGGGCGGCTTGGTCCAGATAGTGCTGATGCCTTTGCCCGATCCAGTCTGACTCGTGATGCCAAACTTTGTGTTCGGATATTATTTGAGAATCGTCTGCCTCCAGATCCCATGGAAACGTCCCACGGCGGCAATATGACCCTTCTTCCACTCTGGGGCCTCGATCTTGATGATGATTTTCTTGGGACGACGGTCCATATCTGTGAGGATGTTCTGCATGGTGCGATATCCTGCGAGCTTCTTTTGAGCAACTGTGCGTTCACTAGGATCCAAGATAAACCCATCCCACAAGTATTTACAGTTCCATAGTACATCCCCAGCCGTGCCAGCACAAAACTTGATACGGCAGAAAGAAAACATGGGCTGGTTGCCATTGATGCGAAGGGTACCACAATCATCCACTTTGGCTCTATCTTCCTCCCCGAGGAGGTCAAGTAAGTTTCGAATAAGATGCTGGCAATCGAGGTCCGTGATCTGTGTCTCTGAGCGCGACATCGCACTGGACGTATCCGTGACCCAGCCGCGAAGTTCGATATATGATGGATTCCACTGGCGCTGTATTCCAGCTCCTCCAACCGACGACGTGCCTCCCGCACTCGGGGCCGCCGTGGAGGCCGACGTACCTGCTTTGATGGAGGCGATCTCCTTCTCAAGGCGGTCGAGTTTAGTGTCCTGCTTGTCGTTGTGAGCCCTGAGCGAACCAATATCATCTTTGACCTCTGTGATTTCCTGCTTGAGCTCAATCATATTCTCGGACTGGAGGGAGGCCAGGGCGCTCAGGGCATCTCCGAGCTTGCCGAAGTAGTGGGGTGCGTCATCCGCCTTGCAAGCCTCGCTCAAAGAGGCCATAGATTTCTCACATGCCTCTCGTTTTGCCTCCAATGCCGTCGCCTGTGCTCGTCTCTTGACCCTGCGGCCGTCGCCCATAACTACATCCGGCACCGCCGTCGTCATATATGATGCCACCCTGTGGAGTTGACTGAGATGTACTCCCCAGCGCTGACACCAATCTTGAGCGGTCCAGGCTGACACCAGCCTGGACCGCTGGGTCCTCTGTCTCCCTGTCTTTGAGGTAGTTGTCAAGATCAATAGATTCAGTGGGGTCGATAGAAGCGTCGATGGGATCAGTCTTCTCGTCTGGCCTCTGTCTGGTACAGTGACGTGTCAAAACCTGATGAAAGGGGTGCGACGTCGTGCCTCCCTCGACCAATCGCAATCACACGAGAGCAGGAGTCGGACTCGCACAAGAGCAGGAGTCGGACGAAGAAGAGAGAAATATACCTGTGGTGTAACAAGTGAAAGGGGGGAGGTAGGAGTGACTGCAAAAGGGAAGGTGGCGCATCGTGACCTCCTCCTCCTCTGGAGCGACGTTGCTGGTTTTGAGTTTGAGTCAGGGCGCGGACAGCTGTGACAGCTGAGCCCTAAGACTCCCAAACGGAGCACAGGGTAGCTAGAGAGGGCATCGCTTTTCATCGCACTGCCGAGCCACTGAGGCATAGGCATCGGAATAGGATGCAGGAACAAGGAAAAGGATGCAGTACAACATGTGAAATTGTAAAGGTGTTGGAGAGCTCCAAGCAAGATGAAATGAGTCAGCTGCTTGGATGAAAGATGCTACCCAAAATGTGCTCCACGGGAGACAGAGGACCCAGCGGTCCAGGCTGGTGTCAGCCTGGACCGCTCGGGAAGGAGCTACGTCATGAGTGCCGGTGCCACGCAGAGCGACCTGGAGAAGCAGCAGATGCACCGGGCCATGTACGACTCGCAGTTCGACGGCGAGAGGCTGGTCCCAGGTCCAAAGGCGAAGTTCGACCCAGGGCTCATGCAGCAGCAGGCTGCGTGTTTTCATCCGGCGGACGAGCTGAAGTGGCAGTCGAACGGCACCGTGATCTTCACGAAGTGCAAGAAGTGTTCGTTGAAGTCGGTGATCCATTACACGCTGGAGAAGCCCAAGGCGGACGAGGAGGACTCACTGCAGCGCGCGGACCCTGGAGCAGCAAAGGGCGCGGACCCTGGAGCAGCAAAGGGCGCGGACCCCTGGGCAGCAAAGGGCGCGGACCCGTGGGCAGCAAAAGGGGGATCTGCGGCCCTCGCGCAATGCGGGCGCGGCAATCTCGCATTGCGCGCGCGAGGGCGCGGTCTCATGGAGGAGGATGTGGAGGAGAAGAAGGAGTGAGGGAAAAGCATCTCTCAAATGAAAAGAATAGACGTACCAGACCTAGTGAACGGTCTGGACACTTTCAGCTAGCGCGCCCGCTCATTTCCTTCCGATTGCTGCGCCGAACAAACGAGAGCCATCACCGAACTAGCAGAGTATGACTAGTTGTTCGGCCCCAGGGCTGGTAGCAGAGCGGCTTCAGGCGTCTAGATACTTGAAACTAGCGCGTCTGAGTACTTCCTTCCAATTCTTGTGCCGAAGAGCTCTGTAGTTCATCTGCAGCTTGAGTTCAGTCAAGAGAACCAGTACCATCTCCAAAAAAATAGCAGAGTACGAATAGTGTATCGGTCCCAGTGTTGATAGCAGACCGAGTCAGGCTGATGGTGTCCTTCCGATTACCGTGCCGAACAGCTCTGTAGCTCATCTGCAGCTCGAGTTCGTCCAGGTAAACCATCACAATCTCCAAAGGGATAGCAGAGTACGAATAGTGTCTCGGCTCCAGCGCTCGTAGCAGACCGAATTCAACGTCTAGGTACTTCAGAATACCGTGCCTGATGATTGTCTTCTGATTGCTGTGCCAAAGAGCTCCGTAACTAATATGTAACTCGAGTAGCAGACCGAGTTCAGACCTCTGGATGCTCCAGACGAACGCGCCTGATGATTCTGAATCGATTACGTGTGCGCATCAGCTCTGTAGCTCTCCTACAGCTCGAGTTAAGTTAAGAAAACCGACAGCACCTGTCAAGATGACTCCAAACAGCCAATCCGGCCTGAGTGCTTTTTGGCATAAGACGGCGAGCGGGAATAAGATTGAATACGGGGGAGAAATACTAGAGCTCTAACGAATGATTGAATTCAGATAAATTAAATTTGAACAAGTGAAAAGTCCCCAGAACATCCGCCGAGATTGATTTGCCAACTGGCGCCGGCGGTGAACCGTCAACCTGGTCACCGCCGTGATTCTCGTAGAGCTCCTTGCGCGCGTAAGAGTGCTCAGAATTGAAACAGAGAACTTCGCAGTCGATGTTCGTGAAATCTTCCATTTCTATTTTTCATGCCGACATGAAATTGGTTCCCCCAAGTGCTTCGATAGGGAAAGTGCGCCTACGGATCTCATATTAGACGCAGACGCTCTCATAGTTTTTCAGAGGTGCGAAAAATCTGGTCTCTCATAATGAATTGTCAGACATCTTTTAAATCTTAGCAAAACCGACCCAAAGTTGTCACTTGGTAGCGTCCAGAGCCCGGAGAGCGAAGACGGGGCTCTTCTGAAGCGCTTCTGAAGCGCTGCCAGGCACGCTTCTACGCGTGCCTGCACGCGCGCAGGCACGCGTGGACGCGTGCCAGAAGCGCTCCCGGACCAGCTGCCGGGACCGGCAACTTTGTGCGACGATTCTGGAGCGCCGTGAAGAAGCTGCTGGCGGGCACCACCACCTTCCGGCTTCTAATATAAAACCCTAGAGCTCTCAGAGAGCTCTCCGGGAACATTGTCCGCCCAGGCCGGGTTGACCAACTAGCTGCACCCCGCGCCGGAATTCCTCTAGCTCATCGATGCCGAGGAGCTCTACGAGGTACTAGCCCCCAGCGCGCCAGAATCACTCTTCTAGCTTCGCCGCAAACTCTCAGGGAGCTTACGAGTCACTAGCTAAGGGAAGCTCTACGAGTTATTATGTCAGCCGCGTCCTCCTACTATTCTTAGCTGGCAAGGCCTCCCACTCCAGCTTACCTCGTCGATACTGGGCGCCGGCGGTAGACCGTCAACCTTGGTCACCGCCGGGAGACTCGTAGAGCTTCCTTGCCATATACCATCACCAAAGAGTTAGCAGAGAACGAATACATGTTCAGCCCGAGCGCTGATAGCAGACTGATATCAGGCGTCTAGATACATTTAACTAGCGCCCCTGATGATTCCCTTGCCATTGCTGTGCTGAAAAGCTCTGTAGCTTATCTGCAGCACGAGTAAAACCAAGAAAACCAATACCATCTCCAAGAAATTAGCAGAGTACGAATAGTTGTTCAGCCCGAGCGGTGAAAGCAGACTGAGTTCAGGCGTCTAGATACATTCAAATAGCGCGCCTGATGACTACGATTGCTGTGCCTAAGAGCTCTGGAGCTCATCTGCAGCTCGATTCAAGTCAAACAAACTAATTCCATCACCAGAAAAGTAGCAGAGTATGACTAGTTGTTCGGCTTCTGCGCTCATAACAGACCCAATCCAAGCGTCTAGATACTTCAGACTAGCGCGCCTGATCATTTCCTTCCGAGTGTTGTGCCGAAGAGCTCTCAAGCTCATCTGCAGCTCGATTTCCGTGAGAAACTCACCATCATCTCGGAAAATTCGGTAGAATACGAATAGCTTCGCGGACCTAGCTCGAGTAGCAGACCGAGTTCAGACCTCTAGATGCTTCAGACGAACGCGCCTGATGATTTAGAGACGATTACGTGTGCGTACCAGCTCTGTAGCTCTCCTACAGCTCGACTTAAGTACAGCAAACCGACAGCACCTGTCAAGATGACTCGAGAGAGCCGATTCCGCCTGGACGCTTTTTGGCAGTAATAGGTACCCGATCGAGCTGACATTGAGACGGTGAGCGGGAATAAGATCGAATATCACGGGAAAACATACTAGAGCTCAAACGAATTGTGGAATTTTGAAACCAAAATTTTCAACCGAGCAGAAATCAGCAAAAGGTCAGTCGAGATTTAAACAACTCTCTGCGGCGATTCTGGAGCGGCGAAGATGGGCTGCTGGCAGGCACCACCTAGTTCGAGTTTCGCGGACCTAGCTCGAGTAGCAGACCGACTTCAGACCTCTAGATGCTTCAGACGAACGCGCCTGATGATTCTGAATCGATTACGTGTGCGTACCAGCTCTGCAGCTCTCCTACAGCTCGAGTTAAGCACAGAAAGCCGAGAGCACCTGTCAAGATGACTCGCAACAGCCAATAGCTTCGTGGACCTAGCTCGAGTAGCAGACCGAGTTCAGACCTCTAGATGCTTCAGACGAACGCGCCTGATGATTCTGAATCGATTACGTGTGCGCAACAGCTCTGTAGCTCTCCAACAGCTCGAGTTAAGTACAGAAAAACGACAGCACCTCTCAAGATGACTCGAGAGAGCCGATTCCGCCTGGACGCTTTTTGACAGTGATAGGTACCCGATCGAGCTGAGATTAAGATGGCGAGCGGGAATGAGATCGAACATCACGGGAAAAATTACTAGAACTCTAACGAATTGTTGAATTCCGAGAACATAATTCTCAACCGAGCAAAAGTCAACAAAAGGTCCGTCGAGATTTTTCGAGCCAACCAGCTCTCCAGCGCGCCAGAATTACTCTTAAGCTTCCAGCAACTGGGCGCCGGCGGTAAACCGTCAACCGTGGTTACCGCCGGAAGACTCGTAGAGCTTCCTTGCCATATACTATCTCCAAAGAAGTAGCAGAGAACAAAAAACTTTTTGAGATTCCGATTGCTGTTCCTAAGAGCTCTGAAGCTCATCTCCAGCTCGAGTTAAGTCAAGAAAACAAATTCCAACACCAGATAAATAGCAGAATATGACTAGTTGTTCGGCTTCTGCGCTCATAACAGACCAAATTCAAGCGTCTGGATACTTCAGACTAGCGCGCCTGATGATGTTCTTCCGATTCCTGTGCCGAAGAGCTCTCAAGCTCATCTGCAGCTCGAGTTGAGTAAAGAAACTCATCATCATGTCGAAAAATTCGGTAGAATACGAATAGCTTCGCGAACCTAGCTCGAGTAGCAGACCGAGTCCAGACCTCTAGGTGTTTCAGACGAACGCGCCTGATGATTTAGAGACGATTACGTGTGCGCACCAGCTCTGTAGCTCTCCTACAGCTCGACTTAAGTACAGCAAACCGACAGCACCTGTCAAGATGACTCGAGAGAGCCGATTCCGCCTGGACGCTTTTTGGCAGTAATAGGTACCCGATCGAGCTGACATTGAGACGGTGAGCGGGAATAAGATCGAATATCACGGGAAAAAATACTAGAGCTCAAACGAATTGTGGAATTTTGAAAACAAAATTTTCAACCGAGCAGAAATCAGCAAAAGGTCATTCGAAATTTAAACAACTCTCTGCAACGATTCTGGAGCGGCGAAGATGGGCTGCTGGCAGGCACCACCAGCGTCCGGCTTCTAGTCTAAAACCCTATAGCTCTCAGGGAGCTCTCCAGAAATCTGTCTTCGTAATTTGCAGACTTTCAATCGTTCACCCCGAGACCAAGAGGGTGCTCTCCTGAAGCGCTTCTGAAGCGCTGCCAGGTACGTTTCCACGCGTGCCTACACGCGCGCAGGCACGCGCGCGCGCGTGCCGGAAGCGCCCCCGGACCAGCTTTTTTTTCAAACAACTTTCCGCGGGGATTCTGGAGCTCCGTGGAGGAGCTGCTGGCAGGCACCATCACCGTCCGGCTTCCAATCCAAAACCCTATAGCGCTAAGAGACCCCTCCGGGAATTTGAAGGCTTTCCTGAAGATCTCCGGGAGGCTCTCCTGATGCGCTTCTGAAGCGCTGCCGGGCACGCTTCCACGCGCGCCTGCACGCGTGCAGGCACGCGTGGACGCGTGCCGGAGGCGCTCCCGGACACGCTGCGAAGTTTTACAACTTTCTGCGACGATTCTGGACAGCCGTGGAGGAGCTGCTGGCAGGCACCACCACCGTCCTGCTTCTAATCAAAAACCCTATAGCTCTCAGACAGCTCTCCGGGAAAAACCTACCTAAAATTGTCACGTCTTCTTTTCTGGTCGGGTCGACCAATTAGCTCCACCCCGCGCCGGAATTCCTCTAGCTCATCGTTAACGCAGAGCTCTACGAGGTATTACTCTTCTAGCATCGCCACTTACGCTCTTAGGGAAGCTCTACGAGTCATGTTGAACATTCGTTAGAGCTCAAGTCTCTCCGCATCACATTCGATCTTACTCGTGCTTGCCATCTTGATATCGGGTCGATCGGGCACATACTACTGCCGAAAAGCATGTGGACCTGATCGGCTGTTTGGTGTCATCTTGGCAAGTGGTGTCGATTCTCTTATCTTAACTCGAGAGCTACAGAGTTGTTCGGCACAGAAATCGAAAGGAAATCATATGGCGCGTTCGTCTCAGGTATCCAAATACCTCGCAGAGCTCTTCGTCAAGATGAGCCAAGAGGAATTCGGGCGCAGGGTGGAGCTAGTTCCCCGGAGAGCTCTCTGAGAGCTATAGGGTTTTAGATTAGAAGCCAGACAGTGACTCGTAGAGCTTCCCTAAGAGCGTTAGCGGCGAAGCTAGAAGAGTAATACCTCGTAGAGCTCTTCGGCATCGACGAGCTAGAGGAATTCTGGCGCGGGGGGCAGCTACTTGGCCGACCCGGCCCGGGCGGACAATGTGACAACTTTGGGTCGGGTTTCGTAAGATTTGAAAGATATTTGAAATTTCATTGTGAGAAACCAGATTTTACGCACCTGTGAAAGACAATGAGGGCCTCTTCGCCTTAATATGAGCTCCGTAGGCGCACTCTGACTATCAAAACACTTGGAGCAACCAACTTCATGTCGACACAAAATATTATGCGAAGCTCTCTGCTTCGATTCTGAGCACTCTTACGCGCGCAAGACGCTCTACGAGGTTCCCGGCAGTAACCAGGTTGACGGGTCACCGCCGGCGCCAGTTCCGGCGCGCTGGGGGGCTAGTTGGCAAAAAAATATCGACGGATGTTTTGTCATTTTTCGACCTGATTAAATTCGATTTCTCGAAATTCAACAATTCGTTGGAGCGCTAGTAGTTTGTCCCGTGATATTTATCTTATTTCCGCTCGCCGTTTCAATCTCAGCTCGCTCGGGTACCTACTACTGCCAAAAAGCACTCTGGCGGGATCGGCTGTTTCGAGTCATCTTGACAGGTGCTGTCGGTTTTCTGTAATTAACTCGAGCTCCAACAGCGCTACAGAGCTGGTACGCACACCTAATCGATCTACAATGATCAGGCGTGTTTGTCCTAACCATCTAGAGGTCTGAACTCGGTCTGCTACTCGAGCTAGGTCCGCGATCCTATTCGTACTCTAATTGTTGTAGATGATGATGAGTTTCTTGACTTTACTCGAGCTGCAGATGCGCTACAGAGCTCTCTGGCACATCCATCGGAGGGAATCATCAGGCGCGATTCTCTGCAGTATCTAAGCGCCTGATCTCTATCTGCTATCAGCGCCGGGGCTGAACAACTACTCGTACTCTGCAACTCATTTTGGAGATGGTGATGGTTTTCTTGACTTAACTCGAGCTGCAGACGAGCTACAGAGCTGTTCAGCACAGAAATCGAAAGAAAATCATCAGGCGCGCTAGTTGAAAGTATCTAGACGCCTGAACTCGGTCTGCTATCAGCGCTCGGGCTGAAACAACTATTCGTTCTATGCTATGGTTCCCAAGATAACGATGGTTTTCTTGATTTAGCTCGAGCTGCAGCGGCTACAGCTGCACAGCAATGGGAGGAAATGATCCGGCGCGATAGTCTGATCTCGTTGTGCTATCAGCGCTGAGGTTGAAAAAACTATTCGTACTCTGCTAATATCTTCGAGATGGTGATGCTTTTCTTGACTTAACTCGAGCTGCAGATGAGCTATAGAGCTGTTCGGCACAGCAATGGGGAGAAAATAATCAGGCCCGCTAGTTCAAAGTATCTAAAGGCCTGAAATCAGTCTACTCTTAAGCGCTGGGGCAGAAAAACTGGGCGCCGGCGGTAAGCCGTCAACCTTGGTTACCGCCGGGAGACTCGTAAAGCTTCCTTGCCATATACCATCTCCAAAGAATCAGCAGAGAACAATAGCGCTGATAACAGACTCGGAGCCGGCGGTAAACCGTCAACCAGGTTACCGTCGGGAGCCTCGTTGAGCTCTTTCCTCGCACGGCGCTGCTCGGAACACGTGGGGGAAGCTTTCTCACACGTGAGCTGAAAACTCGACAAAATACGTTTTTTAGTTTTTACCCAAAGACGGTTCCGCCAAGTGTTTTGATAGTAATACTCCAGATACTGGCCTGAGAATTTCACTGGCAGACGCGGCATAACCCACTACAGGTGCGAAACATACTGGTTCTCGAAACGAATGTTCAACTCTCTCACAATGTTCGCCCAACAGGCCCCAAGTTCCGACATTGTCCGCCCGGACCGGGTGGATCAACTGGGCGCCGGCGGTAAACTGTCAACCTTTCTTACCGTCGGGAGACTCGTAGAGCTTCCTTGCCGTATATTGTCCAAAGAATTGGCAGAGAACGACTAGTTTTTCAGCCCGAGCGCTGATAGCAGACTGATCTCAGGCGTCTAGATACATTTCACTATTGCCCCTGACGATTATCTTCCCACTGCTGTGCTGAACAGCTCTGTAGCTCATCTGGAGCACGTTACCATTTCGGTGGTCAGCCGTAGCGCTAATAGCAGACTAAGCGCGGATGTCTAGATACCTTCAAATAGCGCGCATGATGATTCTATTCCCATTGCAATGCCTAAGAACTCTCAAGCTCATCTGCACCTCGAGAATAAGTCCAGAAAACGAATTCCATCACCAGAAAATATCAGACTATGACTAGTTGTTTGGCGTCTGCGCTCATAACAGGACCCAAGCCAACCGTCTAGATACTTCAGACTAGCGCGCCTCACGATTTCCTCTGATATATGTGCGGGAGAGCTCTCAAGCTCATCTGCAGCTCGAGTTAGGTGAAGAAATTTACCATGGTTTCGAAAAAAGTCGGCCAAATACGAATAGCTTTGCGGACCTAGCTCGGGTAGCAAATTGAGTTCAGAGCTCTAGATGCTCCAACCGAACGCGCCTGGTGATTCTGAATCGATTACCTGTGCGTACAAGCTCTGTAGCTATGCTAGAGCTCGAGTTAAGTACAGAACGCCGACAGTGCCTGTTAAGAGAAATCGAATAATACGAATACTTTCGCGAACCTGGATCGAGTAGCGGACCGAGTTCAGACCTCTCGATGCAACAGACGGACGCGCCTCATGATTTTGAATCGACGTGTGTGCGCATCAGCTCTGTAGCTCTCCTGCAGCCCGAGTTAAGTACAGGAAACCGACAGCACCTGTCAAGAGGACTCGAAGAATACAAATGGTTTCGCGGACCTAGCTCGAGTAGAAAAAGGAGTTCAGACCTCTGGATGCAACAGATCAACGCGCATGATCATTCTGAAACGGTTACTGTGCGCTCCAGCTCTGTAGCTCTCCTAAATCTCGAGTTAAGTACATAAAACCGTCAACGCGTGTCAAGATGATTCGAAACAGCCGATCCCGCCTGGACGCTTTTTGGCAGTAATAGGTACCCGATCGAGCTGAGATGGAGACGGCGAGCGGGAATGAGATCGAATATCACGGGAAAAAATAATAGAGCTCAAACGAATTCAGGAATTTCGAGAACATGATTTTCAACCGAGCAAAAATCAGCAAAAAGTCCGTCGAGATTCTCTTGCCAACTAGCCCTCCAGCGCCCTGGAACTGGAAACCGGCGGCAAATCGTCAACCAGGTTTTTTGCGGTCTTTGCGGTCGACTGCGCGGGCCGTCAGGCCCAGTCGCTAGCAAGAAACGGGCAACATACAGGTGAGCCAAACCGCCCACCACAACGAATGCGGCAGGGAGCGAAGCTCTTATTTCGAACAAATGACCGTCAAGCGGAGCTCTTATTCGACACGTGCATGCATGAACGCACAAGCACGAAGAAACAACGCAATCACAAGTCACAAAAGTTCAAATTCAAAGTATGCGTGAACAACCCGTGGAAGAACATCAATGATATGTTCAATCGCCGACAAATCGGCATCAGTAACTGAAGCATTGTTGTCGGTAGAGAAAGCAGCACTGCACACCTCCGTCCACACAATATATCTGGAGCTCGGCTTACGACACGTCCGCGAGACACGACCGACATCAATCCAGCAACCGACTCCGACACCCGCCGTCGACACTCCACCATCGAAACCACAGTCGGTGGCACAATACCTGTAAAGATTCGAATACTCGTTGGGCTCCTGCCCGATACGATCCTGAAATATGTCGATGCACTCGCGGGCAGTATGAGTGAGCACGTCCGCCCTTGTATTCCATTCCCTGAAGCAGTGTTCGATAAGGTCTCGTCCAGGAGCTAACGGGCGAATATGACACATGAAAGACATACCATCCAGACGATGCATGATCCTGTCAACTCTTCTCTGAAAACCTTTGTTGCTAACTTGCCAGTACCCCTGGCACCATGATACATACGAGAGACTATCTCCGTGGATACATATGGGGACTCCGAAGGCCTCAAGATCCCACTCGGCATTTTCCCATTTGGATGTGTGTACAGCAAGTCGTTTGGCTAGACGATCATTGGCAATCTGTGATCCCTCCTCAACTCCATACTCCTGAAGCTCCTGCTGTGTTTGGATATGGACCTCCCCAGCATGAGTTTCCACTTTCGTGAATCTAGCCAGATGAAACGCCAACGGGGAGGGGGCTTAGCTATCGGACAAAGACACTGGACCCACGCGCTGCCCGAGTTCTTCGGACCCAAGTGGTGGGAAGATTTCCGTGCTACTCCTGGGACTTTTGAGCAGTTCGCCGCACATGTTTGTTCTCGGGATATGCTTGACTGTTTCCAGATCCGTGCCAAAACACATAGTCATCCTCGGGCTGCTGGGGAGGTCCATATCCAAACACAGCAGGAGCTTCAGGAGCATGGAGTTGAGGAGGGATCACAGATTGCCAATGATCGTCTAGCTAAACGACTTGCTGTACACACATCCAAATGGGAAAATGCCGAGTGGGATCTTGAGGCCTTCGGAGTCCCCATAAGTATCCACGGAGATAGTCTCTCGTATGTATCATGGTGCCAGGGATACTGGCAAGTTATCAACAAAGATTTTCAGAGAAGAGTTGACAGGATCATGAATCGTCTAAATGGTATGTCTTTCATGTTTCAGATTCACCCGCTTGCTCCTGGACGAGACCTGGTCGAACACTGCTTCAGGGAATGGAATACAAGGGCGGACGTGCTCACTCATACTGCCCGCGAGGACATCGACATATTTCAGGATTGTATCGGGCAGGAGCCCAACGAGTATTCGAATATTTACAGGTATTGTGCCATCGACTGTGGTTTCGATGGTGGAGTGTCGACGGCGGGTGTCGGAGTCGGTTGCTGGATTGATGTCGGTCGCGTCTCGCGGACTTGTCGTAAGCCGAGCTCCAGAGATATTGCGCGGACGGAGGTGTACAGTGCTGCTTTCTCTATCGACAACAATGCTTCAGTTACTGATGCCGAACTGTCGGCGATTGAACATATCATCCATGTTCTTCCACGGGTTGTTCACACATACTTTGAGTTTGAACTTTTGTGACTTGTGTTTGCGTTGTTTCTGCATACTTGTGTGTTCATGCATGCACGTGTGTCGAATAAGAGCTTCGCTTGACGGTCACTTGTTCGAAATAAGAGCTTCGCTCCCTGCCGCATTCGTTGTGGTGGGCGGTTTGGCTCACCTGTATGTTGCCCGTTTCTTGCTAGCGACTGGGCCTGACGGCCCGCACAGTCGACCGCAAAGACCGCAAAAGACCAGGTTGACGGTTCACCGCCGGCGCCAGTAATTCCGGCGCGCCGGGGGGCTAGTTGGCAAAACAATCTCGACGGAAATTGTGTCTTTTTTGGAACCGTTCAAATTCGAAATTCAACCACTCGTTAGAGCTCTAGTTTTTTCCCCCATCTTCGATCTTATTCCCGCTCGCCATCTTAGTCGCAGGTCGATCGGGCACATATTACTGCCAAAAAGCACGTGGGCGGGATCGGCTCTGAGCGTCGTCTTGGCAGGTGCTGTAGGTTACTTAAGTCGAGCTGTAGAAGAGCCACAGAGCTGGCATGCACAGCTCAAGCATCTAGAATCATCAGGCGCGTTCGTTTGAAGTATGCGGATGTCTGGATTCGGTCTGCTACCAGAGCTGGGTCTGCGAAACGATTCGCACTCAGCTAAATGTTTCCGAGATGATGATGGGTTTCTTGACTTTACTCGAGCTGCAGATG
Source organism: Prorocentrum cordatum (assembly GCA_963575745.1). Taxonomy (NCBI): domain Eukaryota; class Dinophyceae; order Prorocentrales; family Prorocentraceae; genus Prorocentrum; species Prorocentrum cordatum. The sequence goes on along the minus strand of CAUYUJ010022624.1, from coordinate 69,922 downwards.
AGCTACAGAGCTCTTCCGATAACTCGAGATGCAGATGAGCTACAGAGCTGTTTCGCAAGCAATCCGAAGGAAGTCATCAGACGGACTAGTCTCAAGTATCCAGATGCCCGAACTCGTCGCGCTTCCAGAGTTGGAGCCAGAAAACGACTGGTACTCTATTTTTTCAGAGATTACGATGCCTTTCTTTATCCTTCCTGTCCTTCTGCTCCTCATGCTCCTCCTTCTCCTCCTCCTCCTTTTTTTCCTTACCTTATTCACCCCATTTCTTCTTACTCCTTCTTCTCCTCTGGTCCTCCTCCATGAAGCCGCACTCTCGCGCGCGCAGAATGCGAGATTGCCGCGCCCGCATTGCACGAGGACGCCCTACGAGTTCTCGGCGGTAACCAAGGTTGACGGTTTACCGCCGGCCGGCCCCCAGCGTTGCGTTCTGTCTGTGTGTTGCGTGTGCGCGAGGCATGTTTGTCTGTGTCTTTTGCTGGTTTTGACAAGTTTCGAGATGATTATATACTTCTTAACTTGAATCGAGCTGCAAATACGCTACAGAGCTGTAAGGAAATCAACAGGAGCGCTAGGTTAAAGTATCTAGTTGCCTAGACCCTGTCTGCCAGAGCTAGACCTAAAACAAACATCTCGTCTCTCATGACTCGTAGGGCTTCCCTGAGAGCGTTGGCGGCGAAGCTAGAAGATTAATTCCGGCGCGCTGGGGGGCTGGTTGGCAAAAAATCTCGACGGAAGTTGTGTCTTTTTGGACCTGTGTAAAATCGATTTCTCGAAATTCAACCACTCGTTCGAACTCTTGTATTTTTCCCCATCTTAGATCTTATTCCCGCTCGCCATCTTAGTCTCAGGTCGATCGGGTGCATATTACTGCCAAAAAGCATGTGGGCGGGATCGGCTGGTCGGGTCGTCTTGGCAGGTGCTGTCGGTTTTCTTAACTCGAGCTGTAGAAGAGCCACAGAGCTGGCATGCACAGCTCAAGCATCTAGAATCATCAGGCGCGTTCGTCTGAAGTATTCGGATGTCTGACCTCGGTCTGCTACCAGAGCTGGGTCTGCGAAACTATTCGCACTCAGCTAAATGTTTCCGAGGTGATGATGAGTTTCTTGACTTTACTCGAGCTGCAGATGAGCTACAGCGCTCTTTAGCTAACTGGAGATGCAGATGAGCTACAGAGCTGTTTGGCAGAGCAATCCGAAAGAAGTCATCAGACGCACTAGTCTCAAGTATCCAGATGCCCGAACTCGTCGCGCTGCCAGAGTTGGAGCCAAACAATTATTGGTACTCTATTAGTTTTTTTTCATAGATAACGATGCCTTTATTTAACCTTCCTGTCCTTCTGCTCTTCATGCCCCCCCTTCTCCTCCTCCTTTTTTCCCTTGCCTTCTTCATCCCATTTCTTCTTACTCCTGCTAATCCTCGGGTCACCCTCCATGAAGCCGCACTTTCGCGCGCGCAGAATGCGAGATTGCCACGCCCGCATTGCGCGAGGAAGCTCTACGAGCTTCCTGGCTCAAGCCGCATCGTGCGGTAGGGCCGCGGGACGGCCGCTCGCGCGCACGGGGGGCCGTGCCATATCTTCGTGGACTTCCTCATCTACGACTTGCTGTCCAAGGTGCTGGCAGGTCAGCTCTGTTGCGTCAGAAGTGGGTCGGACACTGCATAAGGCCGCTGTATTTGCACTTGCTTGCGCCTGCTCCCATTTTTGTTCTTGTTCACGTTGGGCGGGGTCTTTGACATTTTGTCCACTGTGTGCGCGTTGATATCACGACGTATTTCGAAGTGCGGACTCGTGGCTGGGACCAGTTCTTCACAGAGCTGGAGGATTTCTACTGGGGAGACTTCTGTCGCCGTCAGTGTTGTTCGCTCCGTCGTGCACATCCGCGCGGTGCCTTTACACGGCGCTCCTGGTATGCTTGTAAGCTGCGAAGAGGGCGATTCGCCAGACTCTTTCGTCGGAGATGGGTGAAGAAGGTCAGGATTCGAAGAGAATGAAGAACGAGGAGGACGAGAAGCAGAGGCAGGAGATCTTGTCCCCGGCTGATCCTGGCATGCGTGGTTTCACGGCATGGAGTTTCAAGGCCCAGGACATCAGTGTTGCCGCACGAGCTGCCACAGATGCTCGTGTCACCTCTCTTGGGGAGGCCGTCGACTCCCAGGGTAAGCAGATTCAGGAGATTGCTAAGCGTCAGGACTCGTTCGAAGCTAGGATCTCGGTCTTGGAGGGGACAGGCTCGGTCGGAAGTTCGACGTCGACGACTGGGGAACTCAGATGCCTCAGCAATCGTTCGTTCCCACGTTTGTTGCATGCTACGGTTCGGTGCAAGATTGGTCGAGTGCTGTGACGAGATCGCGCGCCATGATAGCAGGTGACCAGGCTGAGGCACTTCTGAAGAATGTGACTGAAATCATCCATGCTGCTGATGAGTCGGTTCCCCCTCGTATCGATACCGACGGGTCCAAGCGCGCAGCCAGGAGTAAACCCATGTCAGGCAGCGTCCGCATCCGTTTCAAGAAAGGTACCGAGGAGCACGTTCTTGTCCAGGCTCTGGCGATTTTGACAACAGTGAACGATGATCAAGCTCAGAGGCCGAAGTTGTTCCAACATCTGGCATCTCCACTTGCTCGGATTCGATTTCGTGCTCAGGCTCCTCCTTGGAAAACCCCGCACAATCAGGCAGTTGGTCGTTTGTATGGGGAGTGGTCCAAGCTTGTCCCTAATGTCTTTGTGAAAGGCACGACTGGCGCAGGTAAGACCCCCTCGTACATGTGGACGGCCCCCGTTGAAGGTCGTCGGATGCAATTCGCGGAGTTTAAGGCCTCAGAATATGGGGGCAATGGGCAGTGGAAGATCCTCATGGATGCTTGGCCAGAGTTTGCGCAGCGACACGAGATCCAGCACGCTCCTGAGCAGATCGAGGCCGCCGTGACCACCCGGAAAAGTTGACGTTTGCTCCAGGCGAGCCCGACTCAGGTCGTCCTCGCCTCCCTGAATGCCCAGAAGGCGGGCCGGACGAATGACCGTAGTTATGTTCTTCTCAGTACCATTGGACGGGGTCAGTACTGCTGGGACTTCTTGGGGCTACAGGAAGCTGAACATATTGATTTTGAAAGCGTCTGGTTTCGTAATTTGGGCTGGCATCATTACTCTAGTTCTGATCGAAAGACTGCCATTCTCTATCGCAGAGCTGACGCCGTTCGAGCGCAGTGGAGTGGCGCGCGATGGTGTGCTATTGTGTTCGAGGGGCTACTCTTTGATAGCTTGTATCTGCCACGCTCCCAAGTGCCAGGCTGGGGGGAGACAGCAGACCTAGTACTGGATGCTGTTGCACAGTTGCGTGCGCGTGTCTGTCGAGAATATGGTATCACACATTTTGCTGCTGCTGCAGATGTGAACGTTGAATTGCAACCATGGAAGGAGGAGTACACAGGAGGAGGACTGAATGTACCCATCACACTTTCGGAGGGGACCAGAGAGAAGGAGCGGCGGGAGGAGGAGCAGAAATTGCGGGAGATGGTTGAGGGGTGGATGGTGGGGCAGCGCTTGAGAGCTAGCAATACTTTTGGGGCGCGGATGCCGGCCAAGAACGGATGCCAGTTGCACTCGCGTCCGTCGGTCCTGGATTATGTTTTCGTCTCTCAGAGCGTGGAGGTGAAAGGCGAGGCACAGGTGGACACACTTTATCAGGGTAGCGCGCGTGATGCACGAGCACGTTTGTCTGATCATGCTCCGTTGCGAGTGGAAGTTGCCTTCCCCCAGCACGTTCTGCCACGGCGTTATCTTTCTCGGAGGGCCCGTTCTCTGAAGCACTGGCAGCCCGAGGATTGGGACGAAGCTCAGAGCTCCCGAAGATTGTTTGACGCCACTTTGCCCATGCGTCAGACGATTGAACAGCTTGAGTCCCTGATGTATGCGAACGCATCTTGTGCCACTTGTGCTCCTGTTGCTCGAGTTTCGCCGCCGAAGAAACCTGATCGTCTGCTGGCCCTTAGTCGTGAGTTGCACGATCGTCGCGGGGAAAAGGGCACAGAGGCTTATCGTAAGGTGCGTCGTCAGCGTGATCGTTTGCAGAGACGTTCTAGACGGGCCAAGCTGGAATGGGAATCTCAGCGCGCAGAAAACAAACGACGGCCGCTTACTCATGTACTTATTAATGGTGAGAAGGCGGTGGACAGGAGGAGGTGGGAGCAGGGGGTCAGGGACAAGGTGGGGAAGAACTGTACGGATGAGGATGCACGTGCGCTTTCTGAGCAGGTCGTGGGCGACTTACGGCGTCGAGTTCGGGAGTCCCCAGTCCCCCCAGAGGCCCAACTTCAGATGTCTTAGTTATTCCAGGCACGTGCTCAGCTTAAGGAGGGTAAGGCAGCGGGCCCTGATGGGCTAAGTGCAGCAGTTCTGCGTCAACTTCCGTGGCGCTCTCTTCGTGTTGTGCGGCGTTTCTTCAATGAGATCTTAGCTGGTATTCGGGCTCCTCCTGATAGCTGGCTTTCCACTCTTACTTCATTGATGCCACAGAGTTTGTCGGGGTGCACTGTCGATAACACTAGAAGATTAGCCGTCGAGTCCGCGATTAGGAAATGGTAGTATACTGCAGTACTGTCTGGGTTGGAGCCTTATGTGGCCCGTACGCGGGCCCAGGTTGCTTTGTTCGGTTTTTGCCCTGGCCGCACTTCTTCCGAGGTCACCGCTGGACTTAAAACAGTGGCCCAGCATGCTCCGCAGTGGGGGAAGGATCGGGCAGTACTTATTGCCTCGGCGGATGTGAAGCAGGCGCTCCAGCACACTACGGTCTCTGCTGTATATCGTGCACTCACTAAACTTCAGGTCCCTGTTTGGCTGCAGCACGGCATCTCGGCCCCCTTGATTGGCGAGGTCACCGCGCTCTTGTTCGAGGGCGTCTCGGTTTCGAACGTTCACGTCGATCGACATATTCACACAGGGGAAAACGAATCGCCTGAACTTTGGAACCTTATTGTGGGTGCCATGTGGCCTGATGTCTTTAGGGAGTGGAATGCACTTAATATCGGCGATCCTTGTTGGGACCCCAATTATCTTAATCGAAATCGAGGTGGAGGAGGAGGTGGAGTCGGTGAAGCACCCCAGGAGGAACCTCAAGAAATTGCCCCCCCCTCGTTGCCTGTCAATCATCTGATATATGCGGATAATGTGTTTGTGTTGGGCTCAGATCTTGTGACATTTCAGAAGCAATTGACGACGCTCACTTCAGTTCTTCGCTTGTGGGGCTTTGATGAATGGGAGGTTGATTCTCTGGCTGTCCTCGTTATTGGTTTCTCTGGCGACATCCCCACTTTCACTGTCGATGTTGAAGGTAAGCAGGTCCCTCTTGAACGCGTCACCTGCTTGAATGTTCTCGGCAACGATGTATATTCAGAATACAGGGGTCCACATGGGGACATCTCGCGTAGAATTGAGGCTGCCCACCGTGCCTTTTACAAACATATCGCTTATTTTCGTTATTATGCAGTTTCGTGGGCAGCGAAGTGTCGGAAGTATGTTGATTTGGTCCAATCGGTGCTGTTGTACGGTAGTGAGGGCTTCACCTGGGATTCTGACAGCTTGGGTCGCATTCCTGCGTTCGAAGGGCGGTGTCTGCACCGCCTGGTGGCGTCTCGTAAGCCTTCAGAGGCGCAGTGGCATACTTGGAAGCCGGCTCGTCTCAGATGGTGTCGTGAGCAGTTCCAGAAGCAGCGTCTCCAGCCGGCTGTACAACGCGCTCTGCACTCCACGTGGCGATTGGGCCAGGATGTTGCTTGGTATTCTGCTGTGCGGTCGGGCGAGTATGCCTTCGTTGAGCATGTCGACACGGGGGATGTCTCTCCACCTTCGGCAGAGGATATTTCTCCAGCAATGGTTCCTGCTCCCAAGCGTCGACGGCTTGGACCACGCGCTGTTCGAGGTAAAGGCATGCAACATTGTGCTCCTCGTGCTCTATGTGATGCGAGGAGATTGCTGATGTGCTATACTTTCGGCCTCGCTCAGGCGCGATCCAGAGCAGCTAAGACATTGCGGCAGTGGGGGGGCGCAGAGAGTCCAGCACACTTTCACGTTGGCGTACGAGTGGTGGCGGTGTCTCGACGGGTGAGCGCCCTTGGTTTCACATGTCTGATGACATGCATACTGGTACTCGAGATGTGGACGATTGGTGGAGAGTCTGTGACTTTGCTCTCGTCGTTTGTGAAATGTGCGAGCGATTATCTCGCTCATTGTCGTCTCGGGCCCGCTTTCGAGAGTTCTATCTTACCCCAAAGAGCTGGGGAAGAAGGAAGGGAACCCAAGGAGGATGTGGAGGCGACGTTCGATCAGTCGTGGAGTTTGGCTTCTGCGAAGGAGGCCGAGAACATGGCTAAGATATTAGCTACCCTTTCAGAGCGGGCGACTGTTTGGGACATCTGCGGCGACGGGCTTGGGTGTGAACTGTCTGAAGATAGCTTACTTGTTTGTAATTGGGTCTCGGGTGTCTGGAACATCGGTCGGGGAATCCAGGGTGACGGAGTCCAATATCAGAAACGGGTTGCAGCGCTCCAGGATCGATGGGATCACCTCTTCACTTTGGGTTTGCGTCCCTCGAGTCTGGGAGCTGATTTCGTTATGCACGAGTTTCGCAAAGGTAATACTTGAGCAGATGAGTTAACCCATAGAGCACGGAACGGCGAAGCATTTCGGCATGCACACGTTTGGGGAGCTTTTCCCCCACACCTTCATCATAATATGCAGGCGATTGGCCTCCGCGGCGGCGGAGTTGACGAGTCGGGAGTTGGCATCGGATGGTGGCTCCAGATAGGGCTTATTCCTCTCGGGCATTCTCACGCATCGGATTTCTATGTTGAACATGTTCATGTGAGTAAGCGTGCCCGTTTCTTCTCCTCCTCCTCCTCTTCCCCCCGCGCACGCGCACTTAGCTCTTTCCCCATTGACTGGCGTGATGTCGGTCAATGCGCTGCCGCGCTCCCGCCCTCTGGTGCCATTACTGATGCTGAGCTCTCGGCTTTAGAATGCCTCACAGAGGCGACGGAAGAGGCTCTAAGACAGATTGTGCTGCTAAGGGCTCTCTCTGGCGCCCTTCCTGGGACCTGGGTAGGCACCGAGGCGCCTGGAACACTGCCCTCCTCCCAAAAAACCAAGGTTGACGGTTCACCGCCGGCATCCAGCGTTGCGTTATGTGTGTGTGTGCGCGTGTGTGTGTGTGTTTGCGTGTACGTGAGGCTCGTTTGTCTCAGTGTCTTTTGCTGGTTTTGACCAGTTGCGAGATGATTATATACTTCTTAACTCAAATCGAGCTGCAAATAAGCTACAGAGCTGTAAGGAAATCAAAAAAGGAACGCTAGGTTGAAGAATCTAGTTGCCTAGACCCTGTCTGCCAGAGCTAGACCTAAAACAAACATCTCGTCTCTTATGACTCGTGGAGCTTCCCTGAGAGCGTTGGCGGCGAAGCTAGTAAAGTAATTCCGGCGCGCTGGGGGGCCAGTTGGCAAAAAAAACAGACGGAAGTTTTGCACCATTTTGCTTTGTTGAAACTCGATTCCTTGAAATGGACACTGCGTTAGAGCTCTAGTATTTCTTCTCATCATATTCGATATTATTCCCGCTCGCCGTCTTAATATCAGGTCGATTGGGTACATATTACTGCTAAAAAACATGTGGGCGGGATCGGCGGCTCGGGTCATCTTGACAGATGGTGTCGGTTTTCCTAACTTAACTCGAGCTGTAGAAGAGCCACAGAGCTGGCATGCACAGCTCAAGCATCTAGAATTATCAGACGCGTTCGTCCGAAGTATTCAGATGTCTGAACTCGGTCTGCTACCAGAGCTGGGTCCGTGTAACTATTCGTACCCTGTTTTTTTTTTTGAGATGATGATGAGTTTCTTGACTTAACTCGAGCTGCAGATGTGCTACACAGCTGTTCGGCACAGCAATCGGAAGATGATCATCAGGCGCGCTTGTCTAACGTATCTAGAGGTCTGAACTCGGTCTGCTCCCAGAGCTGGGTCCGCGAAACTATTCCTACCCTGCTATTTTTTGGGGATGGTAATGCACTTCTTGACTTAACTCGAGCTGCAGATGAGCTACATAGCTGTTCGGCACAGCAATCGAAAGGCCATCGTCAGGCGCGCCAGTCGAAAGTATCTAGCGGTCTGATCTCGGTCTGCTACCAGAGCAGGGTCCGCGAAACTATGCGTATTCTGTTAATTTTCTAAAGATGATTGTGAGCTTCTTGACTTAACTCGAGCTCCAGATGAGCTGCCGAGCTATTAGGCGAAGCAATCGAAAGACCATCATCTGGCGCGCTAATCTAAAGTATCTGGATGGCTGAACTTGGTCTGCTACGACTCGAAAACCAATTCGGACTTGGATGTTTTAAGAGATGGTGATGGTTTTGTTGACTGAAATGGAGCTGGAGATGAACTACGGAGCTGTTTGTCACGGCAGTCGAAGGGGAATACTCCGACGCGCTAGTCCAGAGTATCCAACTCGGTCTAATACCAGAGCTGGGTCAAAAAAAACTATTCGTACTTTGTTTTGTTTTAAAGGATAATGGTCACTTTCTTCAGATAACTCGAGATGGAGATGAGCTACAGAGCTGTTTGGAAGGGCAATCGAGAGGAAATCGTCAGGCGCGCTCGTCTCAAGTATCCAGATGCCCGAACTCGTCGCGCTTCCCGAGCTGGAACCAGAAAACTATTGGTACTCTGTATTGTTTTCAGAGATAACGATGCCTTTCTTGATCCTTCCCGTCCGTCTGCTTCTCATGCTCCCCCTTCTCCCCCTCCTTCTCTTTCTCGCTCTCCTCCATCCCATTTGTCCTTAGTCGTTTCTCCTCTAGTTCTTCTTCATAAATCCGCGCCCTCGCGCGCGCGGAATGCGAGATTGCCGCGCCCGCATTACGCGAGGAAGCTCTGCGAGTTCCCGGCGGTAACCAAGGTTGACGGTTTGCCGCCGTCTCCCAGTTTAAATATAAATAAAAATATTATTTCTACTTCATTCGAACTGTAGGCTGGCTTTGATCCAAAAAATGATTTCGAAAGCAAGTGGCACCTGCTCCTTTGGTCCAGCTCTTGGACGAGATGGGATCGGCGTTGCAAAGATTTGGAGGGCTTTGGAAGTTCGTTTCGAGAATCTGGATTTGTCTTCCCTGCAGTCAATCATGGCGTGTTCGGCGGTGCAATCCACAGAACTGTAGGTGGATTATTTCTATGAAAACATGTCCTGGAACCGTCGTCGTATAAATCGAATATATATATATATATTATATTATATATATATATATATATATATATGTATATATATATATACATACATATATATATGTGTGTATATATATATTGCAAGTTTTCAAGCTAAAGTTCAAGAGCGCACTCTGCTGCTTATCTGGTATTGATTTTCTGTGACTCGTAGAGCTGCCCTAGGAGCATTAGCGGCGAAGGCAGAAGAGCAATGGGAACCGGCGGTAAAACATCAACCTGGCAACCGCCGGGAACCTCGTAGAGCTCTTTTCTTGCACGGCGACCCTCGGAACACATGAAGAAAGTTTCTGGGGCGAGATACAAAAAAAAACAAAATTATCCAACGTCGGTTCCCCCAAATGTTTTGATAGAAAATACTTCACATATGGGCCTGAGAATTTCACTGGCGGACGCGGCATAACCCACTACAGGTGCGAAAAATCTGCTTTCTCGAATTGTCAAATATCTTTCAAATCTTTGGAAACCCGACCCAAAGTTACCACATCTTCTTTTCTGGTCCGTAGAGCTCTTTTCTCGCAAGGCGCTGCTCGGTACACATAAAGGAAAAGCCTGGAGCAAGACCCGAAAAAATCGAAAAAAAAGAACGATTTTATGTTTTTATTCAAAGTCGGTTCCGCCAAGTGTTTTGATAGTAATACTGCACCTACGGACCTGAGAATTTGTCTGGCAGACGCGGCATAAGCCACTACAGGTGCGAAAAATCTGGTTTCTCAAAATGAATTGTCAAATATCTTTCAAATGTTTGCAGAACCGACCCAAACTCATCACATCTTCTTTTCTGGTCGGGTCGACCAACTCCACTCCGCGCCGGGATTCCTCTAGCTCATCGATGCCGAAGAGCTCTACGAGGTACGAAGAGCTCTACGAGGTATTCGGGCGCGCTGGGGGCTAGTTGGCAAAAAAATCTCGAATGACACTGGCGCCCGCGGTGAACCGTCAACCTGGTCACCGCTGGGAACCTCGTAGAGCTCCTTGCGCGCGTAAGTTTTCTCAGAATCGAAAGAGGGAGCTTCTGGAAGCATTTCTCGAAAAAATCAAAAATCATATTTTTCATGTCGACGTGAAGTTGGTTCCGCTTAGTGTTTTGGTATTAAAAGTGTGCCTTCAGAGCTCATATTAAGACGCAGAGGCTCTCATAGTCGTCTACAGGTGCGAAAAATCTGCTTTCTTAAAATGAATTTCAAATATCTTTCACCGGGCGCCGGCGGTGAACCGTCAACCCTCCTTACCGCCGGGAACTCGTAGAGCTTCCTGACCATAAATAATATCGAAAAAAATTGCAGAGAACGAGTAGTTTTTCAGCCCAAGCGATTTCAGACCTCTCGATGCAACAGCCGAACGCCCCTGATGCTTCTGGATCGTTTTCTGTGCGTGAGAGCTCTGTAGCTCTCCTACAGCCCGAGTTATGTGCGAAAACCGACAGCACCTCTCAAGATGACTCGAGTAATACGAGTAGTTTCGCGAACCTAGCTCGAGTGTCAGACCGAGTTCAGAATGCGACAGGCGGGCGCGCCTGATGTCCCCGAATTGATTCCTGCGATTACCAGCCCTGCAGCCCCCCTACAGCCCCAGTTAAGTGCAGAAAACCACCAGCACCTCTCGAGATGACTCGAACCATTCAAATTCTTTAGCGGAACTAGCTCGGGAAGCAGACCGGGATACGAGCTCTAGATTCGACAGACCGACGCGCCTGACGTCTTCAAATCGATTCCTGTGGTTACCAGCTCCCCTAAAGCACGAGTTAAGTAAAACCGACAGCACCTCTGTAGATAACTCGAACAATGCGAATAGCGTTGCGAACCTAGCTCGGGCAGCAGACCGAGTTGAGAGCTCTAGATTCAACCAAGAAACGCGACTGATAATTCTAAATCTGTTTCTGTAAGGTTTTTTTTTAAAAAAAAAAAAATTTTCATATATATATATATATATATATATATATATATATATATATATATATATATATATATATATATATATATATATATATATATATATATATATATATATATATATATATATATATTATATATATATATAACACAAAAAAAAAAAAAAAAAAAAAAAAAAAAAAAAAAAAAAAAAAAAAAAAAAAAAAAAAAAAAAAAAAACTACAACGCCTGTCGAGATGGCTCGAAACGGTCGATTCCGCCTGGACGCTTTTTCGAAGTAAAAGGTATCCGATGAGCTGAGATCAAGACGGCGAGCGGTAATGAGATCGAATATCGCGGGAAAAAATACTAGAGCTCTAACGAATGGTTGAAGAACAAAATTTTCAACCGACCAAAACAAAAAGTCCTTCGAGACTGGCGCCGGCGGTGAACCGTCAAGCTGGTCACCGCCGAGCACCTCGTAGAGCTACTTGCACCCGTAAGAAAGCTCAGGGTCGAAGCGGAGACCTTCTGGGAGCTTTTCTTCAAAAACATAAAATTCAGATTTGTTGGAGTCAAGATAAAGTCGGTTCCGAAGTCAACTAACACTAAAACTGGCTCCGGAGAGCTAAGCTGCTGAAGGAAGAAAGTTTATATGCCAATGCTCCGTGTAAAGCGTGAAAATCTGTTTTCTCGAAATGAACTCTCACGCGGTAGCACCCAAAACCCGGAGAGCAAAGAGGAACTCACACCGGCGAGCTTGCCTGTCGAGCGCTGGACAGCTCTCCTTCAGCGCTTCTCAAGCACTGCCTGGTACGCTTCCACGCGTGCCTGCACGCGTGCAGGCACGCGTGGACGCATGCCAGAAACGCTCCCGGACCCGCTGCCGGGTCAAACAACTCTCTGCGGGGATTCAGGAGCGGCGAAGATGGGCAGCTGGCAGGGACGACCACTGTCCGGTTTCTAATCTAAAACCTTATAGCTCTCAGAGAGCTCTCCGGGAAAATCTTCAAATCTGAGCAAAACCGACCCAAAGTCACCACTTTGTCCTTTCTGGTCGGATCGATCAACTAGCTCCCCACCGCGCCAGAATTCCTCCAGCTCATCGATAACGAAGAGATCTACGAGATATTTTTCTTGCCAACTAGCTCTCCTGCACGCCGGAATTACTCTTCGGCTTCAAGCAACTGGGCGCCGGCGGTAAACAGTCAACCTTTCTTACCGCCAGGGGACTCGTAGAGCTTCCTGGCAACATGTAATGTCGGAAAAAATTGCAGAGAACGAATAGTTTTTTAGCCCAAGCGATTTCAGACCTCTCGATGCAACAGCCGAACGCCCCCGATGCTTCTGGATTGTGTTCTGCACGAGCTCTGTAGCTCTCCTACAGCCCGAGTTACGCGCGTGAATCGACAGCATCTCTCAAGATGACTCGAACAATACGAACAATTTCGCGGACCTAGTTCAGGCAGCAGACCGAGTTCCGAGCTCTTGATTCGACAGGCGGACGCGCCTGATGTCCCAATCGATGCCTGTGACTACGAGCACTGTAGCCTCCCAACAGCCCGAGTTAAGTACAGAAAACCGACAGCACCTCAAGATGACTCGAACAATACGAACAATTTCGCGAATCTAGATCAGCAGACCGAGTTCAGAGCTAGAGATTCAACAGACGAACGCGACTGATAATTCTAAATCGGTTTCTGTACGTATCAGCTCTGTAGCTGGCATATAATTCGAGATAAGTACAGAAAACCGAGAGTGTCTATACGAATAGGTTTGCGGACCTAGCTTGGCTAACAGACCGAGTTCAGACCTCTGGCTGACAGACGAGAGCGCCTGATCATTCTGAATCGCCCTGTATCTCAAGTTAGGTCCAATATACCGAGAGCGCGTATCAAGTAGACTCGAAACGGCCGATCCCGCCTGGACGTTTATTGGCAGTAAAAGGTACCCGATCGAGCTGAGATCAAGATGGCGAGCGGGAATAAGATCGAATATCACGGGACAAAATACTAGAGCTCTAACGAATGGTTGAATTTCGAGAACAAAATTTTCAACCGACAAAAAGTCACCAAAAGGTTCGTCGAGATTTTTCTTGCCAACTAGCTCTCCAGCGCCCCGGAATTACTCTCAAGCAACCGGCAACGGGCGCCAGCGGTGAACCGTCAACCTGGTCACCGCCGGGAAGCTCGTAGAGCTCCTTTCACGCGCGAGAGAGCTGAGAGTCGAAAGAGAAAGCTTCTGGAGGCATTTCTCCGAAAATTGAACAATGATATTTTTTAATATCGACATGAAGTTGGTTCCCCCAACTGTTTTGGTAGTAAAAAGGCGCCTAGAGAGCTCATATTAAGACGCTCAGGCTCTCATAACCTTTTACAGGTGCGAAAAATCTGCTTTCTCAAAATGAATTGTCAAATATCTTTCAAACTGGCGCCGGCGGTGAACCGTCAACCTGGTCACCGCCGGGAACCTCGTAGAGCTCCTTGCACCCGTAAGAAAGCTTAGGATCGAAGCGGAGAGCTTCTGGGAGCTTTCTAGAAAAACGTCAAATTGAGATTTTCGGAGTGAAGATGAAGTAAGTCGGTTCCGGGAACTCAACTAATACTAAAACTGACTCTAGAGAGCTGAGCTGCTCAGGGAAGAACGTTTATATGCCAATGCTCGGCGTAAAAATCTGCTTTCTCAAGACTGGGAACCGGCGGTAAACCGTCAACCAGGTTTTTGCGGGCTTTGCGGTGGGGTCCTCCAGCACATGCAAGCAGCGGTGCTCCCCGCGGCCACCAGGCGCAAGTGGCTCTACCGAGCGTGTGAGACGCTATCTATAACAGACGCAATCTGCGAGATTGCGTGAATTAGCTTCGAGGCGGCCGTTAACTCACAGACCGTCACGGTTGACTCCCTATCGAGGCCAAACGCCTCCTCGGCAATCACGTGACACTGTATAGCATTTTTATGTTCTACAAAAGCCTGCAGCCACCAGCCTCCCCCAGCCCCAATATCCGAGGTGCCTCCGTCGAAGTAACCCCTCAATCCTAACACTTTCGAAGTATATAAAGGGGCAAGATACTCGTTTCTCTTCGATGTGTGTGGGCAAGCTCTGCAAGCCCACGTGAGTTCATCAGCATAACTGTTACCCTCCCTATAAATATGTTTGATTGGGTCAGCCCCCGCGCACGCAGTTCTCAAACAGGTGTCCGTTATAGCATCAAGAGTGTTTTGTGCCGCCTCCAAGGTGTTATTATAGCCCATGTTCGTGCACCTCCAGTGCCCTCTTATCCATTGGACCACACACAAGCTATCACCCAGTATTTCAAATGGAATCTTATCCGCCTCATAGTCAAAGATAGTCTCATTTTCAAAGTTATGGGCAATGCGACGCGCAATCCTATCATTATTAACTTTCGTCTCCTCCTCCTCCGCACGGGCAACCGAAACTCTAGGTTTGGCCAGATAATCAAGAATGGCGGGCAGGCGCAATCTTTTGAGCAACTTCTCAACGAAAATCGACCAATCTTCTTTCCCAAACGTCATAGTCTCCCACCATTTAGTGTTGCCATCTTGATCCGCAATGAAGACATCTTCCCATTTTCTCCAGCCGACGTATTTAGTACCACCACGCCATCCAAGAAGAGCAGCCTGGGAATCCCTCGAGCGTGCAGCGAACGCGCGACGATGAGCGGCCCAGTCACCTGACGCATGCATCATGCCCAACCGCGCCTGAGAGTAGGCGTTGAGTTTGAAGACATTCACGTTTGCGCCAGAGGGTCGTGCCTCTCGCGGCTCACTATCATGGCTAGAAGAGGGGAGGTCCCGTGGTCGCTTACTTCCCTGTGGGGCAGCAGGCAGACTATCGGCGGAAGCGATGGGGTCATCATTCACCTGAGCAATACACCGTCTCTTTTGACTGCCCCTCGGCGAACAAATTTCATCCCGATCTCTTTTGTCGCATGGGCGCTGGGGCTGTCTGACACGCTTGGCGAGCTCCTCCTGGCTCGCCGTGAGACTCGGGCCAGGGCACCGCTTCTCTCCCCTGGCGGCCAGACGGGTCTCCACAATCTGCCTGCGACGGTTCTTGGCCGCGGGCGCGGGTTCGCTCTCGCCTTCGACTGGGGGGGCTGTGGCCGCAGGACTGACAGCGCCTTGGGATTCTCGCTGGCTGCTCCTTTCTTCCAGGAGCCTGGCGCACTCTAACAGATGCGCCACCTGCAGCGGATCACTCAAAGGAACTCTTATTCTGGACGCAGACGACACACGACCAGAAGAACAATGAGCATCCTTTTTGTTCGGCTCCAAAGAAGCTCTTATACTGGACGCAGACGACACACGACCAGAAGAACGTTGACAATCTTTTTTGTGCTCCGTCAGTCCCCCGCGGCTATCAAACATAGCCGCAGGTCTCTGGGGCTCAGGCGACACACTCTGCGACAAAGCACGAGGCGGACAATGAGAATGAATAAAGTGTGTACTGTGTGTGTGCAGCGTAGCTGTCGGAATATAACAAGGCAACTGATCGAAAGCACTACCTCTCTCAACCTGCGGCACAGAAGACATCGAACGAGGGTGTGTATGCTCTCCACTGTTCGTGTGCAGCGTAGCTGTCTGAATATAACTGGGCAACGTGTCGAAAGAACGGTCATCAACCTGCGGCACAGGCAACAAAGAATGGACATGTGTTGATTCATCACTGTGAGTGTGCAGCGTAGCTGTCTGAATAAAGCTGGGCGCGGACTCCAAAGAACGTTGGCCAGACAACTGAGGCACAGGCAAAGACGAATGGACATGTGTGTGAGCCTGACTGTAAGTGTGCAGCGAAGCTGTCGGATCAACATGTACTCTGTCCGTGTGCAGCGCAGCTGTCGGGATATTTTGACACGCAAAGCCTCTGGCAAAGCAAGCGACATCTTTGGCCCAGAGCCAGTTCTTGTGAATGAAGAGTTCCACCGCCGACAGAAATCCAAGGTTGGCGAACTGGTCGCGAGCATACTTGAACCTCCTCTTTTGGTAGACCGTCCAATCTTCATTCACTCCTTTCCTCCTTCCTCCGATGATAGCTAATAGCTTTCCTTCCCAGGAGAATATTTTTTGTGCCGTGATGTTGTCAATCGTCATCCCCTCAATTGCGAAAAGTAGCTTACTCTGGATACGGAGTCGGTATCTCTGGAATCGTCTCTCAATCGGGATGCGATGACTTCTATAATATTCAATGTCGGCAAAGAAGGCACCACGGGCACGATCCAAGTTGAACTGCAGATCGCTATGCTGTGTCCAATATCTGTCCAACCTGTAACCCAGGATGTCCAAAGTGTTAACGCATTCAAGTTTATACGTGTGGGCCTGGATATGAAGAACTACATCATTCGAGCCATTGACGCCAAAGGGGATGAGCTTGAGAGAGGATGGTTTCCAATTGAGGCCGGCCTGGAGCAGGGGGAGAGTGAGCTCAGTCACCATGGTCCTGAGCTGCCGTTCATCTCTAGCGTACAGCAGCAAATTGTCCGCCCAGAGGGCATGTGAAATCGTCGATCTAGTGGGCATGGGAACGGGGGACTCGACAACATAACCCAGATCACGCCCTGGCCAGGTCCCGACGATATCATTCCACAAGGCCACACTCACCACTTTGAATATGAATGGTCCGTCCACCCCGCCCGTCCTGATACTCCGATCCCAACCAATCCAATCCAAATTCTGGGTCCCTTCGAAGGTGGCTTTACACGTGTTTTCGGTCATAGGACAAAGAAGGGCGTAAATCAAAGCGGGGTCAAAACCAAGCTTCTCCATACTTTGTAACGCTAGCTTGATAGTAACGTGGTCAAACGCCTGGAGTACATCGAGGCTGGCCAGATAGAGCTTCTCCCCTTTTCCCCATTGTGCCGCATGTTGACAAAGATGTTTGGTAAACGATGTGACCTCAGAAACCTTCCTGAACTGCACAAACCCATACATGTTAAGAGAGTGTTTAATATTCACCAGATGTTGTTCCCCTTTAATGACTAGGACATGGTTGTACCACTTCTGGACCAGGCTCAGGAGGCAGATCGCCCTAGTCTCTGAGAGCTCCTGAATGGACGGCGCCTTCGGGATGAGAGTTACCAGAAACCTCTTCCAATCCGAGGGGACCTGTTGACGACGATTAGCGATCAGGCTGAAATGATGTCGGATTGCCTTGAGGCTGGCAAAGGGGATGAGCTGCAGCATCTCCCGTGTCACTTGGTCAGGTCCAGCCGCCCCACACTTGAGGCGAGCCCTCGCTCGCAAGATGTCATGCATGGTGATGCTCACGCACTGGGACTGGTTGAGCTTCGATGCCAGACCTTCCAGAATCGACTGCACCTCCCTCCTCGCCCCGTAGTCCTCCACCCTGTCTTTCAAGTACCTCCCAATTTCCACCTGTTTGGCCTCGACATCGTAAGTAAGTTCCCACTCCCCCGTCATCTTTTTGACTTTAAGTGCCTGTGCTTGTGTACGTAATTTACGCTGTTCAACTTTGTGTTTGTATTCGAGCATGTCGGCATCATATTGTTTTCGCAGTGGTTTGATCAATCTCCGAAGACTCCTGACTTCATTCTGGCATCGAAGTTCTCTGGGCCAAAGAGCACGCCGTAACAGCCGTTCGAGCGTCCAAAGACGTTCCGGCCTCACAGGTGCCCGAAGTGCGGCCACCTGGCGGCTAGGGATACTTGCCGCCGTATCTGCGATGATCTGGCTGAGTGTGCCCTTGCCCTGCCTCCTATGCTCGCCCTCCTCCTCCTTCACGGGTCTCACGTCCCTTTTGATGTCCTCCTCCTCCTCCTCTTCAACCAAAGACTGTAATGGGCGATACCGAGAGCCTGCATCTTGAAACTGCCGTGACAGGGCACGGTCGAAGCTGGCGGCAGCCGCAGTGGGGTCCACGGGTTCCCATTGATGCAAGGCCGCTCGCTTTCTATTATTGCAGCGTCGCCGCCTTCCCACAGCAACCGCAAGATGTACTAGTTTGTGGTCGCTGATCTCCTGGATTGTGGCCGATCTC
The DNA here is from genome assembly GCA_963575745.1 of Prorocentrum cordatum. Taxonomy (NCBI): domain Eukaryota; class Dinophyceae; order Prorocentrales; family Prorocentraceae; genus Prorocentrum; species Prorocentrum cordatum. The sequence continues at coordinate 51,781 of CAUYUJ010022624.1, read as the reverse complement.
CCTGGGGCCCGAATCCACTCAGCAGTAGTCCCCGAGTCGAATTGATCAGAAGCACTGATGCCTATATAGTCGAGCACCGCCTCCCCTCGGGGTGCTGCCCTACCTCGCCAAGTCGCACAGCGAGGGCCAAACGTGTTTGCCAGCCGTAAACGATGCACACTGCAAAATTCTGTGAATAGGAACCTCATCTCCTCCAATTGTTTCTTCCTCACACCCTCCCTTCCTCCTCTGAATAGTACCTCCACCTCTTCCTTCACTCCCATACCAGTGATAGCACGGCCGTTGGCGATAATATTGGGAGCCATCTCAACGTTGGCATCCGTAAACAAGATAAGCATGTCAGGCTGCTCGGGGTGACGTCTGCGATACTCTCTGATCCTCCTCTTCACCTCCTCCAACACTTGACTGAATTCCCTCACCTCCTCATCCTTATCATCTGCATATGGCAAGTACAAGCAAACAATAGCGGCTGGCCTGAACCATGCAATGACGAACCTTGGTCCGCGCTCAATGTCACGTAGCAGAGCCTTCCATGGGCCCTTCCACAAAATAGCTGCTTTCTTACACGAAGAGCGTTCCATGTGCCACCCATCCCCGGCAAGAATCTTTCGACTGTCCGTGAAAAACTGTGCCTCCTGGAGTCCCAACAAGAAAATGCCTCTGTCGTTGGCAGCATCCAGGATAGCTTTAGAAAACTGTGGGCCTCTTTTCTCAATATTCCATGTGCCCACTCTGGCAATCCACTCATGTCATTCAGCCCTCAGATCAGCCTGGAGCTGTGCCGTATTGATGGCAGGGTCCAAGACGGCCAGAGCGGGCAGAATCTCATAGTTCGTTGCTGGGTTAAAGACGGCGATGACCTTGCCATTTGTGGTGTCGTTGGGGAGCTTTCCCCAGAAGTGTGTCGTAGGTGGTCCCAACTCCGCTCGAACAATAATTCCCAGGGCCGCATTGACATGGCGCCTGAAGATGTTCTGAAACTTACCTGCGCAATTAACATGTGGTTGTTTGTGTGGGGCCGCCTCAACGATGACTTTGATACTACCCTGTGCCTCTGTAGCCTGTTTGGCCACATCAGTCAGTGTTTTACTGGTTCCACTATGCACTGCCGCGAGGAGTCTTTGGCGCATATCCCACAATATTCTGGAGTCGGTCCCCATGGTGAAAAAGATTCTAATGCGACTGTATCCGAATGTGCGACCATCATTTTCTTCTTGAGTACGTGGTGTGTCAATCCTGCCTTCCGCCGAAGTGCTGGCTACGATCGGTGAAAGAACAATCTCATTGAGGATATCATTTACCTGTGATTGTGTCAGCATCTGGCGGCCTCGTTGCTCATAATTTTTCCAGTCCGTCACCCAGCCCTTGATTTCAATGAAAGACGGGTTCCAGGTCGCACGAGTAAAGGCCCCAGACATCCGAGAAGACACCCCATTGCTGGACCCTGACTCCGATCTAGTTTGAAGTGCGTTGAATTCTGTTCTCAGTGCTGACAAGGATGCTGCATTGTCAGTAATCTCGCGTCTCATTGAGGCAATTGACGCCGTGTGCGTCGCCAGTGTCGCCTCCATGGGGGCAAGGCGTGCAGTGAGGGTCTCATTCAGCTGTATCCTCTGGGCATCGATCATCGCACTCTGAGCGCCAGCCCACCAAGCAGGGGGCTTGTCATCCGTTCTGTCACCGCTGCGGCTCCTCTGGTCCCCGCCTCTTCGCCTGCTGTCAACCAGGCCCGAGACAGGTGGTTGCGCCCGCTGGGGGCCAAAGGGTCCAGCCGCTGTGTTCTCCTCCATCCTGAGATCTGGGAAAACAAGGGAAGAAAGAGCACTGTCTCCGTCGATACTGTGGAGCTCACCTACAGCTGATTCTGATAGAACACTGGGGGGTAGCTTCCTGCTTTCCCACGAGGGACTTCTCTGAGTATTCCACGCCGTCTTTGCAGATGGCAAGAAATGATGTGTACTCCGACAGTCAAGGAATGATAGTGTCCTCTAGCAGTCTCGACCTCCAAAGAGTGTGTACGGTACTCAGGCAAAAGACACTCTGCAGCACACGTACGGGAATCTGAATCAAACAAAGAATGAGTGCCCCGCCAGATTTCGCTTCCCGCGGGATTGTGAAAGAATGCCCCGCCAGATTTCGCTTCCCGCGGGATTGTGAAAGAATGCCCCGCCAGATTTCGCTTCCCGCGCTTCCGGCTGGTACGATACACAGGCCGTGTACAGTAAAGGGGACCAAATAAAGCAGCACGGCACAATGCCGCTCGAGACGAGGGCCCAGCGGGAGCCCCCAGCCGCCAGATCCCTGAGGAGGGAGGCAACCAGGTTACCGCCGGGACCCTCGTAGAGCTCTTTTCTCACACCGCGCTTCTCAGAACAGATGAAGAAAGCTTCTGGAGCGAGCAACGAAAATCGAAAAATCACGTTTTTCTGTTTTTATCCAACGTCGGTTCCCCGAAAAGTTTTGATAGTAATACTGCATCTAGAGACCTCAAAATTTAACTGGCAGACGCGGCATAATCCACTACAGGTGGCAAAAATCTGGTTTCTCAAAATGAATTGTCAAATATCTTTCAAATCTTAGCAAAACCGACCAAAAATCACCACTTTGTCTCCACCCCGCGCCGGAATTCCTCTAGCTCATCGATGCCGAAGAGCTCTACGAGGTATAAATGGTCGAATATCTTTCAAATATTCGCAAAACCACCCAAACTGGCGCCGGCGGTAAACCGTCAACCTGGTCACCGCCGGGAACCTCGTAGAGCTCCTTGCACGCGTAAGAGTGCTCAGCATCAAAAGAGAAGGCTTCTGGAAGCATTTCTCGAAAAAGAGTAAACATGATTTTTTTCAGGTCGACATAAAGTTGGTTTCGCCAAGTGTTTTGATAGTAAAAGTGCACCTAGAGAGCTCATATTGAGACGCAGAGGCCCTCATAGTTGTCCACGAGTGCGAAAAATCTGCTTTCTCAAAATAAATGGTCAAATATCTTTCAAATATTCGCAAAACCACCCAAAAGTTACCACATTGTCCGCCCCGGCCGGGTGGGCCAACTAGCTCCACCCCGCGCCGGAATTTCTCTAGCTCATCGATGCCGAAGAGCTCTACGAGGTAAGTTGTCACATTGTCCTTTCTGGTCGGGTCGACCAACTAGCTCCACCCCGCGCCGATATTCCTCTAGCTCGTCGACTGGCGCCGGCGGTGAACCGTCAACCTGGTCAGCGCCAGAAACCTCGTAGAGCTCCTAGCAGGGAGTCTGGTCGGGTCAACCAACTGGGCGCCGGCGGTAAACCGTCAACCTTTCTTACCGCCGGGGGACTCGTAGAGCTTCCTGACAATATATATAATGTTGAAACGAAAATTGCAGAGAACAATAGTTTTTCAGCCCAAGCGATTTCAGACCTCTCGATGCAACAGCCGAACGCCCCCGATGCTTCTGAATTGCCTTCTGTACGAGCTCTGTAGCTCTGCTACAGCCCGAGTTACGCGCGTAAATCGACAGCACCTCTCAAGATGACTCGAACAATAGGAACAGTCGGGCATACCTAGCTCGAGAATCAGACCGAGTTCAGACCTCTGAATGCGACAGGCGGACGCGTCTGATGTCTCCGAATCGATACCTCTGATTACAAGCCCTGCGGCCCCTACAGCCCGAGTTAGGTGCAGAAAGCCGAGAGCACCTCTCAGGATGACTCGAAGAATACGAATAGTTTCGCGGACCTAGTTCGGCAGCAGACCGAGTTCGGAGCTCTGGATTCGTCAGGCGGGCGCGCCTGATGTCAGCAAATCGATTCCTGTGACAACCAGCACTGTAGCCACCCTACAACGAGTTAAGCACAGAAAACCGACAGCATCTCTCATGGTGACTCGAACACTACGAATAGTTTCGCGATTCTAGATCAGACAGCAGACCGAGTTCAGAGCTCTGAATTCGACAGACGAACGCGAATGATGATTCTGAACCCGTTTCTGTAAGCATCAGCTCTGTAGCTGCCATATGGCTCGAGTTAAGTACAGAAAACCGGGAGCGCCTATCAAGATGACTCGAATAATATGAATAGGTTTGCGGACCTAGCTCGGCTAGCAGACCGAGTTCAGAGCTCTCGATGCAACAGACGAACGCGCCTGGTCATTCTAAATCGACTAGCTGTGCTTACCAGCTCCGTAGCTGCCCTGTATCTCGAGTTAAGTCCAATATACCGACAGCGTGTATCAAGATGACTCGAAACGACCGATCCCGCCGTAGTGCTTTTTGACAGTAAAAGGTACCCGATCGAGCTGAGATCAAGAGGGCGAGCCGGAATAAGATCGAATATCACGGGAAAAAATACTAGAGCTCTGACGAATGATTGAATTTCGAGAACAGCACTGGGAGCCGGCGGTAAACCGTCAACCTTTCTTACCGCCGGGGGACTCGTAGAGCTTCCTGACAATATATCATGTCGAAAAAAACTGCAGAGAACAAATAGTTTTCAGCCCAAGCGATTTCAGACCTCTCGATGCAACAGCCGAACGCCCCCGATGCTTCTGGATTGTCTCTGTACGAGCTCTCTAGCTCTCCTACAGCCCGAGTTACGCGCGCAAATCGACAGCACCTCTCAAGATGACTCGAACAATACGAATAGTTGGCAAACCTAGCTCGAGTATCAGACCGAGTTCAGACCTCTGAATGCGACAGGCGGACGCGCCTGATGTCTCCGAATCGATTCCTGTGATTACCAGCCCTGCAGCCCCCCTGCAGCCCGAGTTAAGTGCAGAAAACCGACAGCACCTCTCAGGATGACTCGAACAATACGAATAGTTTCGCGGACCTAGTTCGGGCACAGCAGACCGAGTTCCGAGCTCTGGATTCGACAGGCGGACGCGCCTGATGTCTCAGAATTGATGCCTGTGACTACACGTACTGTAGCCCCCCTACAGCCCGAGTTAAGTGCAGAAAACCGACAGCGCCTCTCAAGATGACTCGAACAATACGAATAGTTTCGCGATTCTAGATCACGCAGCAGACCAGGTTCAGGGCTCTAGATGCAGCAGACGAACGCGACTGATGATTCTGAATCGGTTTCTGTAACTATCAGCTCTGTAGCTGTCATATAGCTCGAGTTAAGTGCAGAAAACCGAGAGCGCCTGTCAAGATGACTCGAATAATACGAATAGGTGTGCGGACCTAGCTCGGCTAGCAGAGCGAGTTCAGACCTCTGGATGCAACAGACGAACGCGCCTGATCATTCTGAATCGATAAGCTGTGTTTGCCAGCTCTGTAGCTGTCCTGTATCTCGAGTTAAGTCAAAAATACCGACAGCGCGTATCAAGATGACTCGAAACGGCCGATCCCGCCTGGACGCTTTTTGCCAGTAAAAGATACCCGATCGAGCTGAGATCAAGATGGCGAGCGGGAATGAGATCGAATATCGCGGGAAAAAATACTAGAGCTCAAACGAATTGAGGAATTTCAAGAACAAAATTTTCAACCGACCGAAAGTCATCAAAAGGTCCGTCGAGATTGTTCTTGCCAACTAGCTCTCCGGCGCCCCCGAATTACTCTTAAGCTTCCAGCAATAACTGGCGCCGGCGGTGAACCGTCAACCTGGTCACCGCCGGGAACCTCGCAGAGCTTCTTGCACGCGTAAGAATGCTCAGATTCAAAGCAGACCGCTTCTGAGAGCATTTCTAGGAAAAACATCATATTTGCATTTCTCGCTGTCAACGTGACGTCAGTCCCTCCAAATGTTTAGATAGTAAAACTGTCTCAGAAGAGCTGAGATGCTCGCAGGATAAAGTTAAGATACCAATGCTCGGAGTAAAAGTTTGCTTTCTTAAAATGAATTGTCAAATATCTTTCAAAAAATTGCAAAACCACCCAAAAGATACCACTTTGTCCTTTCTGGCCGGGTCGACCAACTAGCTCCACCCCGCGCCGGAATGCCTCTAGCTCATCGATAACGAAGAGCTCTACGAGGTACTTGCTAAGGGAAGCTGTACGAGTTACTTGCTAAGGGAAGCTCTACGAGTTATTTTCAACCGACCAAAAGTCACCAAAAGATCCGTCGAGATTTTTCTTGCCAGCTGGCGCCGGCGGTGACCCGTCAACCTGGTTTTTTTTGGTTTTCGCACCGTTCGTCCAGCAGGGTCAGCTGGCGGTGAGGATCTGTCGTGCCAAATGCACAACAGCGCTTGAGAGCGCCTCAGCAGCACTAAGCTCGGCGTCGGTTAGCGAAGCACCTTCTTCAAGGCACCACGCGGCTTCGCACACGTCCCTCCAAACGAGGGGAGTATTGGAGGGCACAGAATAAGGAGAGGAGGAAGGAAGAGGGGAATAAGAAGTACTCTTATTACAATCGTATTCGAGATTCAAAAGCCCGATCTGAAGCCAAAACCCGCATCCCGTCCCTTTGCTGCACACTCCCCCGTCGAAGGCACCACGACAGGCGATAGGTTGAAGATAGCTTTCAACATTGAATCTGTATTCATACTCATTGTAGAAGCAATGGCCCTCGCGGGCCAGGTGTGTAGGCTCGTCAGCCCGTGTGTTATCCTCCCTATATTCATGTTTGTACAGATCTCTCCCCAGCCCTGGACATCTAATCCCCAACTCATGTGCGGTTCGTTCCATAACGTCAATACAATGATCAATACGGCGTTGATATTGTTTGTTGTGACACCGCCATCGTCCCGTCAACCATGAGTGTACTAACATGCTGTCTCCTTTCATTTCAACTGCAAACCCAGGGCTGATGATGTCCCAAACGGTTTGTCTTTCATTGATCGTAGCCAAACGCTTGGCCATCTTCACGGCCTCTTGTTCACTTTGTGCATGCCCCTCCTGTCCAATCCCCTCTGGCGGCGTACTCTGGATAGCGATCCCTTTCCAATTCTGAACAAAATACTCAAAGATCTTTGTTTTGTTATATGTGCATAATATATTCTGCCACATGTCGAGGAAAGCTCTGTATGATGGAACCACAACCTGCCACCACATAGTGCCGTATGATAATATATATATGGATACTGCTTGCTCCTCTGGCCCACACTCTCTGGTCCACTGCGTATTCTCTTGCCCGATGATGCCTGCGTGCGATTTGCGTGCAATCGAAGACACTCACTCAAAGTATCCCTGCGCGTAGTCCATTCAACATTATACATCAGAAGGCCTCGTAGAGCTCCTTGCACGCGTAAGAGAACTCAGCATCGAAAGAGAGGGCTTCTGGAAGCATTTCTCGAAAAAGAGAAAAGATGTTTTTTTTTCAGGTCGACATAAAGTTGGTTTCGCCAAGTGTTTCGCTGAAAAAAAGTGCATCTAGAGAGCTCAGATTAAGACAGAGAGGCCCTCATAGTCCTCCACAGGTGCGGAAAATCTGCTTTCTCAAAATAAATGGTCAAATATCTTTCAAACTGGGCGCCGGCGGTAAACCGTCAACCTTTGGTACCGCCGGGGGACTCGTAGAGCTTCCTGACAATATGTAATGTCGAAAAAAAATACACATAAAAAAAAAATCTGCCCAAGCAATTTCAAACCTCTCGGATGCAACAGCCGAACGCCCCCGATGCTTCTGGATTGTCTTCTGTACGAGCTCTGTAGCTCTCCTACAGCCCGAGTTACGTGCGTAAATCGACAGCACCTCTCAAGATGACGCTAACAATACGAATAGTTTGACAAACCTAGCTCGAGTATCAGACAGTTCAGACCTCTGCATGCGACAGGCGGACGAGTCTGATGTCTCTCAATCAATTCCTGTGATTACCAGCCCGCCCTACAGCCCGAGTTAGTTAAGTGCAGGAAACCGACAGCACCTCTCAGGATGACTCGAACAATACGAATAGTTTTCCAGACCTAGTTCGGGCAGCAGACAGAGTTCGGAGCTCTGGATTCGAAAGGCGGACGCGCCTGATGTCTCCGAATCGATTCCAGGGATGACCAGCCATGCAGCCCCCCTACAGCCCGAGTTAAGTGCAGAGAGCCGACAGCATCTCTCAAGATGACTCGAACAATAGGAATAGGTTCGCGAGTCTAGATCGGGCAGCAGACCGAGTTCAGAGCTCTGGATTCAACAGACAACGGCCATTGATGATTCTGAATCAGATTCTGTACGTATCAGCTATGTAGCTGTCCTGTAGCTCGAGTTAAATACAGAAAACCGAGAGCGTCTGTCAAGATGACTCGAATAATAGGAATAGGTTTGCGGACCTAGTTCGGCTAGCAGACAGAGTTCAGACCTCTGGCTTCAACAGGCGAACGCGCCTGATCATTCTGAATCGATTAGCTGTGCTTACCAGCTCTGTAGCTGTCCTGAAGCTCGAGTTATCTTCAGAAAACCGTCACCGCGTGCCAAGATGACTCGAAACGGGCGATCCCGCCTGGACGGTTTGTCCGATCGAGCTGAGATGAAGACGGCGAATGGGAATAAGATCGGATATCACGGAAAAAAAAAAACTAGAACTCTAACGAATGGTTGAATACGGCGAATGGGAATTTCGGGAAAAGTCAGCAAAAGGTCCGTCGAGATTTTCCTTGCCAACTAGCTCTCCAGCGCCCCGTCATTACTCTGAAGCTTCCAGGAATACCTTGCTGAGGGAAGCTCTGCGAGTTATATTCCGAAAACCACCCAAAAGTTGTCACATTGTCCGCCCGGGCCGGGTGGGCCAACTAGCTCCACCCCGCGCCGGAACGCGTCAGCAGTGAACCGTCAACCTAGTCACCACCGGAAACCTCGTAGAGCTCCGTACCCTGATCAGTGCTGAGAATCAAAGTAGAGGCATGAAATAAAGATTTTTCGAAATCTTGATTTTCAATTTTTTCGATGTTGATATTCGCTGAGTTCTGGGAAGTCAACTATAAGAAAATACATCGGGAGAGCTGAGCTGCTGTCAGAGAGAGTTTATATGTCAATGCGACGCGCAAAAATCTGCTATCTCAAATAAATATCTTTCAATTTTTTGCAAAACCGACCAAAAGTCATTTTGTCCGCCCGGGCCTGGTCGACCAACTGGGCGCCAGCAATAAATCGTCAACCTACGTTACCGCCAACATATAATGTCGAAAAAAAATACACTGAAAAAATAGTTGTTCAGCCCACGCAATTTCAGACCTCCGCTGCAACAGCCGAACGCCCCTGATGCTTCTGGATTGTCTTCTGTACGAGCTCTGTAGCTCTTCTACAGCCCGAGTTACTGGCGCCGGCGGTAAACCGTCAACCTTTGTAACCGCCGGGGGACTCGTAGAGCTTCCTGACAACATATAATGTCGGAAAAAAACACATAAAAAATATTGTTCAGCCCAAGCAATTTCAGACCTCTCGGATGCGACAGCCGAACGCCCCCAATGCTTCTGGATTGTCTTCTGTACGAGCTCTGTAGCTCTCCTAGAGCCGAGTTACGTGCGTAAATCGCCAGCACCTCTCAAGATGACTCGAACAATACGAATAGTTTGGTAAACCTAGCTCGAGTATCAGACCGAGTTCAGACCTCTGCATGCGACAGGCAGACGCGTCTGATGTCTCTGAATCGATTCCTGTGATATCCATCCCCGAGTTAAGTGCAGGAAACGACAACACCTCTCAGGATGACTCGAACAGTACGAATAGTTTCGCGGAACTAGTTTGGGCAGCACGCAGAGTTTGGACCCTGAATTCGAAAGGCGGACGCGCCTGATGTATCCGAATCGATTCAAGTGATTACCAGCTATGCAGCCCCCGTACAGCCCAAGTTCAGAGCTCTGGATTCGAAAGATAACGGTCACTGACCATTCTGAATCAGACTCTGTATCAGCTCTTTAGCTGTCCTGTAGCTCGAGCTAAGTAGAGAAAACTGGGCGCCGGCGGTAAACCGTCAACCTTTGTTACCGCCGGGGGACTCGTAGAGCTTCCTGAGAACATATAATGTCGAAAAAAAATACACAGAAAAAAAAGTTTCTCAGCCCAAGCAATTCCAAACCTCTCGGATGCAACAGCCGAACGCCCCCGATGCTTCTGGATTGTCTTCTGTACGAGCTCTCTAGCTCCTACAGCCTGAGTTACGTGCGAAAATCGACAGCACCTCTCAAGATGATTCGAACAAGTCGACTAGTTTGGCAAACCTAGCTCGAGTATCAGACCGAGTTCGGACCTTTGCATGCGACAGGCGCACGCGTCTGATGTCTCTGAATCGAGTCCTGTGATTACCAGCCCTGCAGCCCCCCTACAGCCCGAGTCAAGTGCAGGAAACCGACAGCACCTCTCAGGATGACTCGAACAATACGAATAGTTTGGCGGACCTAGTTCGGGCAGCAGACAGAGTTCTTCGGAGCTCTCGATCCAAAATGCACACGCGCCTGATGTCTCTGAATCGATTCCACTCATTACCAGCCATGCAGCCCCCGACACCCCGAGTTAAGTGCAGAGAAGGGACAGCATCTCTCAAGATGACTCGAACAATACGAATAGGTTTGCAATTCTAGATCGGGCAGCAGACCGAATTCAGAGCTCTGGATCCAACAGACAACGGCCACTGCGGCGGAATCGCCAGTTTCGGGTCATCTTGTCACGCGGTGACGGTTTTCTCGAGATAACTCGAGCTTCAGGGCAGCTACAGAGCGGGTAAGCACAACTCATCGATTCAGAATGATCAGGCGCGTTCGCCTGTTGAACCCAGAGGTCTGAACTCGGTCTGCTAGCCGAGCTAGGTCCGCACACCTATTTGTATTATTCGAGTCATCTTGACAGACGCTCTCCGTTTTCTGTATTTAACTCGAGCTACAGGACAGCTACAGAGCTGATACGTACAGAATCTGATTCAGAATCATCAGTGCTTTTTGGCAGTAAAAGGTACCCAATCGAGCAGAGATCAAGACGGCGAGCGGGAATACGATCGAATATCACGAGAAAAATATTAGAGCTCTAACGAATGGTTCAATTCCGAGAACAAAATGTCCAACCTACCAAAAGTCATCAAAATGTCCGTCGAGATTTTTCTTGCCAACTAGCTCTCCAGCGCCCCGGAATTACTCTTAAGCTTCCACCAATAACATGCTAAGGGAAGCTCTACGAGTTACTGAGAGCGTCTGTCAAGATGACTCGAATAATACGAACAGGTTTGCTAACCTAGCTCAACTAGCAGACCGAATTCAGACATCTGGCTTCAACAATCGAACGCGTCTGATCATTCTGAGTCGATAAGCTGTGCTTACCAGCTCTGTAGCTGTCCTGAAGCTCGAGTTATACGAACTTGGTTGGGTGTTGGGGTCGGCTACACAGGGCGCGTGCGCCCTAGCCGTGCAGAGTCCCTAGGGTCCCTCACGCCCTCTCAACCTCTTTGGGGTTGGAGGCCCGAGGATCTCAGAGATAATCTGCCGAACACCTTGGAGCAGGCGTTCACAAGCTGTGAGCTCGCTATCTGTAACAGTGGCCCCCAGAGGGAGTAAAGAAGCCTCCTGGAAAACTCGTCGCCAGTGGTTGTCCCCAAATGAGACCTCCACATAGCAACCTAGAGCAGAGCCTTCAACACTCACGCCACCGTCCCATCCTCCACGGATACGTTTGATACAATGTCTCTGTTGTCGTAAATATCTGAAGTCAATCCATCTTCCCGTCCTTCCCCTCCTCGCCTCCCAAGTCAACTCATCCGCAACACAATTGAACTCTCTGTAGATATGCTTCCACGGATCCGTCCCTACAGTGGCACACCTGATGTCGTAATCCTCCGCAGTTGATTCATATCGTTTTGTAGACCGTGCACTCTCCTGCGGTACGAACGATCACGGCATTCCCAGATCCCTCGGGCCCAGTTCACCACACACATACTATCACCAGTCATTTCAACCAACAATGAGTTCTCCGAGCCCTCCTGCCAGACAGTTTCGTTGTTATATCCGTGGGCAATCCTACGAGCGAGCCTGTCGGAGTCCTCAGGGGAGTCCCACGTATCCACAGGGCAAGGAGCACCGGGCGGTTTCCTGAAGATGGGCTCCCATCGAGGCTGTATTTTTATCATGCACGCAACTACATTCCACCAGTCCGTCGCATTCCACTTGATGCTGAACCAGCGTAAATTACCACTCGCCGCCAGCATAAGACAATGCCAGCTGTCAGTGCTTGCATGCGCTCTTCCTCCCACTCTCCTCGTACCTTCCCTCCTCCTGGCTCCCGTGAACATGGATACAAGTGTGTCCCTCCGTATTGACCATTCCCCCGCACAGTGTAACATGGCCTGCAGCGTCTGACGCCAGGCTCGTGCCCCACGCAAGTCCGTGGAGGCGAAGGCCCGATCATGAAACTGGGCCAGCTCCAGCGCAAACTCGAAATTGGCTCGGACCACCTTCTCTAGGAGACTGCAGTGGCCAGCCTGCAAGAATAGCTCGTATGACTTCGGTGTGGTCCTGTCCCTGAACTCCTCCCACGTCTCCTCCTCCCTCTTGTGTAATCCTCGCATACCGTTGAGACACCTCCCCTCCCAGACCTTAATCCTCTCCAGCAGTCGTAGATTGCACGGCCAGCCTATACATCCGTGGTACACCACAGACTGCACACGAGCGGCATACCTGCGAAACTTCTCTTTGAGTGAGACCGATCTGGAGCGATAAAACTGGATGTCAGCAAAATAGGCCTTCCTCCCTTTCTCCAGTCGATGATACAAGCCGTGATATCCCTTGATTTCCGAGCTGAGCTTCACTCCTAGTACCTCCACCTCCTCCTTCCTCGGCATAACGACAGTCGAGCGCAAGTGCTCTGGGAGATCCTCATCTCCAGAAATCGCACAGATGGCTGGTGAGAGCGGGCAGAGCAGCGGCGGATCGCCACCTGTGTACGTCTGGCCAAAAAGTACATACGCCAAAGAGTCCTCCTTCCAGTCCATCCCCGCCCGTCTGAGTGTCACCGTCATCATACCGATCATCTGTTGTAGCTGGAGCTGCGATGCGGCACAGAGCGTAACATTGTCCGCCCACAAGAAGTGATGTACAAGAGCACCGTCCGTCCCCTCCCCTTCCAGACGGACACCGTATCCTAAGGTATCCCAAGTCTGAATCACAGATCCCCAGATGGCCTCCAAGACAATATTGAAAAGTATGGGTCCCTCCTTACCTCCCGTTCGGACCGATTTGTTGTATCTCACCTCATCGCCGCACACGTTCTGAAACTCAAAGGTAGCAATGTTATCCAGCATGGGCTCCACAATGGCTCTGATGAGGCACACGGGGTACTTAAGGTGCAACATGGCCTTGATGATAGTGTGCAGTGTGACATTATCGAAAGCTTTGTGTATGTCCAAGACTCCCACGTGCATAGACTCCGCCTTCCCCCACACATTTGCATGTCTAGTAAGATGTGATAGTGGTGCCGTGACGTTAGTAACCTTCTGATCCTTTTCAAATCCATATGTGCACAACCGTCGGTTCACAGGGAATGCATCAATAAACTGCAACACACATGCCATGTACCATTTACTCATCACACTGATCAGGCAAATCCCTCTGGTGTTGGAGAGTCGTGTAGCATCCCGCATCTTCGGCACAAGTTGGATACTGAGCTGCCTCCACGTCTCAGGGCTGGAGGCTCCCTGCTCGAAAATCCTCTGGAAAGCACGCCGCACAAACTGCAGGCTCCTCCACGGCAACTCACGAATGACCTCCGCAACGACTCCATCGCTGCCAGGCGCCGTGCCCGGCTTCAAAGACGCACGAGCCTGCATGAGCATGCCCATCGTGATGACTCTTCCCTCCACCCCACGGTCGTTGTGTCTGAGTTCCTGGAAGGCCTCCAAAGTCCGTTTTTCCTCCTCCGAGTTCGTGTAAGACGCCGTCGCATACCTAGTGATTTCCGTACTCCACCTAGTCCTGTCCATTGTCAGCACACCCTCACACTCCAGCTCCTTGAGGATACACCGTGAGGTCTTACTGGATCCCCTGTGGTCCTGCAGGAGTTGGTTCCTCCTATGCTGTCTCCTAAGGGTCTTCCTCCTACGCAGCAGTTGTTTACGAGTATTCCCAAGGGCCCCACGCCTGATGGCAGACTCCACCTCTATGAGCTCCCTGGGCCTCTGAATAGGTTTGCAGTTGGGGCGCCCCTTAGTGTGGTCCACAAGCTTTGCCGTCTCCAAGAGTACCCGTCCGACCTGCTGCAGGTCCGTCCCTACCGTGTCCGATGCAAGTCCCTCAATCGACACATCCGCAAGCACACGAAACATGTTCCTCGCCGTGTCATCCGTCGGCTGCCAGCCAACCATGGACACAGGGCGGGGTGGCAAAGCTGGGCGCCTGATCTCCGTCGTCTTGAGATTTACCCAGACCAGAGCGTGATCACTATAGGCACTGGCTTTTGCACGTATACCTGGCGTAGCTTTGATGGGTTCCACAAACTGGACCTGGCATCTCATTTCCTGGTGAGCTCTTGCCTCATCCGCGCACCAACGTGTAGGGATGAGTATATAGTCAAGCACACGCTGCACATGTGTGGAACAGTACGGTATATGTGTGATACGACGGTCTCCATATGTGTTCGCCGCACAGATCCCCCAAGTACTCATGAACCTCATAAGCATGTCCCTCCTCTCTGCATGGTAGTTCGCCTCCTCCCTCCTCCCGTCCACCTGCATAAGACCTCCTCCCGTCATTCCCAGCATATCTGGTTCAAGTTCCGTCTGAGCATCCATCCCCACCCATGGTATGACTCCAGCCTGTGTAGTTTGAAACATAGTAACACTGCACTTAGTAAGTACATCTAAATATTCCCCCAAGTGGTCCACATCACGCATCACACATGGTAGATACACTGATGTAACTAGAGCACCCCTGAATTCAACACACGCAAATCGTACCCCACTCCGTCGAGCAATCACATGTGGTGCCCAATCCCTGCACCATGCAACCGCCGCCTTGGAGCAGGAGCTATAGTGAATCTCCCATCCACATCTGTTAAAAGTATTTGCACTGGTATGCTCACACTCTTGCAGGCACACCATTTGAATTGACCTGGCTTCACATGCAGCGACCAGGTTGGGTACTTGACCGTCGGATATTTTCTGCACATTCCAGGTTGCGACCACGGTCTCAGTCGAAGCCCTACCGCCCCGTCAATGATTCGGGCACCGTAGTGTCTGAAGAAACTGCACCTGATTAATATCGGGCTCAACGTGTGTCAAATTATCACCATAGAGGTTCCATCCTTTTGTCGGTCCCCATTCTGCAATCAGAGTCTTTTGTGTAGTATCATCAGCATTCGGCATATACCACATATATGTCATTGGCGGGCCCGTCTCACCTCGAAGAATACCCGTCGCATTTTTCTTGATATCAGAGAATAGTGCTTGAAACCGTCCTACTGCCCGAACATGTTCTACCTTCCATGGCTGGCATTCAACTTGGAATCGCACATTGGCCGGCAGTGAAGTGAGTCCCCGCCTGTAGTCATTCTCCCACACACGTTTCGCTTCCCATAGGATCTCAGAGGATGTGCCTGGCTTGAAATAGATCCTACCCCTCGTATACGGCCAATATCTACCAGTATTCTCCTGAACCGTCCGATCCAAGTCCAGTGCCATCCTCTGTGTAGCATCGATTCTGAACTTCATTGGTGAGGTCCTGGATCGCCGATTCTGTTTTTGATACCCTAGAGTCCAGAGATGTTTTCAGACCGTCCATTTCCGTACGAATAGTGTTCCTGAACGATTGCATGTCTGCCGTCATAGTCTGTTGTCCCGTCATGATGGATCGAAACATCTGTTCAATGTCAAGGCCTGCTTCCTGGGCAACCTCATTCGCACCCAACGTTTGTCCCGCACCTCCTCCTTCTCCTTTCCCTGCTCCTTTGACATTACGAGCACGGACAGCTCTAGCAAACGCCCCACCCCCATCATCAATTGTCATGTCCTGGCCCGTCGCATGCAAGCCTGGAGCACCTGAAACTGAAGAACCTGCTGGCATCGCTGGTGCAACACCTGAAACTGAAGAACCTGCAGCAGCCATCTTTCTTTTGTGGCTGCGTAAGATATTGAAATCGTAACCTTCACCCTGCACAAAGTGGTTACGCAAGATATTGAAATCGTAACCTTCACCCTGCACAAACGGTACTGTTGGTGTGAGCGATGGCACACAAATAACAGCTCTCCTGTCACTTCGAGGTGTCCCGACCTGCCTGGCTAGATAGTCCCAGTCCGCGTGACTGAAGTCGGATCCCCAGCACTCCGTCTTCCCAAGAGAGAGGAAAAATAGACAATTACAGCAGTAACAATAACAATAACAAGTGCAGGCGGCCTGGCACACACAATAACAATAACAAGTGCAGCGGCCTAGCTGACCTCGATCTTGCTGAACCCGAAGAAGACGATGAAGGCAGCGATGGCCGCCGCGCCGCCGCCCGCGGCGACGCGCCCCCCCCCCAGACGCTAGACGCCTGTGGGATCCAGACGCCTTGATCCAGACGCCTTGAGCCAAAACCCGGAGAGCATAGGGGAAACACATCAGAAAGCTTCCCGGGCGAGACGTGCAGCGCTCTCGCAAAGCTCTTCTGGCCCTCTGGAAAGTTCCCCTGCAGCGCTGCGGAAGCACTCCCAGAAACGCTTCCATGCTTGCCTGCACGCGCGCAGGCTCGCGTGGAGGCTTGCCGGAAGCTCTCCCGGACACGCTGCCGGGTCGAACGAACCGCTGCGGGGATTCTGGACCGGCGAAGATGGGCTGCTGGCGGGCACCACCAACGACCGGCTTCTTATCTTAAACCCTCTAGCTCTCAGAGAGCTCTCCGGGAATAATACGAATAGGTTTGCGGACCAAGCTCGGCTAGCAGACCGAGTTCAGACCTTTGGGTTCAACAGGCGAACGCGCCCGATTATTCTGAATCGATTAGCTGTGCTTACCAGCTCTGTACCGGTTCTGAAGCTTGAGAAAACCGTCACCGTGTGACAAGCTGACCCGAGACGGGCGATCCCGCCGCAGTGCTTTTTGGCAGTAAAAGGTACCCGATCGAGCTGAGATCAAGATGGCGAGCGGGAATGAGATCGAATATCACGGGAAAAAATATTAGAGCTCTAACGAATGGTTGAATTTCGAAAACCGAATTTTCAACCGAGCAACAGTGATCAACATGTCCGTCGAGATTCTTCTTGCCAACTAGCTCTCCAGCGCCCCGAAATTACTCTTAAGCTTCCAGCAATTACTTGCTAAGGGAAGCTCTACGAGTTAAGCTCTGCGAGGCCTCTGGAGCACGTTCGCGAGGCCTTTGAAGCACGTTCTACGGGAACGTATTGGAACGGACGCTCCAGGACACGCTGCGGAACCCGAGGACCCACGGAAGGGAACGTGCGGTGGGCGGAAGGGTGCGGCGGCGCACGCGCAACCGCCGGCTTCTTCTCTAACTGGCGCCGGCGGTGAACCGTCAACCTGGTCACCGCGGGGAACCTCGTAGAGCTCCTTCCACTGGCAAGAGTGCAGGGAATCGACGCAGAGTGGAAAAATAAAGATTTTTCGAAAATCTTCATTTTCGATTTTTTCGATGTTCATATTCGCTCACTTCCTGGAAATCAACTCATGTAAACATGCATCGGGAGAGCTGAGCTGCTGTCAGAGAGGATTTAAAATGCCAATCTGACGCGCAAAAATCTGCTTTCTCAAAATAAATGGTCAAATATCTTCCAAATATTCGCACTTGGTGTTGGGTGTTGGGGTCGGCTACCCAGGGCGCGTGCGCCCTAGCCGTGCAGAGTCCCTAGGGTCCCTCACGCCCTCTCAACCTCTTTGGGGTTGGAGGCCCGAGGATCTCAGAGATAATCTGTCGAACACCTTGGAGCAGGCGTTCACAAGCCGTGAGCTCGCTATCTGAGAGAGCGTCCAAAACCCGGAGAGCGTCCAAAACCCGGAGAGCAAGAAGGCCCTTGGGGACGGGAAATCCTTCCTAGAGAGCCCCCCGCGGCTCTCTTGAACCGCTTCGAAGGCACTGCCAGGCACGCCCCCACTGGGCGCCGGCGGTAAACCGTCAACCTTTCTTACCGCCGGGGGACTCGTAGAGCTTCCTGACTATATATAATGTAGAAAATAAATTGCAGAGAACGAATAGTTTTTCAGCCCAAGCGATTTCAGACCTCTCGATGCAACAGCCGAACGCCCCCTGATGCTTCTGGATTGTCTTATGTACGAGCTCTGTAGCTCTGCTACAGCCCGAGTTACGTGCGCTAATCAACAGCACCTCTGAAGATAACTCAAACAAAACGATAGTTTCCTAAACCCAGCTCGAATATCAGACCGAGTTCAGGCATCTGAATGCGACAGGCGGACGCGTCTCATGTCTCCGAATCGGTTCCTGTGATTACCAGCCCTGCAGCTCCCTACAGCCCGCGTTAAGTGCAGAAAACCGATAGCATCTTTCAGGATGACTCGAACAATACGAACAGGTTCGCGGACCGAGTTCAGGCAGCAGGCCGAGTTCCGAGCTCTGGCTTCCACAGGCGGACGCGCCTGATGTCTGCAAATCGATTGCTGTCCCCAGCAGCAATGTAGCCCCCTACAGCCCGAGTTAAGTTTAGAAAGCAACAGTACCTCTTCAGACGATTCGAACAATACGAATAGTTTCGCGATTCTAGCTCGGGCAGCAGGGCGAGTTCAGAGCTCTCGTTTCAACAGACGGACGCGCCTGATGATTCCCAATCGATTTCTGTGACTATGAGCTCTGTAGCTGCCCTACAGCTCGAGTTGAGAACAAAATACCGAGAGCGTCTGTCAAGATGACTCGGATAATACGAATAGGTTTTTGAACCGAGCTCGGCTAGCAGACCGAGTTCAGGCCTCTGGGTTCAACAGGCGAACGCGCCTGATCATTCTACATCGATTAGCTGTGCTCACTGGCCCTGTAGCTGTCCTGAAGCTCGAGTTATGTTCAGAAAACCGACAGCGCGTATCAAGATGACTCGAAACGGCCGATCCCGCCTGCCTGCTTTTTGGCAGTAAAAGGTACCCGATCGAGCTGAGATCAAGATGGCGAGCGGGAATAAGATCGAATATCATGGGAAAAAATACTAGAGCTCTAACGAATGTTCAAATTTGAGAACAAAATTTTCAACCGACCAAAAGTCACCAAAAGGTCCGTCGAGATTTTTCTTGCCAACTAGCTCTCCAGCGCCCCGGAATTACTCTTAGCTTCCAGCAACTGGCGCCGGCGGTGAACCGTCAACCTCGTCACCGCCGGGAACCTCGTAGAGCTCCTCTCACTGGTATGAGTGCAGAGAATCGACACAGAGTGGAAAAAATAGAGATTTTTCGAAAACCTTGAAATTCGATTTTTTCGATGTTCATATTCGCTCAGTTCCTGGAAGCCAACTCATGCAAAAATGCATCGAGAGAGCTGAGCTGCTGTCAGAGAGGAGTTCATACGCCAATGCTCGGCGTAAAAATCTGCTTTCTCAAAATAAATGGTCAAATATCCTTCAAATTTTCGCAAAACCATTCAAAAGTCATCACTTTGTCCGCCTCGGCCGGCTGGGCCAACTAGCTCCACCCCGCGCCGGAATTCCTCTAGCTCATCGATGCCGAAGAGCTCTACGAGGTATAACTTGCTAAGGGAAGCTCTACGAGTTATGCGTGCCTGCACGCGTGCCGGCACATGTGGACGCGTGCCTTCGTGCGATGCTCTGTCAAACCCTCCGGGGGCGCCTGCAGAGCACTGTCCATCTTTCAACCTTTTCTGAAGCGATCCTGCATTGCTGCGGACCCGCTGCCGGGTCGCGCGAGTTGCTGCGGGGATCGTGGAGCGGCGGAGATGGGCTGCTGGCGGGCACCACCACCGTCCGGCTTCTAATCTAAAACCCTCTAGCTCTCAGAGAGCTCTCCGGGAAAAACCACCCTAAAGTTGTCACATTGTCCGCCTCGGCCGGGCGGGCCAACTGGGCGCCGGCGGTAAACCGTCAACCTTTGTTACCGCCGGGGGACTCGTAGAGCTTCCTGACAGTATATAATATGGAAAAAAATCGAGAGAATTTCAGCCCAAGCCAGACCTCTCAAGATGACTCTGGCAAGAAAACGAACAGTTTGGAACCCAGCTCGAGTGTAAAACCGAGTTCAGACCTCTGAATGCGACAGACAGACGCGTCTGATGTCTGTGAATCGACTCCTGTGATTACCAGCCCTGCAGCCCCCCTACAGCCCGAGTTAAGTGCAGAAACCGACAGCAGTTCTCGGATGACTTGAATAATACAATAGCTTCGCGGAGCTAGTTCGAGCAGCAGACCGAGTTCTGAGCTCTCCGTTCGACAGAAGAACGCGCCTGATGTATCCAAATCGATTTCTGTGACCAGCAGCACTGTAGCCCTCCTCAGCACGAGTTGAGTGCAGAAAACCGAAAGCACTTCTCAAGATGACTCGAACAATACGAATAGTTTTGCGGATCTAGCTCAGGCCGCAGGCCGAGTTCAGAGCTCTCGATTCAACAGACGAACGCGCCTGATGATTCCCAATCGACTCCTGTGACTATCAGCTCTGTAACTGCCCTACAGCTCGAGTTAAGTACAGAAAACCGAGAGCGTCTGCTACAATGACTCGAATAATACAATTAGGTTTGCGGACCTAGCTCCGCTGCCAGACCGAGTTCAGACCTCTGGATTCAACAGGCAAACGCGCCTGATCATTCTGAATCGATTAGCTGTGCTTACCAGCTCTGTAGCTGTCCTCAAGCTCGAGTTATCTTAAGGAAACCGACAGCGCGTATCAAGATGACTCGAAACGGCCGATCCCGCCGGAGTGCTTTTTGGCAGTAAAAGGTACCCGATCGAGCTGAGATTAAGATGGCGGGCGGGAATAAGATCGAATATCACGGGAAAAAATATAAGAGCTCAAACGAATTGTTGAATTTCGAGAACAAAATTTTCAACCGACCAAAACTCACCAAAAGGTCCGTCGAGATTTTTCTTGCCAACTAGCTTTCCAGCGCCCCGGAATTACTCTTAAGCTCCCAGCAACTGGGCGCCGGCGGTAAACCGTCAACCTTTGTTACCGCCGGGGGACTCGTAGAGCTTCCTGACAACATATAATGTCGAAAAAAATTGCAGAGAACGAATAGTTTTTCAGCCCAACTCGAGTATCAGACCGAGTTCAGACCTCTGAATGCGACAGGCGGACGCGTATGATGTCTCCGAATCGATTCAGGTGATTACCCGCCCTGCAGCCTCCCTACAGCCCGAGTTAAGTGCAGAAAGCCGACAGCAGCTCTCAAGATGACTGGAAGAATACGAACAGTTTCGCGATTCTGGATCGGGCAGCAGACCGAGTTCAGAGCTCTGGATTCGACAGACAAACGCGACTGATGATTCTGAATCGGTTTCTGTAAGTATCAGCCCTGTAGCTGTCCTATAGCTCGAGTTAAGTACAGGAAACCGAGAGCGCCTGTCAAGATGTTCGAATAATACGAATAGGTTTGCGGACCTGGCTCGGCTAGCAGACCGAGTTCAGACCTCTGGTTGGAACAGCCGAACGCGCCTGATCATTCTGAATCGATGAGGTGTGCTTACCAGCTCTGTAGCTGTCCTATATCTCGAGTTTAGTTCAGAATACCGACAGTGCGAATCAAGATGACTCGAATAATACGAATAGGTTTGCGGAACTAGCTCGGCTAGCAGACCGAGTTCAGAGCTCTCGATGCAACAGACGAACGCGCCTGGTCATTCTAAATCGACTAGCTGTGCTTACCAGCTCTGTAGCTGCCCTGTATCTCGAGGTATCTTGGGAAAACCAACAGCGCGTAACAAGATGACTCGAAACGGCCGATCCCGCCATGACGCTTTTCGATAGTAATACCCACCCGATCGAGCTGAGATCAAGATGGCGAGCGGGAATAAGATCGAATATCACGGAAAAAATACTAGAGCACAAACGATTTGTTGAATTTCGAGAACAAAGTTTTCAACCGACCAAAAGTTGTCAAAAGTTCAGTCGAGATTTTTCGAGCCAACTAGCCTGCCAGCGTTTTCGAATTACTCTTAAGCCTCGCCGCTGCGCTCTCAGGGAAGCTTTACGAGTCATAACTTGCTAAGGGAAGCTCTACGAGTTACTAGCTCCACCCCGCGCCGGAACTCCTCTAGCTCATCGACCCCGAAGAGCTCTACGAGGTACTGGACGCCGGCGGTAAACCGTCAACCTTTCTTACCGCCGGGGGACTCGTAGAGCTTCCTGACTTATATATAATGTAGAAATTAAATTGCAGAGAACGAATAGTTTTTCAGTCCAAGCGATTTCAGACCTCTCGATGCAACAGCCGAGCGCCCCCTGATGCTTCTGGATTGTCTTATGTACGAGCTCTGTAGCTCTTGCTACAGCCCGAGCTACGTGCGCTAATCAACAGCACCTCTGAAGATAACTCAGAACAAAAAAAAACAGTTTCCTAAACCCAGCTCGAGTATCAGACCGAGCTCAGGCCTCTAAATGCGACAGGCGGACGCGTCTGATGTCTCCGAATCGATTCCTGTGATTACCAGCCCTGCAGCTTCCCTACAGCCCGACAGGATCTTTCAGGATGACAGCATCTTTCAGGATGACTCGAACAATACGGTAGTTTTGCATGCCTAATTCGAGCAGCAGACCGAGTTCCGAGCTCTGGCTTCCACAGGCGGACGCGCCTGATGTCTCTACAGTCCGAGTTAAGTTTAGAAAGCAACAGTACCTCTTCAGATGATCCGAACAATACGAATAGTTTCGCGATTCTAGCTCGGGCAGCAGGGCGAGTTCAGAGCTCTCGATTCAATAGACGAACGCGCCTAATGATTTCCAATCGATTTCTGTGACTACGAACTCTGTAGCTGCCCTACTACAGCTCGAGTTAAGTACAAAATACCGAGAGCGTCTGTCAAGATGACTCGGATAATACGAATAGGTTTTTGAACCCGAGTTCAGGCCTCTGGGTTCAACAGGCGAACGCGCCTGATCATTCTACATCGATTAGCTGTGCTTACTGGCCCTGTAGCTGTCCTGAAGCTCGAGTTATGTTCAGAAAACCGACAGCGCGTATCAAGATGACTCGAAACGGCCGATCCCGCCTGCCTGCTTTTTGACAGTAAAAGGTACCCGGTCGAGCTGAGATCAAGATGGCGAGCGGGAATAAGATCGAATATCATGGGAAAAAATACTAGAGCTCTAACGAATGTTCAAATTTTGAGAACAAACTTTTCAACCGACCAAAAGTCACCAAAAGGTCCGTCGAGATTTTTCTTGCCAACTAGCTCTCCAGCGCGCCGGAATTACTCTTAGCTTCCAGCAATAACTTGCTAAGGGAAGCTCTACGAGTTACTGGGCGCCGGCGATAAACCGTCAACCTTTGTTACCGCCGGGGGACTCGTAGAGCTTCCTGACAACATATAATGTCGAAAAAAATTGCAGAGAACGAATAGTTTCTCAGCCCAACTTGAGTATCAGACCGAGTTCAGACCTCTGAATGCGACAGACGGACGCGTCTGATGTCTCCGAATCGATTCCTGTGATTACCCGCCCTGCAGCATCCCTACAACCCGAGTTAAGTGCAGAATGCCGACAGTAGCTCTCAAGATGACCGGAAGAATACGAACAGTTTCGTGATTCTGGATCGCGCAGCAGACCGAGTTCAGAACTCTGGATTCGACAGACAAACGCGACTGATGATTCTGAATCGGTTTCTGTAACTATCAGCCCTGTAGCTGTCCTATACCTCGAGTTAAGTACAGTAAACCGAGAGCGCCTATCAAGATGATTCGAATAATACGAATAGGTTTGCGGACCTGGCTCGGCTAGCAGACCGAGTTCAGACCTCTGGTTGGAACAGCCGAACGCGCCTGATGATTCTGAGTCGATGAGGCGTGCTTACCAGCTCTGTAGCTGTCCTATATCTCGAGTTAAGTTCAGAATACCGACAGTGCGAATCAAGATGACTTGAATAATACGAATAGGTTTGCGACCTAGCTCGGCTAGCAAACCGAGTTCAGAGCTCTGGATTCAACAGACGAACGCACCTAATCATTCTACATCGATTAGCTGTGCTTACCAGCTCTGTAGCTGTCCTACAGCTCGAGTTAAGTACAAAATACCGACAACGCGTATTAAGATGACTCGAAACGGCCGATCTCGCCAGTGTTATTTTTGGCAGTAAAAGATACCCGATCGAGCTGAGATCAAGATGGCGAGCGGGAATAAGATCGAATATCACGGGAAAAAATACTAGAGCAGAAACGAATTGTTGAATTTCGAGAACAAAATTTTCAACCGACCAAAAGTTGTCAAAAGTTCAGTTCTTTTTTTCCGAGCCAACTAGCTCTCCAGCGCGCCGGAATTACTGGGCGCCGGCGGTAAACCGTCAACCTTTCTTGCCGCCGGGGGACTCGTAGAGCTTCCTGACAATATATAATGTGGAAAAGAATTCCAGAGAACGACTAGTTTTTCAGCCCAAGCGATTATAGACCTCTCAAGATGACTCTAACAAAACAAACGAACAGTTTTCCAATCGAGCTCGAGTATGAAACCGAGTTCAGACCTCTGAATGCGACAGGCGGACGCGTCTGATGTCTGCGGATCGATTCCTGTGATTACCAGCTCTGCAACCCCCCATACAGCCTGAGTTAAGTGCAGAAAACCGAGAGAACCCTTCAGGATGACTCGAATAATACAACAGCTTCGCGGATCTCGTTCGAGCAGCAGACCGAGTTCCGAGCTCTCGGGTCGACGAACGGACGCGCCTGATGTCTCGAAATCGATTCCTGTGACCAGGGGCACTGTAGCCCCCAGCACGATTTAAGTACAGAAAGAGGAAAAAAAAAAAAAAAAAAAAAAAAAAAAAAAAAAAAAGAGAGAGAGAGAGAGAGAGAGAGAGAGAGAGAGAGAGAGAGAGAGAGAGAGAGAACTTCTCAAGATGACTCGAACAATACCAATAGGTTCACGAACCTAGCTCGAGGAGCAGGCCGAATTCGGAGCTCTTGATTCAACAGACGAACGCGCCTGATAATTCTCAATCGATTTCTGTAATTATCAGCTCTGTGGCTGCCCTACAGATCGAGTTAAGTACGAAAAACCGAGAGCGTCTGCTACAATGACTCGAATAATACGAATAGGTTTGCGACCCTAGCTCGGCTAGCAGACCGAGTTCAGACCTCTGGATTCAACAGGCGAACGCGCCTGATCATTCTGAATGCATTAGCTGTGCTGACCAGCTCTGTAGTTGTCCTGAAGCTCGAGTTATCTTGAGAAAACCGACAGCACGTATCAAGATGACTCGAAACGGCCGTTCCCGCCTGCCTGCTTTTTGGCCTTCAAAGTTACCCGATCGAGCTGAGATCAAGATGGCGAGCGGGAATAAGATCGAATATCATGGGAAAAAATACTAGAGCTCTAACGAATTGTTGAATTTCGAGAATCAAATTTTCAACCGAGCAAAAGTCACCAAAAGGTCCGTCGAGATTTTTCTTGCCAACTGGGCGCCGGCGGTAAACCGTCAACCTTTGTTACCACCGGGGGACTCGTAGAGCTTCCTGACAGCATATAGTGTGGAAAAACTCCAGAGAACGACTAGTTTTTCAGCCCAAGCGATTTCAGACCTCTCAAGATGACTCTAAGAAAAAACAAATAGCTTCGCAATTCAGTTCGAGTATCAAACCGAATTCAGACCTCTGAATGCACTAGGCGAACGCGTCTGATGTCTGCGAATCGACCCATGTGATTAACAGCCCTGCAGACCCGCTGAAGACCGAGTTAAGTGCAGAAAACTGACAACATCTCTCAGGATGACTCGAATAATACAATAGTTTCGCGGATCTAAATCGAGCAGCAGACCGAGTTCCGAGCTCTAGAATCGACCGACGGACGCGCCTGATCTGTGCAAATCGATTTGTGTGACCCGCAGCACTGTAACCCTCCCCCAGCACGAGTTGAGTGCAGAAAATTAAAGCACGTCTCAAGATGATTCGGACAATGAGAATAGTTTTCCGAACCTAGCTCGAGCAGCAGGCCGATTTTAGAGCTCGAATCAACAGACGAACGCTCCTGATGATGCCCGATCGATTTCTGTGACTATGAGCTCTGTAGCTGCCCTACAGCTCGCGTGAAGTACAGAAAACCGAGAGCGTCTGTCAAGATGACTCGAATAATGCGAATAGGTTTGCGGACCTAGCTCGGCTAGCAGACCGAATTCAGACCTATCGAGCTGAGATCAAGATGGCGAGCGGGAATGAGATTGAATATCACGGGAAAAAAATACTAGAGCTCAAACGAATTGTCAAATTTCGAGAACGTGATTTTGAACCGAGCAAAAGTTGTCAAAACTTCAGTCGAGATTTTTCGAGCCAACTGGGCGCCGGCGGTAAACCGTCAACCTTTCTTACCGCCGGGGAACTCGTAGAGCTTGTCCCGCGGTGAGGATTTTCTGAACATAACTCGAGCTTCAGGACAGTTACAGAGCTGGTAAGCACAGCTAATCGATGTAGAATCATTAGGCACGTTCATCTGTTAAACCCAGAGGTCTGACCTCGGTCTGCTATCCGAGCTAGGTTTGCAAACCTATTCGTATTTTTCGGGTTATCTTGAGAGACGCTCTGGTTTTCCTGTACTTAAGTCGAGCTAAAGGACAGTACAGACCAATACGTGCAGAATCTGATTCAGAATCATCAGTTGCATTTGTCTGTTGACCCGAGAGCTCTGAACTTGGTCTGCTGCCCGATCTAGAATCGCAAAAAATATTCGTATTGTTTGAGTTATCTTGAGAGATGTTCTTGGTTCTCCTCGAGCTATAGCACAGCTACAGGGCTGATAGTTACAGAAACCGATTCAGAATCACCAGTCGCGTTTGCCTGTCGAATCCAGAGCTCTGAACTCGGTCTGCTGCGCGATCCAGAATCACGAAACTGTTCGTATTCTTCCAGTCATCTTGAGCGCTACTTCGATCTTATTCCCGCTCACCATCTTGATCTCAGCTCGATCGGGTAACTTTGAAGGCCAAAAAGCAGGCAGGCGGGAACGACCGTTTCGAGTCATCTTGATACGCGCTGTCGGTTTTCTTAAGATAACTCGAGCTTCAGGACAACTACAGAGCTGGTCAGCACAGCTAATGCATTCAGAATGATCAGGCGCGTTCGCCTGTTGAATCCAGAGGTCTGAACTCGGTCTGCTAGCCGAGCTAGGGTCGCAAACCTATTCGTATTATTCGAGTCATTGTAGCAGATGCTCTCGGTTTTTCGTAATTAACTCGATCTGTAGGTCAGCCACAGAGCTGATAATCACAGAAATCGATTAAGAATTATCAGGCGCGTTCGTCTGTTCAATCGAGAGCTCTGAACTCGGCCTGCTCCCCGAGCTAGGTTCGCGAACCTATTGGTATTGTTCGAGTCATCTTGAGAAGTGCTCTCGGTTTTCTGTACTTAAATCGTACTGGGGAAGGGCTACAGTGCTGCTGGTCACAATAATCGATTCCGAGACATCAGGCGCGTCTGTTTGTCGAACCGAGAGCTCGGAACTCGGTCTGCTGCTCGAACGAGATCCGCGAACCTGTTGTATTATTCGAGTCATCCTGAGAGGTACTCTCGGTTTTCTGCACTTAACTCAGTCTGCATGGGGGGCTGCAGAGCTGGTAATCACAGGAATCGATCCACAGACATCAGACGCGTCCGCCTGTCGCATTCAGAGGTCTGAACTCGGTTTCATACTCGAGCTCGATTGGAAAACTGTTCGTTTGTTTTGTTAGAGTCATCTTGAGAGGTCTATAATCGCTTGGGCTGAAAAACTAGTCGTTCTCTGAAATTCTTTTCCACATTATATATTGTCAGGATATCATGGGAAAAAATACTAGAGCTCAAACGAATTGTTGAATTTCGAGAACAAAATTTTCAACCGACCAAAAGTCAGCAAAAGGTCCGTCGAGATTTTTCTTGCCAACTAGCTCTCCAGCTCCCCGGACTGGGCGCCGGCGGTGAACCGTCAACCTTTATTTTTGCGGCTTTGCGAGGCTCCTACTGGCCCTAGGGCCACGAGCAAGCATGAGGTCAGGTGTCATCAGGAAGCGAAAGCTCTTATTCGAACCTAAAGTCAAGACAACCCAGAGCAGCGAAGCTGCGATGAATCATCAATCACAAATATGAGCGAACGAGCAAACGCACACAGAAATGAATCAAAGTGCAGTCAACTAAACATGCAAGAGAAAAGAGAAGTCCCAGCGAAAGCTGAGTAAATCATAGTATGAGGAAGAACAGTGAAATAAGAAAAACTGCAACTATCAAGTCTGTGATAACCATAGAACTGCCTGTGGGAGCGCAGTCACGATGCACTCCAAAGCACTGAGTTCTGTATCAGTAACAGTTGTGGTCGGAGAAATAAGCCAAGCCCTCTCAAAAACTGACTTCCATATCAGCTGAGCGGGGTCCCGTCGATCCCAATACCGAGGTTTGAGGCCTATGTCTATCCAGCAACCGCACCCACATCCCTCAGACGACACGCCGCCATCGAAACCAGCCCGAATAGCAGCAGCAACGTAAAATTCTGTCTCATAATCATGTGTATACGGACTACATTCTGAACTAGAAATCTGGCCCTCTCGGGCCTGGTGTGTTAGAACGTCGGCACGAGTGTTCCACTCCCGAAAATCATGACGAATAAGATCCATACCCGGCGCTGGAGGTCGTATATTATAGCTGCAACAAAGCCCATCAAGCGTATTGATAATTTTTGATATTCTATCCGCATATGATCTATTATCTGCACGCCACCGTCCCGTAGCCCAGCTAACCACGAGAAGCGAGTCACCCACCACCTCCAGAGGGATTCCAGGGGCCTCCAGGTTCCAACGGGTTGCTTTCATATTATGAAGAGCGATGCGCTTTGCAAGTTTCTCAGCAGCCATCGGACTATCATCCGTGCTCACCTGGATTTCACCATGCTCGGAGGGCGCCAAATATGCGGGCGAACTCACAGGTCCGCACGTCGACACCTCCTGGAAACATTGAAGCATGCTATGAGTACAAAGGTGCGTGGCGTATTGCATAAATCCAAGCTGGGAGCCTGTGAAATGAATCCACCAATCATCTCCGAAAAACTCAGCTAATGTATATTGCCATGATCTCTGTCCAATACTCTCCGTACCTCGACAGCGACGTTTGTAAGAAGAGGCCTCCGACCAGTTGCCAAAGTGTCTCATCGTCTCGCTCATAAGTGTACGAGTGCGGTCAGTGTACGGTCCAAAACATAAACTCGCCATACGGGAATCGCGCCATGTCCTCTCCGCCGCCTTCAAGTCAATCACTTTCTCAACAATCATGCCATTTGCGAAACTTGCAATGTCTTTTGCGAAATTCCAGTGCAATATCAGATAACGCTGGACAAGAGAGGAGTACCCAGCCTTCAAGAAACGTTCCCGTGCGACATGATATCTCCTCTGCTGATAAGCTTGCTCCGTTTCCGTCGGGCCTTTTCGAGAAGAGATCATCATCTTCAGGCATTTCCCTTCGAAGGAATGGAGAAACGAG
This sequence comes from Prorocentrum cordatum, assembly GCA_963575745.1. Classification (NCBI taxonomy): domain Eukaryota; class Dinophyceae; order Prorocentrales; family Prorocentraceae; genus Prorocentrum; species Prorocentrum cordatum. The sequence continues at coordinate 22,382 of CAUYUJ010022624.1, read as the reverse complement.
AGAGTATAAGAATCTGCAGTGGTGGTCTCCATACCATACAGAGCCAGGCTCTGGACTCTGTCCTGGTATCTCCGCAGCTTATCCTTGAGAGGAATACAGTGCGACCTGAAATACCCTGCCTGAGAGTAAAATGCGCGACGAGCACAGTCTAGGCGAAAAGAAACATCACGATGTACAGAACAGTTATATTCACTATGCAGCTGCGTGCCCAGTACGTCCATAGAAACAACTCGACGGTAACATAACTCATCAATCTGCTGCACTGCATTCCTCCCGTCACATGCATCTGAGAAGATCGGTATTTTAAGATCCATCGAACGCGGGATATTCCCGTCCTCATCCAAGACAGCAGGAGCTCCGCACACCATGTACTTCAGCGATGTGGGTTTCCATCGCATCGAGAAGTTGTAAAGTGGAAGTGTCAAGTCTCTTACCATACGAGTAAGCTCCTCACGGCTACGACTGACGAGGTACACGTTATCTGCCCAGATAAAATGATTCACCACCGACCGATGCTCCGTACCGAAATCTACCGCATACCCCATGCCCTGAACGTCCCAATTATGAATAACGTCACCCCACATGGCAGCAATAATGAGGTTAAAGCCCAAGGGCCCTTCTGGGCCTCCAGTCCTAATACAGGTGTCCCACTGGATGTTATCAATCTCCAACCCGTCATAGTAGAGGCAGCCCGTGCTGTGCGATAACGGATCCAGAAACGCGTGCTGTAAATACGCAGGGACACGTGCATGCTCAAGACCCTTATGAACGTTCTGTATCGTGCAGTTGTCAAAGGCCTGGTATATGTCCATGTCCGCAACGTACAGACACTCACGCTTCCCCCACTTGTCCCCGTGCATACACATGTTAGTAAGGCTACTCGTGATATGGGATGTGCTGTGACCCTGACGGAACCCATAGAGGCCCAGAGGATGAAATAGCTTAGACTCTTCCACATGCTGCTCAACCAGGATAACTACGCACGCCGAGAACCAGCGAGTTATGCTATTCTGTAAGCACAAGAGTCGAGCATCCGCCAAGTTCGTGATCCCCTTTAGTTTAGGCATGTATGCAATGAGAATGTCCCTCCATCGAACAGGGTACTGGACAACCAGCCTCAAAAGAGAGTCGAAGATCTGTTGGATGTGCCGAACTGTGCACCATGGGAGAAGCTTGAGCATTTCACAAGGTACGCGATCCGGTCCTGTTGCCCGTCGCGTTCGAAGACGAGCCCTCGCTGCACAACATATCGACATCGTAATACTTCGAATGATCTGGCCACCCTTGATCTCCTCCTCCGCCTTCCTCCTGATTTCCTCCATCAAGTTGCTGTTCTCCTCCCTCCTACGCTGTGATGTCACCTTCCCCTTAACATGCTCCTCCAACTTCTCCTTCAAGATATATCTATCCTCCGTCTCCCATCCATCAACCACCACATGTTTGATACGATGTCGAATCTTACGACGAGTCGGGGGTACAGCCCATTCAAGAAGATCACGCCGATACTGTCTCCTCCAAACATTGGCAGCTGCTCTGAGTCTCTTTTTCTCTGGACCATTCTGAAGGGACCGAATCCGCTCTTCGAGACGTGTGAGCTCGGGCGGGCGAGTAGGCGCTGGAGGCCGGGCAGCTGAGGCCGTGGAGTAATCCACATCCTCCTGCGTAAATGCTTTCAAAATGACAGGAGCGGTCTCTGTCACGTCCTGTGGTCGTGTCGACGCAGCTGGAGGGGAACCACATCCAGCAAACACGGCACCGCAAAACTCGAGGTCAACCCTTTCCCTCCCTATCATCTCGTCCGCATACGTCTGAGCCCGCCATCCCACCAAAGAAGGTTCCCTATGCACACGCTCGACTGTCCAATCAGTCCTGCCAGGACTGGACTGTCGTACTGTGCACATAACTAGAGCATGATCAGCAAGTCTACTACGATTATGAGTTCCTCCGCTGCGATACTTGAAATCGATCTTACACTCCTGCACCTCCCACCCCATCGGAACCATCACATAGTCTAAGACTCTCCTCATCGATCTAGTCCGAGAACGATTTCGCTCTTGTCCCCAGGGCTCCCAGGTCGGGCGACGACGGTCGAAGGTGTTGGCAGCTAACAAACCCCAAGTCTGCATAAAGGTCAGCAAGTTATCCGTCAATATCTGCCTCCTATCCTTCCTCTCCCTCTCCGCCTTCCCCTCAGATCCCGTCCTCCTCCATGATTTCGTACCTGTCCCAGTGGCAGCATAACCCTGACCTGCAACCTCAAGCTGAACAAGTGGTGGCAACTCAACATTGGCATCCGCAAGCAAACAAAAGCTGGCCTGACGATATTTCTGCTTCAAGAGACGGATCTGACCCTCCAACTCCCCCAGCATTTCCGCCGATTCAAGATCACACTGATCACGATCATGATGTGGAAAATAAGCCGAACATATGATCACCTGAGACGCCTCCGTTCCAAACACACCCAAGACAAATCTATCGCAGTCTGTGACACATTCGCGCAGGAGTTGGGCCCACCCATGGGCATACAACAAGCCTGCACGTCTATCCCTGGAAGGTTTAAAATGCCAACCGAGTCTATCTAATTCAGCTGAGTCAAAGAACTCACACTCTTGCAAACCGAAAATTGAAGAGGCTCCTATCTTCCTCAGAGATGTTAGAACCTCGGTCCCACGTGAGTTGGAAACACCCGAATTACCTACATTCCATGTTCCGATACGAAGTCCCTTGCTCCAATATCGTTTTTGTCATTGGCGTCTGTTGACCTCACTCTCTAACATCTGCTTAGTGACAGCCGCCACCGCAGGAAATGCGCTGACAACCTGCTGCCACTGCGGCTCGTGCACCTCCCAAGTATTACGAGCTGAAGTGAATGTGGCAATATTGATGGGACGCAAAGCACCCTTGGCGACGGTCCATATCAACGATCGCGGTGGTCCAATTTCTCCTCTCACTTCGATCTGGGCGTGCTGTTGCGTCATCGTTCTGAACGCTCCGCAAAACCTCGCCACAGCTTTAACGTGATCCCTTTTCCAAGGTGCGCACTCGATTTGGACACGTAAATTTGATCCTGGGAACTGAATCACAAGGCCCTCAGTCAAGACTGCAGGTAAGGGCAGACCATTGTGCCCATCAACAGTATTCTTAATGATTGCATCCCACTTCTTTTTAATCGTCCAGAGCAGGTCCCTACTCGTATTGGGTTTGAAACTGATCTTGACACTGCCAAACATATACCTGCCCGAATTGATACGCTCAGTTGTTTCACGATCTACTGCATCCTTCTCGAGTTGATTGCATCGCTCCAAGCAATTGTCGATAAGTTTTTGGCAATCACTCCACGTTAGGAGTTGCTCCGCCCGCGCGCCATGATCTGACCAATTCGTCACCCACCCCTTCAACTCAATGTATGTCGGTCTGAAATCCTGGAAACGCGAGCTGGGAGATAAGCCAGGCGGCCCGCCGCCTCCAATACCTCCACCAGCCGTAGTACGAGAAACATCTGATCCAGCACCACTTCCATTATGTACTTGACGCAGGGCCTCTTCAAATTTATTCATCCTCTCCTCCATCTTATTAGCTCTGTCATCGTGCTTCTGCAATGTACTCTCCACGGCTTTGATATGATCGTTCGTGTTCTGAATGGTCTGTAAAATCTCCTCCTTACTATCCTCTGCTTTGAAGAAATGGTCCATGACGAACCGCTCAAACCCAGTGGTGGCAGTTTTCATCATCTCCTCACGTTGTTTTTGAATATCACCTCCATTCCTCGGTCTCTTGTTTTCTTTATTTGTGTCCACAGCAGCGTTCATATTTGCATCAACCGAAGAGGATGCACCCAACATTATTGCTTCTGAAATCTGTGATGGAATACCCCACTTGTTTAGAAATGCTTTGTCGTCTTCACGCTGTCGTTTCCCTGATGCACGCTCCAAGGATCTTAAATCAGCAGCGTCCCAAGGTTCAAATTGATCCAAGTAGTCGAAATGATCCACACGGTCCTCTCGAGGTGTCAATGGGCAGTCAAGATCTTGACTTGTATTCTGATGCCACTGAGCAACTGTTTCGTTCCAACGCCCCAATCCAATTGCTTCCAACAAAGCTTGTCTCGACTCGGGTGTGTCGTACGACGTGGTCCCAAATACTTGCACGAAGAATTACGATATGCTCCTCAGGCTCTGCTGATCACTACCGCTGGCCTTGGCGGAGGTAGCCCAGGCAGGACAAAGTCAGCGGCTCCGTGACCTTGAGCCGACACACCTTGAGCCCGGGGGAGAGCTTCCTGACAGTAGAGTAGAGCTTCCTGACAGTATAGCTTCCTGACAGTATAGCTTTATTACCGCCGGGGGACTCGTAGAGCTTCCTGACAGTATATAGTGTGGAGAAAATCTCCAAAGAACGACTAGTTTTTCAGCCCAAGCGATTTCAGACCTCTCAAGATGACTCTAACCGAAAAACAAAGAGTTTCGCAACCCAGTTCGAGTATCGAACCGAGTTCAGACCTCTGAATGCGACAAGCGGGCGCGTCTGATGTCTGCGAATCCACTCATGTGATTCCCAGCCCTGCAGCCCCCCTACAGCCCGAGTTAAGTGCAGAAAACCGGCAGTATCGACTCGAATAATAGAATAGTTTCGCGGACCTAGTTCGAGCAGCAGACCGAGTTCCGAGCTCTGGAATCGACCAACAGACGCGCCTGATGTGTGTAAATCGATATCTGTGACCTGCAGCACTGTAGCCCTTCCCCAGCACGAGTTGAGTGCAGAAAATGGAGAGCACATCTCAAGATGATTCGGAGAATACGAATAGTTTCGCAAATCTAGCTCGGGCAGCAGGCCGAGTTCAGAGCTCTCGGTTCAATGGACGAACGCGACTGATGATTCCCATCGATGCCTGTGACAATGAGCCCTATAGCTGCCCTACAGCTCGAGTTAAGTACAGAAAACCGAGAGCGTCTCTTAAGATGACTCGAATAATACGAATAGGTTTGCGGACCTAGCTCGGCTAGCGGACCGAGTTCAGACCTCTGGATTCAACAGACGAACGCGCCTGATAATTCTGAATGCGATAGGTGTGCTTACCAGCTCTGTAGCTGCCCTACAGCTCGAGGTAAGTACAAAATACCGACAACGCATATCAAGATGACTCGAAACGGCCGTTCCCGCCGGGACGCTTTTTGGCAGTAAACGGTACCCGATCGAGCTGAGATCAAGATGGCGAGCGGGAATAAGATCAAATATGACGGAAAAAAATACTAGAGCTCAAACGAATTGTTGAATTTCGAGAACAAAATTTTCAACCGACCAAAAGTCATCAAAAGGTGCGTCGAGATTTTTCTTGTCAACTGGAGCCGGCGGTGAACCGTCAACCTGGTCACCGCCGGGAACCTCGTAGAGCTCCTTGCATCCGTGAGAAAGCTCAGGATCAAAGCGAGAGCTTCTGGGAGCTTTTCTACAAAAACTTCAAGTTGAGATTTTTCGGAGTCAAGATGAAGTCGGTTGCTCCAAGTGAACTGGTACTGAAAATGGCTCTAAAGGGCTCAGCTGCTCAGGGAACAAAGGTTATATGTCAGTGCTCGGAGTAAAAATCTGCTTTCTCAAAATGAATTGTCGAATATCTTGCAAAAAATTGCAAAACCACTCAAAAGTTACCACTTTGTCCTTTCTGGCCGGGTCGACCAATCTTGCTACTGGGCGCCGGCGGTAAACCGTCAACCTTGGTTCTAGGCGTTCTAGGCGGGTCCTGGCAGGGTTAAGCTCCTAAGGAGCCCCAGACCCAGTCCTACAGGGGATATCCTGACAAACTCAGGATATGCACCACTCCTAAAAGGAGCTCTCGGGCAGCTTCAAGCTCAGCCTCTGTGATAGTGCATTGTGCTGGGAGAAGGAAGCTTTTGAGACCTACATTCTGGCGCCAGCCAGTCTGATTATAGTAAGAAGAGGAGGGGAGAGCACTACACACATGACAATCCAGATACCAGCCACAGCCTACACCAAGAAACGATCTCCCACCATCAAAGCCTCCTTTGATCCCCGAGATCACAACTTTACAATCTTTCACATCCTGAAGAAAACAAGTGTCATAATGTTCGTAACATTCACCTCTCTGCGCGGCCCACGTTAATTCATCGGCACGAGTATTGCCCTCCCTATACACCCACTTCCACACATTCCGTCCTAAATTGGCAGCTCGTAGTCCGCATCTGTCGGCTAGATCGTTTGTAGTGTCCTGCGCCCACATCACACGGTTAGCATACTTTCTATTAGTGATACTACTCAAGCCCTCCAACCACCTGATCACACATTGCGAATCCCCCATCAGTTCCACAGAAATCTTCCCTGGCACGAACTCAAATTCAGTATGATCCTGGAATATAGCAATGAGACGTTTGGCCAACTTATCTGGGTCCTCCTGCTTCTTAGTCATCTCCTCCTCCTCCGACTCCTTCCAGGGCATGGGGTCTTTCAATACACACAGGTTCAACATCTCAGGAGCGTCCTTCAAGACAGTCCTCACAAAGAATATCCAGCTAGCCTCATCCCAAGCAATACCGTCGATCCAGTACTTCCCCGCCACCTCTTCGAACACTCTGGCCCACGGACACATACCCAGAAGCTTGGTTGACTGCCCCCTGGCTCTCGTCACCTCCCGTGCACTCTGTGTGTCCAGGGTCGCAATAAAGTCATCCCGCCTATCAGTCCATTCAAAACCTGCATGCAGCATGAGAAGCCTACTTTGAGCACCTCGGTCAACATGCTCCCCTTCACGAAAACGAAGCTTTCTCCCTGGAAAACGAACCTGCTTCTCCTGGACCCCGGCCTGCAACCTGGACGTGTTCTGAGACAACCCTTCACAAGCTCGTTTTGCCTCCCTGATGAGAGCACTCTTCCTCTTCCTCCTGTTTGGCTCCTCCACCTCCACCTCCATTATCTCCTCCTCCACGCTCTTCCCAATCAACTGAGACCCTCCCGTTGCAGGGATACTCAAGTCCTGCAGCGAGCCTGACATATTTTCGAAGCACTCCATGGCAATATCCTTGGCCCACATGAACTGCTTGTGCAGGTACAGCTGGACCAAGGACGGTTTCCCTTCCTTGTGTAGCATCGAGCGCCCACGTCGAAACATACGTGTCATGAAGGTCGCGAAGTTCTCTCCATTGCGCTTCTGGCGCCAGCACATGCGAGAGAGCATCTTGCCCTCCTCCTTGTGTAGAAGTCTCAATACGCCAATATCAGAAGATGAACCCTCAACCCCATAAAGAATCTGAACTCTCACTCTTGCATCATATCTTTTGAATTTACGTCGCCAAGGAATGACCATACTCTGATAATATCGTCGATCTCGCCAAAAAGCTGAGATACCTTTTTGCAGTCTGTATCGAATATCATGATAATCATCCAGTGTTCTATTCAGCTTTGTGCCCAAGACGATGATCTCGTCAACCTGCTTAAGTTCCACAGTGGTCTGGTTGACAGCTTCAGATGGCGACACATCCAGAGCCCCATTTGAACTTCCACACATATGGTTCCTAACACCCGAGCTTGAGCTTCCACACATATGGTTTCTAACACCTGAGCTGGAACTTCCCAATCTCTCCAGTCCTGGTGGTGTCATGGTAACCACGAGCGGGTCGAACACATTCTTCAGCGCGCCAACGTCCATATACTCGAGCGAGGTAGGCTTCCATCTGAGTCCCCATGCATGCAGTGGTACAGTGAGCTGCCAGATCATCTCCCTCAGTGCTGATCTAGAGTCGGCAATCAAAACAAAGTTATCCGCCCAAATGAAGTGCGAGATAGTGATAGAAGCAGCCTCGTGTGATAGCTTCAGGCCTATACCTTTTCGTTCCCAGTCCAAGAGAACCTTGCCCAGACATGCAATCGTAACAATATTCCAGATATCAGGGCCTTCAAGGGACCCCGTTTTAATACATGAGCTCCACGGTAAGCTTTCTGATTCCACTGGACCAAATCGAAACGTCGCTGTTACATCTGCATTTTGCTCCAAAATCGCATACGCCAGCTCTGGGTCAACGTTGATATCATACATCGCTCTATCTGCCATCGGTATCGTGATGTTGTCGAAGGCGCACTCAACGTCTAGAACTCCCACACATGCAGTCTCATGCTTACCCCAGAGTCTGGCATGTCTAATCAAGTTCTTCAATCCTGCTGTTATCTCGCTGCATTTCCGTCCCTCATGAAAACCATACAAATTGATTCCAGTCCGAGGCGTATTCTGTTCAACATGACGGTTGAGTAAGATACACAAACAAGCCATATACCATTTCGAAAGCACGCTATTGAGAGCCAAAGTACGCGTACTGGTGAACTCTGGCTTCTTCGTATCCTTCAAAATGAGCGTAGCTAATAATTTTCTCCAAGACGGCGGTGACTGCAATCGTCTAGCATACAATTGTTGGAAACAATCCAAGACCACTCTGAGTGCCTCCCAAGACAGACTACGTAAAAGAGCTGCTGATATACCATCATAGCCAACTGCTTTGCCCACCTTGAGGCGAGCTCTCGCTTTATGTAGAATACCCATCGTGATGGGAGAAGAAACTGCATTGAGTCGAGTGTGCTGGATTGCTCGCTGCTTAAGTCGAGCCAAGCATTCTACATTTTGTTGATGGAGTGTTTGACTGGAGTATTTCATCCGGGCAATTTTGGCGATTTCCTTTTTCCAGGACTCCCGATTCTCAGTCATGGTACCGTCAATTTTCATGTGTGTGACGACTGTGTGTGGTTTACCCTCATCCCGATACTTATATTCCAAGATACGCCTACGAAGTTCACGTCGGACCCGGTTCCACCTACGCCGAGAATCTTTGAACTCCTTCTCATCCACCTCCCCCTTCTTCCACCTCTTGTGCACCCCATAGTGGTAGTCCCGAACCTCCTTCTCCTCCTCCGAGAGTTTCAGATCGTTGCCAATCGAGGTCTTCAGCTCGAAGAGCTTTTTGTCCTCAACCGCACCAGCCTTCAAACGCTCCTCGAAGATATCTAAAGAGATCGTCCTCCACCTAGTCTTGCACACCTGCTGCTCCATCAACCCCTCCTGGTCCTCAACCTTCTCCTCCTCACTATCCCTCCTCCTTTTCGTCGCTCTTCTCCTCTCACACTCACTGTTCGAAATCCCCAGGACACGCTCAGCAATCACACGACGCACCTCCACATCTTTCCCTGGAATGGGTCTCCATCTCGCCAGGCTGCCAAGAACACGAGGTCCTTTACCAACACGAGCAGGGGGTCCAGGGAGAAAACAACTAACCATCTTATGATCACTCCAACGGTCAACTCTCTTATCTCCGAGCGGCTTGACAAAATCGCATCTGGGGTCTAGTCCAGTGTGACACCAATCCTTAGGTACAGCTATGTAGTCCAGGACCTTATATGTATTCATGCTACTTCGGAAGGTCGCACATCTCTCACCGTGCGTGTTTATCAGGGTCAACTGCAGACGTGCCATGGCCATGCACAAGCTCCTACTCATGTAGTCTCTGTATTTCTCACGCATTTTCTCAAACCCTCCCTGGCTGCTCTTACTTGTGGAAGCCTGCACACCTTTCCCCGTGACCTGCACCCTATCAATGGTGACATCCTGGTGGACCTCAACATTCGCATCCATCATGATTACAACCTCCTTTATCCCAAACTTTTTCCTAAGCTCAATGATCATCTCAACAAGCTCTAGCAAGATGTCCTGATAGAAAGTAAACATACGATCCATTTGGGCAGCTGAGCGCCCATAGAACTCTACATGCGGCAAATACAATGAGGCAACTATTAGAGCACCGATTCTGGGGCCCCGCAGGGCAACAACAACGAATCTTCTACGCTCTCTAGTCTCATGAATGCTATCCTGCAACCCATTTGCAATCAAAACCCCTGCATTCCCCTCAATACATCTGCGATCGCGAGCATCATCCCCAAGAACATGTTGCGTGGACCACTTGGCTTCATACCCTAATTCGTGCACGAGGTACAACGGTACATTCTGGCACTCCTGGAGGCCGATAAGTTCCATCCCCTCATGTTTTAAGAAACCCAAGGCATTCAATGTTTCGACTCCATCACCCTTCATTCTGATATTCCACGATGCGGTCCGAATCCGCTGTGGCCGTCGTCAGAAACGATTTTGTTGGTTGAGCTCGGTCTGCCAGTTCGCAACGTGGATCGACTTGCTGATCTTCTCAACCTCCGAGGTCTTCAACTTCCACCCCTCCTCGGATGACCACGTGCCCAGGCATACCCTGTTGCCCATATCATTCTTATTCGGAAAACCCCAAGCCCAGGAAATACTGGGTGGTCCATATTCCACCCTCACAGTAGCATTCAGCTCTTGAGGAGTACTGCCCTTACGCTTGTGATACGTGGCGATGAGCTTCGATCCCGCCTGTATTTGTTGAACCTTCCATGGGGCCGTCTCCACCTTCACACTGATGTAACTCTGACTCGCTGGGCCAAACTTGTCTTCAGCCCAAAGCTCTCCAGTCCTGGACGTAACTGCTTCATGAATAGCACGTTGAAGATCCCAAATCTGATCTTTCGTAATACTGCTCTCAAGAATGAACTTGATCCTGAACAAGCCATATGGTTTGCGTGTATTCTCTCTTTGAGTCGCCATATCATCAAGAACTTTCACTGGCACCTGCTTCGAGCGATCTTCAAATTTACAAAAGATATTCTCAACCATCCACGTGACAATCCTAGTACCCCTTTCCTCCGACATGATATTGTTCGTCCTCGCCGTCAGGTCCCTCGGATCTCCTGAAGTCCAGCCTTGCAAACTGATCCATCCTGGTTTGAAGTCGGCCCTGGTTTTGTTCCATACGATACGTGAGGCTGTGAATCTCGTCGAACCTGACGATCCAGCCTCGGACGGTGGCCCTCCAGATCCAGCACCAAGATTCTGAGGGGGGCGTCCTTGGATGGCGGCAAAGAGCTGTGCATTTATTTTCTTCTGATCCTCCTGACCCTTCTGAAGATCAGAGATATCTTTCCGCAGCGGTTCCATTTCACGCTGCACATCTTTGACCATCTCATTCTTAATATCTGTGAAAGTCGCCTTCAACTCATCTTTCATCAAAGAGAACTCACCTCTGAGAATTGAAATCGTAACCACCTGCTCCTCACCAACTGCTGCGCCTCTACCATGACCTTTTGCAGCAACATGGGGAGACACTGGCGGACGAGCACGTTTTGTCCGCTCATCCACTCCAGTCTCAACATCACGTTTTCCAGGAAGAGCCATATCAGCATCCCCATCCCCCTTAAGTTGCTGCCCTGATACTACCGCTGCAGCAGCCGCCAGTTCTCCTGCTTCCCCTTCAGCCTGCTGCTGCTGCCGAAGAAGTGCTGCCTGCTGTTCTTCAGTCGTCATCTCTGGAATGTCAAGGTGATTACCGACGTATCTGGTGCCTGGTTGATTAAGTGTCTGAATGAAATTGTCGATCTGATCGATATCCAAAGAATAACCTTCGTCCGCTCCCAAATCTGAGAACTCGTCCTCCTGAGCCTGCGCCGTCTTTCTCCTCTTGTACACTCTGTCAAGTACCCTGAAATCGTACTCCGAAGGGGGCCTCTTCCTCTCTCTCTCCGCCGTGACGAATACTGAAGATCAATCCACAACAATGCTCAAGAACGCACAAGCGAGAGACAAAATTGGGATGTGTGGTATACAGTTCAGGTATGGAGAACAAAACTGAAACCCCTGACTGCACGATGCAGCTCGAGGAGCCCCCCGACGGGCCAAGGCCGGGGGAGAGCGGGAGGTAAACTCCGCTTCCCCAACCTTGGTTACCGCCGGGAGACTCGTAGAGCTTCCTAACTCGGCTTTTGTTGAGAAAACAGACAGCACTTACCAACAATCTGACTTATAGTGAATAGTTTTTGACTTCTGAATGCGACAGACGGACGCGTCTGATGTCTGCGAATCGACTCCTCTCATTACCAGCCCTGCAGCCCCCCTACAGCCCGAGCTAAGTGTAGAAATAGTTTTGCGGACCTAGTTCGGGCAGCAGACAGAGTTCAGAGCTCTGTATTCGACAGACGCACGCGCCTGATGTCTTCAAATCGATTCCAGTGATTACCAGCCATGCAGCCCCCCTTCAGCCCGAGTTAAGTCCAGATAACCGACAGCATCTCGCAAGCGACTCGAACGATACGAATAGTTTCGCGATCCTAGATCGGGCAGCAGACCGAGTTCACAGCTCTGGATTCGACAGAGGAACGCAAATGATGATTCTGAATTGGTGCCTGTAAATATCAGCTCTGAAGCTGTCCTACAGCTGTCAAGAAAACTCGAATACTACGAACAGGTTTGCGGACCTAGCTCGGCTAGCAGACCGAGTTCAGACCTCTGGGTTCAACAGGCGAACGCGCCTGATCATTCTGCATGCATTAGATGTGCTTATCAGATCTGTAGCTGCCCTAGATCTCGAGTTATGTTTAGAAAACCGTCAGCGCATATCAAGATGACTCGAAACGACCGTTCCCGCCACAGTGCTTTTTGATAGTAATATTCACCCGATCGAGCTGAGATCTCGATGGCGAGCGGAAATAAGGTCGAATATCACGGCAAAAAATACTAGAGCTCTAACGAATTGTCAAATTTTGAGAACAAAATTTTCAACCGACCAAAAGTCACCAAAAGTTCCGTCGAGATTTTTCTTGCCAACTAGCTCTCCAGCGCGCCGGAATTACTCTTAGCTTCCAGCAATAACTGGGCGCCGGCGGTAAACCGTCAACCTTGGTTACCGCCGGGAGACTCGTAGAGCTTCCTAGCTCGACTTAAGTTGAGAGAACCGAGAGCACCTACCAACATTCCGACTTATAGTGAATATTTTTCAACCTCTGGATGCGACAGGCGGACGCGTCTGATGTCTGCGAATCGACTCCTGTCATTACCAGCCCTGCAGCCAGCCCCCTTAGAGGCCGAGTTAAAAGCAGAAAACCGACAGCACCTCTCAGGATGCCTCGAACAATACGAATAGTTTCGCGGACCAAATTCGGGCAGCAGACAGAGTTCAAAGCTCTAGATTCGACAGGCGCACGCGCCTCATGTCTTCAAACCCATTCCTGTGACCACCAGCACTGTAGCCCCCCTCGGCGCGAGTTGAGTGGAGAAACCAAGAGCACTTCTCAAGGTGACTCGACCAATACGAATAGTTTCGCGATTCTAGATCGGGCAGCAGACCGAGTTGAGAGCTATGGATTCGACAGATAAACGCGACTGATGATTCTGAATCAGTTTCTGTATATATATCAGCTCTGTAGCTGTCCTACAGCTCGAGTTAAGTACAGAGAACCGACAGCAACTCTCAGGATGACTCGAACAATACGAATAGGTTTGCGGACCTAGCTCGGCTAGCAGACCGAGTTCAGACCTCTGGATTGAACAGGCGAACGCGCCTAATCATTCTGCATCGATTAGTTGTGCTTACTAGCTCTGTAGCTGTCCTAAAGCTCGAGTTATGTTCAGAAAACCGTTAGCGCGTACTAAGATGACTCAAAACGGTCGATCCTGCCACAGTGCTTTTCGAGTAATATTCACCCGATCGAGCTGAGCAGATGACGAGCGGAAATAAGATCGAATATGACGGGAAAAAAGAGCTCAAACGAATTGTCAACCGAGCCAAAGTTTTCAAAAGTTGAGTTCGTTTTTTCGAGCCAACTAGCTCTACAGCGCGCCGGAATTACTCCTAGCCTCCAGTAAGGGAAGCTCTACGAGTTATTCCGACTCGACAGGCGGACGCGCCTGATGTCTGCGAATCGACTCCTCATTACCACTCCTACAGCCCGAGTTAAGCGCGGAAACCGACAGCACCTCTCAGGATGACTCGAACAATACAATAATTATGCGGACCTAGTTCGGGCAGCAGACCGAGTTCCGAGCTCTAGATTCGACAGGCGGACACGCCTGATCTCTTTAAATCGATTCCTCTGACAACAAGCACTGTAGCCCCCTCAGCGCGAGTTCAGTGCAGAAAACCGAGAGCACTTCTCAAGATTACTCGAATAGCACGAATAATTTTGTGATTCTAGATCGGGCAGCAAACCGAGTTCAGAGCTCTGGATTCGACCGACAAAAGCAACTGACGATTCTGAATCAGTTCCTCTAAATATCAGCTCTGTAGGTGTCCTACAGCTCGAGTTAAGTACAGAAAACCGATAGCGCCTGTCATGATGACTCGAATAATACGAATAGGTTTGCGCACCTAGCTCGGCTAGCAGACCGAGTTCAGACCTCTGGATTCAACAGACAAACGCGCCTGATCATTCTGGATCCATAAGCTGTGCTGACCAGCTCTGTAGCTGCCCTGAAGCTCGAGTTATCTTGAGAAAACCGTCACTGTGTATCAAGATGACTCGAAACGACCGATCCTGCCACAGTGCTTTTCGACAGTATTATTCACCCGATCGAGCTGAGATCAAGATGGCGAGCGGGAATAAGATCGAATATCACGGGAAAAAATACTAGAGCGCAAACGAAGTGTCAAATTTCGAGAAACAAATTTTCAACCGACCAACAGTTGTCAAAAGTTCAGTCGAGATTTTTCGAACCAACTAGCTCTGGGGCGCGCTGGAATTACTCTTAGCTTCCAGCAACAACTTACTGAGGGAAGCTCTACGAGTCACTGGGCCGGCGGTAAACCGTCAACCTTGGTTTTTGTGTTTACGCGGGCTGGCGAGGCGCTGGTCTTCAGCGCAGCCCGTGTCAGCTACGCAGCTAGGCATTTGAGCAGCAGTGAGACGAGCACCTACCCACGGAGGCGGGCTGAGGTGTCATGTATCTTGGCTAATCTTGAAAATGATTCCCGAGCCCAGGAGGGCGGAGGGATAACACACCATCAAGAAGCAAAATCGCTGTCATCAAATTGCTGAAGCTGTATGCGTATGGCACGTGTCAATGCTTCGGCAGCGGACAACTCACATTCGGTGATCGTGGCGCCTGGCTCCAACCAAGCAGCAGCAGCAGCGTCTCTCCAAATCAACGGTGTGTCAGCATGATAATGTAGAGAAGAAGAGGTCGGGTAAGGGGAGTATCGTGTAGAATACACTCCATGCCGAGACGCCCGCGAAGACATGTTGAGATAGCCAATCTGCATCCAGTAACCGCACGCACTGCCCTTGCTGCACACTCCCCCGTCGTACCCTCCACGACAGGCGACCACCTTTAAAGAGTCTCGTTCGAAAGGATATCGATGGCAATAGTTATGATGAAATGTGTGGCCATCTCTGGCCACATGAGTAAGTTCGTCTGCTCGGGTGTTTGCTTCACGAAATTCATGTACAAATATGTCTCGCCCAACGTTCGATGCCCGTGCTCGGTGTGATAAGCTAAGTGCGTACATGTCGTTGACACACCTGTGTACACGCTCACGATATGCACGATTATGACAACGCCAACGCCCCGTAAGCCAGCTCTGAACCAGCAAAGAGTCTCCCTTGATCTCAATGCCAACTCCGTTCGACATAATATCAAACACAGCTTCCCGTTCATTGATGATCGCCAAACGTCTTGCTTGTTTCATGTTCTCCTCCTCCGTCGCCTCCTCGTTCCCTCCAGCTCCCTCCTTACATTCTCTCCCAACAACTCCTCCTGGTACATGTTTCCAATTTGTGCAGAAGTACTCGAATATCTTAGGCCTACCATACGTGCGTAAAAGTGCTTCCCATGTCTGCAGAAATGTGGCATATCCTGGTCGGAAGGTTTCCCACCATTCATCCCCATGAATCTGTATGTACGGGTACTGCCAAGTCCGCTGCCCAACACTATCCCCTCCAGCACGCAGCCGTTTGCCTTCAGAGGCGCGTCTACGATCTCCATGACAGCGGAGACATTCTGTGAGGGCCATGCGGTGCGCTTCCCAAGTCTTGTGCGTACAAAGCAGTGCCGTGCGAGAATCAACAAAAGCACGTCTCGTGGTATCAGGATGTGGCTCAATCTTGCGTGCAACACGTCGGCCGTCGACGCCATCATTGTGCTGGGAGCCGCTCGAGACCCCATCCTCACAATTTACTCCTGAACCTGGGCCTCTCCACCGGGGAGGCCCAGGATTTGTGAAGTCAAAATTGCCATAAACCGTGCTGACCGAATGCGCGACACTCCAACTCTTCCACGCCACGATCTGGACGATGCTAGGAAATCCCAGCGAGCAGAAAGAAGCCCTCGCTGTGTCAAGCATGTCGGGCTTCCAGACCTCCCATCTTTGTCCCGCAGGCTTCCGTCGACAATGCATGGCCAGTAGGCATCTGCCCTCAAAGGTATGAAGCAATCGAACACCTTCAGGGTCCAGCGTACATGTATCCAGACCGTATGCTAATACACTCTGTACCAGGCTCTGATACCGTCGATACCGCTTACGAAGAGGGAGAGCACGACAACGATAATACTTAGCTTGCCCATAAAACGCGCGTCGTGCACACTCAACCCGAAATTGTATGTCTTCGTGCGTGCCCCCGTACTGCTGCGAGACGACCGTTCCCAACACATTCAGCTGAGAGACTGGCTTGAATGGGACCTGCACCCCCTGGATATCAGCAAAGAAAGTAGTGGTATCGCGGTCGCCCACCACCATCGATTCAAGTGAATCTGACTTCCACTCTAGTTCCCATGTACGTAAAGCGTGAGTAAGGGTGTTGAGCATCAGCTGCATCTGAGCCGATGTACTGGCCACGAGATATATGTTATCTGCCCATATCGCATGATTGTAAACATGTGCGCGCGTCATGTCGTGCATGTTGCTGTACGGGATCTCCACACCTATACGTTCGTTATCCCACCGCTCTATGACCTCCGCCCACATGGCCAACACCACCAAGATAAAGCACAGCGGAGATTCGGTACCCCCCGTTCTGAGAGAGCGATCCCATCGTACCCCACCTAACTCCAGGCCCTCGAACGTGAGCGTGCCCGTCGTGTCAGTTAAGGGCTCGATCATAGCATATTGTAGCTGTACTGGTATGTTAAGCATGTGCATCGCGCGTGCCAAGGTAGTGAGCTTAACATGGTCGAAGGCTCGTGCTATATCACATGAACAGAAGAACGCTTTCCTATCTTTCCCCCATACGCTCGCATGCTGTGAGATGGCCTTAAGGGGTCCCGCTACTTCCCACGTCCTCCGATCCTGTGCGAATCCATACAAGCCCAATCGCCCCATGTACTGTTCAGCATGCCTCTCGATAAGGATAGTAACACAGGTGAGGTACCACTTTCCGAACGTGTTCTGTACAACTATATTGCGTGTTTGTGTGAGCGAATCTAGATTCACAAGCTTGGGCATCAGCGTGATGAGTACCTCTCTCCAGCAATCAGGTGACCGACGATGACCATCAAAGATATCCCGAAACACATGGAAGATCTGGCGAACAGCTCGCCACGCCAAAGCCTTCAAGAGCTCCACGCTGACCCCATCAGGACCGCAGCTCTTGCCAGATCTCAATCGTGCACGTGCTTCGTTCACCACCCCCATCGTGAGCTGCATGCGCATGTCGTGCATCGTGCTGCTGCTGCTGTGTGCCCTAGCTGCTCGTGCACGTCGTCGTAAGTCAGATACCAGCTCGCTGTTCCTCATCCTCTCCTCTTCGCTCGTCATCGTGTTCAAGCTGTGCTGCTTCATCCCCTCCTCCACCCACCTCTTACGATCCTCCGTCATCTCCCCGTCGATCTTCAGAGACTTGGCATTCACTTTCTTGCTTTTGCGAGGGTTCGCGAAGGTATACTCGATCTCACTACGCCTATCTGCATTGACCAGGGGCCTCATAAGTTCCCTCAGGCGCTTTCTCTCATCACGATTCCCACGGGCTCCACGATACTGATGCTGAAGATCTGCTAGCTCTTTGGACTTAGCATGTGCACGATGCGCAGAGGAAGGCGGGTTGAGCAAAGGCAACGCATGCTGATGTAAAGACTTCGCGATCTCCTCAGGGCGTGTGGCCTCAATACCAATGTCCACCAACGCTCTGAAACAGAACTCCTCTCTGTGGGACTCGAATGCCCGGCGTGCCGTGACGTGTGGCCGAACAACCTGGTGTCGGTACATCTCCTGGGGTTCCCTTGGGGCCAACAGGGTTTTGATCACTGCATGATCGCTCAAACGTGCCACGCGCCCGTCCTGCAACCAACTGTACGAGAGATCTTTTACTGTCCACTGCCTGGGCGCCAAGATGTAATCTAAGACCTTTGTGGGCTCGCTCTCACCAAAGTGCCAGTAGGTCGGGACCCGTGCTTCAAAAGTGTTGATCGCAGCCAGCTCCTCCTCCTCCAAGAACTCCTCAATCTGGTCCCTCATGCACACCTCCTTGGCCCTCCTGTCCTCCAAATCAATGGCCCCGTTCCGACCAAGTCCCCTCTCCCTCGATCTTCTGAGTCCTGGTCCCGTCACCCTCCTCCCATCTACCTCCAACTCTGGCGTGAGCTCCACATTGGCATCACAAGCAAGCAACAAGCGAAAGTGGTGGCCATGGTTGGCCTGAGCCTGTCGATGCAGGCGGCGTACATCATGCAGTATCCGTCTGCATATCTCTGGAGCGTCTGGATGAGACGCATCAGCAAAATAAGCGCTAGTGAAACAAACTCCCGATCGATGAACAATCATCGCAACTCGATCTGCTTGATAAGAGCATATCACGTGGGGCAGGTGGCGACGTTTGAGAAGCACCACTGCCCGCATGCAAGTACTTTTTGAAACAGCATCCCACCCCAGACGCTGAATTAAGGTGTCATTGAAGTCAACGTTTTGACATTCTTGCAAAGCCACAACATTTAAGCCTACCCCATGTAGTGCTCGTAGAATAGCGTATGCCCGAGACACGAGCCGCCCAGCTCTCGCAACATTGAGTGTGCCTGCCGCGAGAGTAGCGAGAGCCATGCTTCTGGATCTCTCGCAGCACCCTCATTGTCCGAGTGCATCCTCCATGTCCTTATGGGTCGTGGCGATGCCGTATGTCATGACAACTTCGTTCCAGACCGTCTGATCAACAGTCCAAGTGCCCGTATCCTGTTTCCACTTGGCCAGCTCCATGCTTCTTTTGGTACGGAGACATGGGGGAATGGTCCACATCACACTGACCCCCTTTCCACTCCCAGGGACTCCCTTAATCTTCATTGTCGTTTCAGGATTCTTCGCAATGACCGTATCGCGCCAAACACCATGGAATCTGCCAACAGCATTGATGTGGTCTTCTTTCCATGGCGGTGCCTGTGTCTTGATCCGAATGGAGCCTCCAGCCGCACACGGTCTGTTGTCCATGTCTTTGAAAAGGTCCTGTGGCGTCGGACGGGCTCGAGACCTTTGCTCCTCAGTTCGATCCTCAGGCGGGATCAGAGCTTCATCCCAAAACTTTTTGCACCTCCAGAGCACGTCTGACTCGGTACCAGTGGTAAACTTGATGCGGAAGTTTGCGAAGTTAGGACGATTCCCATTCATACGAAGCGTGCCCAGCTCATCAATATTTGCACGGTCATCCTCTGGGAGGCTCATCCTCAAGTTGTGAATGAAAATGCCAACGTCACGATCTGAAATTATTTGTTCTGACCGTCGAATCGGATTCTTCCAGTCGATCACCCATCCACGAAAATCGATCCACTCTGGATTGAAGGCTCGGAATGGACGCCTGGCCTCGTTTGGCCAAGTCGCCTCACCCCCAAAGCCACCAGAAGTAGCACCAGTGGATACCCCAGAACCTGCAGCAGAATGAGACTTGAGCTCCAAAACCTGCTTCTCAAGATCTGTCATTCGTTTATCCATCTGAGCCTGGCCTTCAGCCATTCGTCGTTCAGCACTGTCCTGCCGCCGTTGCATGGTAGCCATATCATTAACCATGCCTGTCACCTTGCGGTCAGTAATTCTTTGCTGCTGCAGTTGCGCTTTCCCCATGTTGAAGAATTGTTGCATGGGATTCTTTTCGTCGAAAGCCAATTCGTGGATATCAGCATCTAGGTGATTCTCAGCGTCCATGTCAGCAGCCCCCTCGTCTTCCCTCTTGCGACGGCTGCCCGACACTGGAAGCGCCATACTCGAATGGACACTCGTGCGACGGAATTGTATGTTGTAGCCAACCTCAATGAACACTCGTGTAACAGAGTCCACAGAAAAGTGCACAAGGAGCAAAACTGACAAGCTCTGGCAAGAATCAATCCCAAAGTATTGAGAGTTCCCCACCACTGGAGCAATACTGAGAAGCAATCTGGAATGTGCACCCGCGGTACTCAGGCAAAACAGACTCTGAAGCACCGTGTACAGTATGTGGAACCGAAGACTCCTTACTGCACAATGCAGCTCGAGACGAGGGGACCCCAGCGGTGAGGCCAGGCTGAGCAGGAGGTAAGCTCTGCCCAACCTTGGTTACCGCCGGGGAACTCGTAGAGCTTCCAAGCTGGACTTAAGTTGAGAAAACCGTGAGCACCTACCAGCATTCTGACTCATAGTAAATATTTTTTGACCTCTGAATGCGACAAGCGGACGCGTCTGATCAGACCGAGTTCCGACCTCTCATGTGATTGCCAGCCCTGCAGCCCCCCTACAGCCCGAGTTAAGTGCAGAAAACCGACAGCATCTCTCAGGATGACTCGAATAATATGATAGTTTCGCAGACCTGTCTCGAGCAGAAGACCAAGTTCTGAGCTCTCGAATCGACCAACGAACGCGCCTGATGTGTGCAAATCGATTTCTACGACCCGCAGCGCTGTAGCCCTCCCCCAGCACGAGTTCAGTGCAGAAAATTGAGAGCACTGACGATGATTCGGACAATACAAATAGTGTCGCGAACCTAGCTCGGGCAGCAGGCCGAGTTCAGAGCTCTCGATACAACAGACAAACGCGCCCGATAATTCTCAATTGATTTCTGTGACTCTAGGCTCTGTAGCGGCCAACAGCTCGAGTTAAGTACAGAAAATACCGAGAGCATGTGTCAAGATGACTCGAATAATACGAATAGATTTGCGGACCTAGCTCGGCTAGCCGAGTTCAGACCTCTGGAGTGAAGAGGCGAACGCGCCTGATGATTCTGAGAGCGATAGGTTGCTTACCAGCACTGTAGCTGCCCTGAAGCTCGAGTTAAGTACAAAATACCCACCACGCGTATGAAGTTGACTCGAATAATACAAATAGGTTTGCGGACCTAGCTCGGCTAGCAGACGATTTCAGACCTATGGATTGGAGAGGCGAACGCGCCTGATGATTCTGAGTGCGATAGGTGTACTTACCAGCACTGTAGCTGCCCTACAGCTCGAGTTAAGTAGAAAATACCGACAACGCGTATCAAGTTGACTCGAATAATACGAATAGGTTTGCAGACCTAGCTCGGCTAGCAGACCGAAGACAGACCTATGGATTCGACAGGCGAACGCGCTTGATGATTCTGAGTGCGATAGCTGTGCTTACCAGCTCTGTAGCTGTCCTAGAGCTCGAGTTGTACAGAATACCGACAACGCGTATCAAGATCACTCGAAACGGCCGATCCCGCCAGTGTGCTTTTTGGCCTTCAAAGTTACCCGATCGAGCTGAGATCAAGATGGCGAGCGGGAATAAGATCGAATATCACGGGAAAAAATACTGGCGCCGGCGGTGAACCGTCAACCTGGTCACCGCCGGGAACCTCGTAGAGCTCCTAGCACGCGTAGGAGTGCTCAGCAGCGAAAGAGAGGGCTTCTGGAAGCATTTCTCGAAAAAGAGAAAACATGATTTTTTTCATGTTCATACGAAGATGGTTGCGCCAAGTGTTTTGATAGTAAAAGTGCGCCTAGAAAGCTCATATTAAGACATGAAGGCCCTCATACTCGTTTACAGGTGCGAAAAGTCTGCTTTCTCAAAATGAATTGTCAAATATCTTTCAAAAATTTGCAAAAGCACCAAAAGTTGCCACATTGTCCGCCTCGGCCGGGTGGGCCAACTAGCTCCACCCCGCGCCAGAAATCCTCTAGCTCATCGATGGCGAAGAGCTCTGAGAGGTACTACAGCTCTAACGAATTGTCAAATTTCGAGAACATAATTTTCAACCGACCAAAAGTTGTGAAAAGTTCAGTTCTTTTGTTTCGAGCCAACTAGCTCTGGGGCGCGCTGGAATTACTCTTAGCTTCCAGCTACTTGTAAGCGTCCAAAACCCGGATAGCGAAGCCAAGCGCGAAACGCCGCACGGGGACCTCTGCCAGGCCGCCTGAAACGATGCGCGGGACGCTGGAAACCTCGCAGGAGACGCTTGCAGGGGCGCCGTTTACGTTGCGTGGGGCCCTGCAAAGCGCACTGGGCGCCGGCGGTAAACCGTCAACCTTTCTTACCGCCGGGGGACTCGTAGAGCTTCCTGACAATATATACCGTGGGGAAAAACTCCGAAGAACGACTATGTTTTAAGCCCAAGCGATTTCAGACCTCTCAAGATAA
>CAUYUJ010022623.1:74729-121020 GCA_963575745.1 Prorocentrum cordatum | reverse complement strand
GGAGGAGGAGGAGGAGGAGGAGGAGGGGGAGGAGGGGGAGGACCAGCGCGCAGACTGAGGAGGGGTTCGGCCGTCCAGGGCCACAATCCACTACCCCTCTAGGGGGCTTTCCTGGCAAGCGAGATCGACCTCGGAGACAGGCGGATTGCTCACATCACTTGAAAAGTCCCAGGCGACACTTCCCCCACTCGGATTACCAATCTCGAGGTCGGTGGGGTTCGTCTCAGCCAGTTCTTTGACCAGCTGGGCCAGAGGGATCGGTGAACGTAAGACGATTGGTGAATTCGCGGCCCCTTTGGGATGTCTACCCTCCGCAGCTCTTTGCTTTTGCAAACGTCTGCCGTGGTTAGGGGGTTCGCCAGGACCATCGTCTGCTAGCCCTCTGGTGCTCTCTGTGAAAGCTCCACAGGTCCAGCACAACATAAAACTTAGGGGACTGCATGCGTCTTCGTAGCCAAAGAAGTACAGCTTGTGGCCTCGTGGATTGCTCACTCGGTTACTGTGGTGCTCACAATAGCCAGGGCATTCCACTTGGTCGTGTCTAGCCTTAGCTGCGCTGGTAGCGCAGCTGTGGCGGCAGGCTGCACATATGAAGCTCTTCCCCCAAGAGTGCCACTGGTGCTTTCGACGCTGAGGATCCGAAGCGAGGGGGGGCCTCGGCAGAGGGGGGGAGGTATCAGGCCCCATGAGAGGCCAGCCGACGCGGCCCCAGTGGGCGGGTTCAAACTCTGCATCGGCTTATCGAAGGCTTTGGCACCGACTTTGGGGGCTACTGGCGGCCATAACTGCAAGGCTTCAGAAACGCATGTTAAAATTTAACCAATAGTTGATTCTGGGCTTCCTGCAACTCGGTCTCTTGCAGACTCGGCTGATAGGCTCTAGTTGCGGCGATCTTCGCATATTTGTCGGCAGCGTCATTGCCCTTGGCGCGCCGCCACTCAGGACTATACTCTGGGAGCTCATCTATCTTGACGTGCGCTTTAATCTTGTTTAAACGCGGGCCCAAGGGGGTAGCGCAAGCGCCACCAAGGACCTTGAAGGCCCCGTAGAAATCAGAACGCGAAAGACTTTCCTTTCGGTGCACGTCTATGGCTTCTTGGTAATCCACAACCATCTGGGCGTGTGGGTGCACATTGAGACCAGCAGCAAGCACAGCACAGTGCTCAGCAGCGGGGGAGGAAGAGGGGAGGTATTTGCCCACACGCCCAATGAGGTAGGCAAAAACTTCTCCGTGGCCATCGATGGCCACCACTGACCAACCAGCTGGGTTATAATTCTTGTGCCCTCCAGGTTTTGAACAGGAACCGTCGGTGCAAACTTCACCAGCAAGGGCCTCGTGGGGCTGGATACTGGGGCCTCGACGCCAAAACTCGGCATATTCGTAGCCAAACCCGTCAGGAGCCCCCTGTTTCGAATTCAGGTTGGAACTGGAAACCGTACGCTACAGCCTGATCCGTTACCCTCGAAATCGTGTCTAGCTCATCTGCTGTGAAGGCGTCACGGAGCTGGGCACGGAGCGAGCACTGTAAAAGTCGGTGGCGCAAGTCGTCGCACTGGTGCCCGCACTGACATTTTCCGTCAGAGTCGTACCCAGCTCGTTGCAGCCTCGCGTTGGTCCATATACTCTGGGTGAGAAAGCTAAGAAGGGTGGGTCTGGCTTTCTTTGGCAGCGTCTTTCCAGCCAACATTTTTCGGCGATGCTGGCGTCGAGGGTCTCCTGGGGGTAACCTAGCTTCCTGGCAGCCTTCCTGAGGATGGCCTGCCCCCAGGCCTCTTGCATTTTCTGGGCTATCATTCTGGGAGTGCATGTTGTGAGTGGGTACCGACGCCCATTCGCATCCTGCACCTCCAAAACAGAAACAACACTCCAACCTATCCGTCGAAGGGACAGACAGGCGGCCCCAAAGGGGCCTCTCTCGGCCGTCCACTTACTAGGCTGATTCTGAACAATTGGCTCGGCTAGGCTTTTCAGTTCAAGTAGTTCTCGGGGGTGGCTGGGTCTCGTCGCTGCGCGCCAGATCATGGTCGACCAGGTCAAGGCTGGACCTAGCCCTGCTCGCCAAGTAGGATCTCCTAGTACCGCCAGACTTAGGGATCTGCTTCTCGTTGCGCATCGGGGCCCCGCTACTTTCAAATATTCCGTCTGGAGGTTATGAAGCTCCTGGGGGTCCATGCCTACAACCTCAGTGCCATAGGTAAGGGCTTGCCGGAGCCCCGTCTTCCAAAGCTTTCTGGCCTCCCCCAGCTATCTTGACCGCTCGTATTCGGTGTCGTCGTCGTTTGTGATTAACAAAACGCTTGTATAGGGTCGCTTTCGCAACCCGTCGTCGGACTCGGTACCTCGAAGCCCCCGCAGCGCTGTCGATCCCAAGATTGGTGGCACTGTGGGCGTCTTGGGGTCCCGCATACTTCCCAAGGGCCCTCCTAATTTGCTTTCGCAGTCTGGCGGTAGAGGCAATCACCTGAGCTTTGCGCAGCGCCAGCTTGCACTCGAGCTCTTCTGTCACCAGTGCTGCAAGCCTAGCCGCTGAGTGTTGCAATTGCCGTACTAGGGCCTGGGGGTCTCTGTGCTGCTGTCCCAGGAACAGATCATCGATGAAGATCTGGAGGTCCGTGCCCTTGGAGTTTGCTTCAGTCCAGGTGTCCAGGGGTCTCAAACTGTAAACTTGTACCAAAAAAGTGGCCCAGGCACATCCAGCTGCAATACCGCGGGTGGGGTGGTCCACCAGCTGTACCAAGTCTCTGGTAGCCACCAGTCTCGTGCTACTATACTGGCTTAAATCACCTTCAGCAGGACGCTGCTAAAGCCGGTGTCGTGGGCCCTCTCTATCAGCTTCTGGTGGCTGGTGTGCTCATAGTAGTTGCTGAGGTCCCACAACACCGCGCCTGAACGGAGTGGATCTTGACAGGTCGCTCCGTTCTCAGCCGTGAGGCCCTGGCGAAAGACTGTTTCGGTGATGCTCTTGCCCGCCTGGTGGGCCAAGAAAGGTCGGCGGTGCTTGGCCTCCCATTTGTTTGCTTCCATTTGTCGGACCTTGGACCAAATTCGGTAAAGCCATGGCATCATACCTATTCCTCGGAACTGGGCCACGGTCTTGGCCTCTGGCTTCGCTTTGGTCTTGGGGATCAAAACCGAGACAGCAGCCTGCAGCTGGGTGGGCATAGCACTTATCTTCTCAACCATGTGTAAACATCGGCAGACCTGCGCAGCCTGCTCCAGATTCAAACTCTGAAAATGCTTCGGGTGGAATCCGTCCCATGTCGAAGCAGTCGCATGCGAGAAATGTTTGGCGGCGTCGATGAGAACCCGGGGCTCGATGGGTGGCAAACTGGGCTCATGGGGGCCAGCGGGGACATGGTAGTGGGGCCTGTGGTAAGACGTGTCCCAAAGATCTTCGAGTCTCTCAGCCTCGTGCTCCAAGACGCGTGAAGGTCTCCCAGTCCAAGTGCCTTTCCAGGGGGGCCTCCTTGGGGCTCCACGCATCTAGCATCTTAGTCCAACGGTGAGCCCGCCCTCAATTTCCTTGCATTCCAATGTGGACCCACTCACGCCAGGCTTTGTTGGCAGATCGATTTTCCAGGTCGATCTCAATATTTAGGCTCTTGTTGATGGGCTCCAAAACATCATCCAAAACTTGTCTCCCGTGGGGCATCTCCAGGACCTCAGCTTCAACGTCCAGGACAAGGGAATTGAGGGTCTGGTGGGTAGCCTCTAGGCACTCGCGGAGCGTCTCTATCTCGCAAAACTCGTTCGGTGGGTCCTCTAGGCACGCGATGAGCTCGGCAAGGGCGTTAGCATCTAGCTTCTCGAGGGTGAGGTAGCAATGTTGCACGACATTCTGAAGCCATCGGAGCGGGCCTGCCTGGGATTTCCACGCCACCCGATGAGTCTTCAGAATCTGTTTCGCTTGGACCCACTTGACCCTAGGAGGGCGCGCTCTTGGTCTAGAACTGCGTTTCAAAACCGTATCAGTCAAACCCGCAATCGTAACTTCCAAATCCCTGGCCGGGTAGTGATAAACCTCATCGAGCGCCCGTTGTTTTCCCCCTTGGATCGGTCTCTCAATGCTCCTGTCGAGGATGGCTTCGGCAGCGTCTAGGGCAGCTTCTATGGCATTCCACTCGCGCTCTGGCAGTCTGGGGCCAAAGACAGGCTTGGTAGGTAAACGCTGCGGCTTGCAAAAAATAGGGATTGTGAAATCCTCGCCAATCCCGATCTGCACACTGGCAGGGCGATGTGGTGAGAGGGGATAGGAAACATGGACATGAGGTGTGTGTAGCTCATGCTGAAGACATCCACTGTAAACAAAGTAATCCAACCATGACTGAGAAGTCTTGTTTCTGCATGCCGGGGAGGAGGGATGTAAGATCTGCGTGCCTGCACGCTGTATGTAGTCGTTCTCCTGCAGCTTGCTAGGACTCATGTTGTAGTCCCCTGCTACAAGAACGGGAATCTGGTATTCATGCTGAAGTATGGCGGTGGCCGCCAAGAGGTTCAAATTTGTCTCGTTCAGACCTGTGCTGACCTGCATGTAGACGGAAAGAATTCCTATGGCTCCAAGCCCAGGCAGCTCTACTCTTGCTCCGACCAGGCGTCCCTGAGGTACCACGTCCTGAGCTTCCCTGGGCACTTTCATGTCCTGGATCCCAAAGTCCCGTCCACTCCTGATCAAAACGCAAACTCCAGAAGTCGGGGTCCCCGTAGAGCTGAATGTGCCTGTCTAAAATAAGGCTTTCCATCCGTGCCGTTCACGCCATTGACTAGCATAAACGATGGACTGCTCTGTGCATAGCTTAGTCTCCTGCGCACATATCGCACTGTCGTCGCCGGAGGTAGCTGAGCGAATGTACGTCTTCACTTGCTGCCAGCAACTGCCGTTGATCGTGGTGATCCTCAGGCTACCCGCAAGGCGGGCGATCGCCACTCCTTTGGCCAGCTGAGGATGTTGCAGCCGTCGCCGAGAGCTTGAGCTTCTTGCTGACCTCTTCGCTGTCCAACTTCGCCTTGGCAAGATCCTCCTGGCTGCTCTGGAGCGCATCAGCAACCCGCTTGCGTGCATCCTCCATCGCTTCATCATCTCCTGGGACTGGTAGAGCAACCGCCAAGTCGTCATCGTCCTCAGCCTTCTCGCCAACCTTGGGGCAGGGGTCGGCCTCTTCATCTCCACTCGCCTTAGCGGCCTTTGCCGCAGCATCCACGCTCTTCTGCTTCGTCTCGATTGACCCCAGCACCTGCGCCACCGCCAGCAAGTGCTGGTCGAGTTCTTCGGGGATGTGGTCCGTTGGCTTGTCGATTCTGGTCGCGATGAGCGTCCGCATCGCCTCGGATATGGGCACCTCCTGCACAGCCTTCTGCGCGGCCGCCTGCTGGGCCGCCTGCAGCTGCACCTGGAGCTTCTGCACCTCGCCAGTCGCCTGACCGTACTCCTCAATCGCATTCTTGTGCTTGTCGGCCATCGTGACCAGCTGCTGAGTGAGCTGGTTGACCATGTTCTTGCACTGCCCATGCTTGCGCTTCGCCTGCGCCAGCTGGTCGGTGAGGCTCTGGACCTGTTGATCAGGCGTTTTGTCTTGTAGTGCCACTTGCTTTGCTCGTCTGAACGCTTCGACCGCATCCTTGTACTCCTGACTGGCGTCGCCCTTCCACTGTTTCCAGAAAGTCACCTGCACCTGCGCGAGCTCGATGTGGTTCCCGTTGGAGTCATGCTGCTTGGCGCCGTCCATGACCTTGTCGGTGTTGGCTTCCTCGCGAGCAGGTAGTTCTTCTGCGCCAGCTCCTTGGGGGTCACGAGAACGACCACGCCATCGTCCCCCTCGTCTTCCGCCTGCTTTCTGCCCAGCCTCTCGTTCAACTTCAAAGTTGACTGACCTCGGGCGACCTGGTCGTACTCCCCCACATCCTCCTGGGGGCTTGTCATCACTGGTAGCCATCTTCTTCGTGGCGAGCTTCGAACCACACCGCGTGCAGTGGGAGCCCCCACGATCGGCCCAGGCCCAGCCGCTGCAGCCGTGCCACGGGCACACCATATACTTGCCACGCGCCATGCCGATTCCTTCAAAACCACTAGGACGGTACCCAACACGAGTGGTGCAAGAAGGCCCTTCGGCCTGGGCGGGCTGGCCACGCGCTCGCGTGGGCGGTACGTGGCCAAAACAATTGAGCCTTGGCGACGGAGTGCCAAGGCTAATCGCTGGTCCTCGGGCGTCTATAGCCCTTCACAACGTTTAGCCTTGAGCCAAACTGGCTACGGGGAGGAGGGGGGGGAGGAGGAGGAGGAGGGAGGAGGAGGAGGAGGAGGAGGAGGGGAGGAGGAGGAGGGGGGGAGGAGGGGGAGGAGGGGGAGGAGAAGGAGGAGGAGGAGGAGGAGGGGAGGAGCTGGAAGGAGGAGGAGGAGGAGGAGAGACGAGGAGGAGGAGGAGGAGAAGGAGGAGGGGAGGAGGAGAGGAGGAGGAGGAGGAGGAGGAGGGGAGGGAGGAGGAGGAGGAGAGGAGGAGGAGGAGGAGGAGGAGGAGGAGGAGGAGGAGGAGGAGGGGGAGGAGGAGGAGCAGGAGGAGGAGGAGGAGGCGGAGGAGCAGGAGGAGGGGGAGGGGGAGGGGGAGGAGGAGGAGGAGGAGGGGCCGAAACCCACAGGGAGAGTTCTTTTGGAAAAAGAACCAAAACCGTAATAGTCTTGAACGCCAGGCACCCCTGCGATGAATCGACCGGGGGCGGCGGATTGAAGACGCCTACGGCCCATCCCGCCACCGTGCCTGGGTTGTGGGCCATAGGCCTCCAGGATGTTCGTTAGGATGTCGCTGGGGGCCTCTCGGGGCTTTTCGGGGCCGTTTCGAGGCCTATTCGGCGCCGTTTGGCTGCCTCTTGGGGCGTCTTGGGTGCCTCTTGGGGCTCTCTTGGGGCCTCCCCCTCCCCTCCCCTCCTCCCCGCACGGGTCACATTTTTGAGGCCACGGCCTTCACGCCATGCCCTGACGTGCACGGGCGGGTTCCCTTGCGGAGCGCGCTCGACTCTGGCGTTCGCTTCGCTCCACTTCCCCAACCATCGGTCGCTCTTCTCCCTTATGCTCTCCTCTCTTCCTCGTCCTGCCCCCCCTCGGTATCGTTTAACCAATCCCCATCCCCATCCCCATCCCCTTCGAGACCCCCACCAAATTACCACCCCAGTTGGGGATACACTCCTCGAGACCCGAAGGCAACGACCCATAATCCCCATCTGGCGGGGTGAATCGGCCACTGGGGCCCAGGCCACGCCGCCGGGGATGGGGATCGGTGAAACGACACTTCCCCCCCCTCCCCCCTCCCGTCCCCCCGCCGTCCCGCGCCCCCCCCCTCCGTCGCCTCGCTGGAGGCCGGGGGCGCCGCCCTGGCCCCCGCGGCGGCGGGCACCTCGCTGGTGCCGCGCCGCCGGGCGCCGCAGCGGCGGTGCAGGGCGCCGCGCGTCGCGACGATCCCCCGGGCCATCACCATCACGACACCCTTCGCCAGGCTTCCTGGGCCTCCCAGATGGGGCCGGAGGTGCTGGGGTCGGAGGATCGCGCCGCATCGCCGGTGCACCGCCGATGCGGCTCGATGTGCAGCCCGATCTGCTTCACGTTGACGTCGCCGATGCACCGCCGACGTCGACAATGCATCGCCGGCGCATCGCGGATGCATCGCTGATGCATCGCCAATGCATCTCCGACGTATCGGCGATGCGGCGCGACCCTCCGACCCCATCTACTCCGACTTCATCTAGGAGGCCTCTGAGGTTCGTGGTGGACGCGGAGGGCACGGCCATCGACCTCCCAGCCGCCGCCAGGGCGCACCTCGACGCGCTCCGCGAGCGTCGCTGCAAGAGGGACCGAGCGGCGGAGGGGCACGCTGACGCGCCCGCGGCCCTCGTGATCTACGGGAAGCCCATGAGGAGCAACCTGGAGGACGTCACTACTTGTAAGTCGGGCCTGTCCCTCTACAGGGGGAAGATTCAAAAAGAATCAAAAATTGGTCTGGGGACGATGTTTGACCATGTTTGGCCATGTTTGAGCATTGTTTTGTATTTTTTCCCATTTTTTCGTCCAATATCCGCCTGTAGGGGAACCTGCCCGACCTGACACTACTGGTCAAACCACCCCAACCCGACCCGAAGGCCCCAGACTCCTCCAAACTTTGGGTTGGTGTGTGCGTGTGTGCGGTTTCCCTCGCGCTGCCTCCATGTTCTGGAGTGCCCCCCGCCGGTACAATCAACCCGCATAGCAAAGATGGGCAACCTTCCCAAGGGTGCCCTTGCATCCCCCTCGGCCCATCCTTCGCCACGTTCGTTGGCCGCGCCCCGCTCGAAGAGCTTCGAATTGGGCGTCCAAGGCCCTTGCATCCTTCTCGCGCACCCTCACTGCACGGGTTGACTGTAACTGACGATCCCCGCGGGGCGGTCTGGGTGGGCAGCCAGGACGCGCTCTCGGACCTGGGGCTGTGAGGCCCCCCGGGCGCCGCCCGCGGGGGGGCCCGCGCGCCGGCCCGGTGCCCGAGCGCCGAGCGCCCGCCTCCAGGAATTCGACACCGAATTCGGCGCCCGGCCGGCAGGGTCGAGGGGCGCGAGCGGTGCCGCTGGAGGGTGCGGTGGGGTCGCCCCCAGACCTCCAACGCAATGAGACAATCAAGTTGGAGGTTTTTCTCGATGTTGGGCCTCTAGAGGCCCCCGCTGGGCACTGGTCCTGGGGAATGGGTCGAGACTTCCGGGGACCCCGCATTGAAAACATCATGGCATCGGATCTCTGGGTCCGTCGGGGCGCCGCCCTCGTCCCGCGGGGTCGGCTCGGAGCTCCTGCTCCCCGTGCGTGCCCCCTGCGGCCTGTGGGGGCGGGGGCGGAAGGGGGGGGGCGGAGGTGGGGAGAGGGGCAAGCTGGGCGCGCCCGCGCCCTGCCCGACACCCTGCCCCCCCCCCCCATCCCTTCCCTATTATTGCGCTGGTTCTTCTATCGGCTGGCGGGTGTCGTAGCGGGCCGGAGCCCCCAAAGGACCCCATGGTGTCCTGCGAAGTCAGAAAAGGGGAGCGGTGCACATTGGAGGAGGAGGAGGAGGAGGAGGAGGAGGAGGAGGAGGAGGAGGAGGTGGAGGGGGAGGGGGAGGGGGAGGGGGAGGGGCAAGCTAGGTGCGCTCGCGTCATATCTGACGTCCTACCCCTCCCTCCCATCCCTTACCATGGCGCTGATTTTCTCTATCCGCGGACGCGTGTCGTAGCGGACCTGTGGCTCCGCGCGCGCGTACGTAATGGGTGGTGGTGCGCGTGCGTGCGTGCGTGTGTGCGTGTGTGCGTGGTGGTGGTGGTGGTGGTGGTGGTGGTGGTGGTGATGATGAGTGGGTGGGTGGGTGGGTGGGTGGGTGGGTGGGTGGGGGGGGGTGGGTGTGTGTGTGTGTGTGTGTGTGTGCGTGTGTGCGCGTGTGCTGTGGCAGGGCACGGGAAAATGACGCCAGCGCTGCAGCGGGAGCACGAGTCGAAACGAGCGGAAGCGCGGAAATGAGGCCAGCGCTGCAGCGGGAGCACGATTCGGAACGAGCGGAAGCACGGAAATGAGGCCAGCGCTGCAGCGGGAGCACGATTCGGAACGAGCGGGGCCCGAAAATGAGGCCGGCGCCTCAGCGAGAGCAGCATTTTGAAAAAAATGCAGGCGAAAACCGAACTCCCGGGAATCCTGTGTGTAAAAAAACAGTACGCGGGGGGGGGGGTCGGCTACTTTCAGGCCGTCATCGGGGGAAGAGGGAGAGTAGTATTCATATTGAGTAATTGTAAAGGGAGGAGGTGGCGGTGGATGAGCAAGAGGATGGACATGAGGAAGAGGATGACGATGAGGACGAGGAAGAATGAAGACGAGGAGGAACAGCAGCAGCACGAGCAGCCGTGGGAGGAGCGGGATGAGCAGGAGGACTAGGGAAAGGCGGAGGAGGGGAAAGGAGTTGGGCGACAACGGCGAGGAAGGACTCCGATCCAGGCCCGCGCTGGGGTGATAGCGCCAGTTTGCACGACACAGCAGAGCATCGATCCTACGTAAAATGTAGCTAATGCTGCCCCAGGAACACGATGGTTGTGAATGGAGCTCCCTTGGGGGCGCTTGACCTCCTCCTCTTTTTCCTGGTCCTTTTACTGCTCCTCCACCTCCTCCTCCTCCTCCACCTCCTCGTCCTCCTCCTCCTCCTCCTTCTCCTCTCGTACACGCTCATCCACCCTCCTACTCCTCCTCCTCCTCCTCCTCCTCATCTCATCTTGCTAACGCCCTCTCATCTTGCTAACGCCACCATTCGCTCCTCCTCCTCCTCCTCCTTCTCCTGTTCCTCCTCCTCCTCCTCTTTCGCATCCCCCTACTACCATCAGAGCCATCTTACGCCATCTTGGATGTTCCACCCCAGCGCGACTTAGGACATGTCCAGACTCATACGGAGAGAGGATCGGCCACCCTATTCGAGGGTGAAGCAGACATTGATTTGGAACATCTGATCCGCTAAACCACCTGCAGTCAGAACTCATTGTTCGATGCAGTGCTCTAGTGACGCTGCCCTTGTCTCTTTGCCTACCAGGCCCATTCATGGCACCCCGGGCCTGGCGCCAATGCCATTGCTTCAACATGGGGGCCCAAGGGGCGTTGAGTCTGCATCTTGTATCGTGGGCTGGTAGGGTTGTTCACGGTCGGATCCGATCCGCTCCGATCCCCCAACTTCGATTCCGATTTCGATCCAGGTCGGATTCGGCACGAACCGATCTCCTCTCTGGCATGCAGGGGCCAAGCCCGACCCGCGATCCCAAACTGTCCGACCTCGATCCGATTCCGCGCCGATCTCGGGCACGAGGCGATCCTTTCTCGATGCGGTCCTGTTACGCGGTTCAGCACGGCTCAGGCCTGCCCGGTTGGGCCTTCACCGTGCGCCGCTCGTCCGCCCTTCGGCGTAACGTCGGGCGGGGCTAGGACGAGGATCAATCCGGCCCAGAGCGTTCTGGAACGCTCTGTGAGGGCCGCGGTGCCCGAGACATTCTCCAGGGCCGCAGAAATTCAGAGATTCTCGATGTGTACTCACCCGATGTTTGATCCTCGTCCTGGCTTCGTCTTAGAACGCGGGGCGCTCGTTTCCTCTTGTGCACGCGGCTGCTTTCTCACCTCCCCGCCTCCCCTCTCCGGGCTTACGCCCCCTCCCCCGCCCCCTCCCCCTGGAAGGTTGCGAGCTGCGAGGAAGAGGAGGGGGGGGAGAAGGAGGGAGATGAGGTGCAGGTGGAGGAGGAGGACATACGAGGAAGGAGGGGGAGAGGATATATGCAGATGCGCATGTTTGCATACATGCATACATACATACACGATACATAAATACGTACACACATCAGTCCACACACACATACATACATATCTGCATACATACATACATACATACATACATACATACATACAAACATCCATACACACAAACAAACACACAAACAAACATACATACATACTTACAAACATGCATACATGCATACATACATACATACATTGCCCGTGTGGACCCTCCTGGAATACGAGCGACATACATACATACATACACACATACCTGCGTACATACATACATACATACACATACACCTACACATATGCGTACATAAACAAATACATATACATATACATATGTATATGCATATACATATACATATACATATACAAATACATATACACATACATACATACACGTACAACATACATACATACACATACAACCTACATACATACATACATACATACATACATACATACATACATACATACATACACACATACATACATACATACATACATGCATACATACATGCATGCATGCATGTATGCATACATACATACATGCATACAACCATACATGCATACAACCATGCATGCATGCATGCAAGCATGCATGCATGCATGCATGCTTGCGTGCATACATACATACATACATACATACATACATGCATACATACACATGCATACCTACATACATACGTATACACGTACGTACGTACGTACGTACATAGCTACATCCGTGCATCCATACACACGTACACACAACCATACACGCGTTAATGCATGCATGCTTACACATACAACCATCCACACATGCATACACGTATACACATGCATGTATGCATACATGCATGCGTACATCCATATTCACGCAATCATACACAATTACATGCATGCATGCATGCATGCATGCATGCACAAGTTCGTTCATACACGCATACATGCACACGTACACACGCACACATCCATCAATCCATCCATCCATCCTTCCATGCATGCATGCATGTATGCATACATACAGTCCCACCTACCTACCTACCTGGCCACCTACCCCCTACCTACATACAGCCATGCATGCATGCGCATATGCATGCACACATACCGACAGACAGGCAGGCAGGCAGGCAGACAGACAGGCAGACAGACAAACAGACACACAGCCAGGAAGCCATTCAGACATAACGACATCATACATGCATGCTGCAGACATGCATACCGCATACACATACATTTATACATGTATACATGCATGCATCGATGCACCCACACATACATGCATACATGCATGCAGATACACACATACATACAGACATGCAGACATACATACATACATACAGGCATACATACATACATACATACATACATACATACATACACACATACATACATACATACATACATACGTACATACGGGCATTCCAACATACCGACATACATACATACGTACAGCCACACATTCATGCATACCTGCCTGTCGACCTGCCTTCCTACATACATACATACACACATGTCCGTCTATACATACAGGTATGCTTAGATCGAGAGAGATCGAGAACGAGAGAACGAGAGAGAGAGAGAGAAAGAGAGAGCGAGAGAGAGAGAGAGATAACGAGAGAGATAGAGAGACAGAGTATGATAAAGCATATAGATAAGCAGCACACGAACACGCATGCAATGCAATGCGATACGTATGATCCGGGGGGATCTGGGGGGATGCCATGTATACACATATCGAGATCTTATGCACGTGAAGTATATGGGCATATAATTTAGAGATGGGAAGGGGTGGTGAAGATAGGGGATGGAGGAGAGGATGATTATGAGGTTGAATGAGGAAGGGGAAGGAACATTATACTGACATATGAAGAGCAGAAACAATCATGCAGAGGGGATGATGAGACAGGAAGAAGAGCAGGATGAGGAACGGGAGGTGGAGTTGGATTGTAATGAGGAGGAAGAGCAGCAGTAGCAGACAGGAGAGAGCAAGAGGGATCGAAGAGGGAGTGCGCTAACAAGGGGCGATGTGGGAGCGAGGGGTGATGCGGGAGGGAGGCAGAGAGGACGGACAATGGACTCCCCCCTCTCCCTCCCTCCTCTGCCCTCCGTCCTGCCCCCCCTCCCTCCTGCCCTCCCTCCCTCCTCCCATCTCCTCCCTCGGCCCGTTGGCCTCCGAGCGGGTCCCCACCCCGGCCACACAGGGGGATCCCCCGGGCACTGGGATTCTGGTCCGAGGTTCCGCCTCGTGCAGCGCCTGGGCCTGGCTTTTTCTTGAGGCTGGGCCTGGCGGCACTCCTGGCGCGCAGCGCTCGTGGCGCACACGGCACCACACGCCACTGGCCAGGCTGTGCTTCCGAGTTCATGGCAAACTTGATCGGTGAGGTGAGGGCTGCGAACGCCGAGGTGGTCGTTGCGGTGGTGGTCGCGGCCGCCCCGATGGTGACCGTGTCCCGCTGTGCTGGTCGTGGCGGGCGTCGCGTAGGTGGTGGCCGTGGTGGTGGTCTTGGCGGCCGTGGCAGCGGCCGCTCTGCCGAGGTGGTGGTCCCTTCCTCTGCCCCCCTTCCCCTCTCCCCCTCCCCCTCGTCCCCCCTCGTCCCCCCTCCCCCTCGTCCCCCCTCCCCCTTCCCCCTTCCCCCTCCCCCCCCCTTCCCTCCCCCCTCGTCCCCCCTCCCCCCTCGTCCCCCCTCCCCCTCTCCATCCTGCATCCTTCTGCCCTCGCCCTGGTTACACGGGGCGGCTGCTGCCCCTGGCTTATGTCGCGGCGGCACGTGCGCTCAGGCGCGGCCGTCTGGCGCCCGCCGCGGCAAGACTGGCAGCCACCGGAGGCTTTCCGAGAGAAATGCGCAGCTGCTTCCTCTCCATTGTGGCCCCTGCGTCCTGTCCCCCCCCCTCCGTCCGCTGCCCCCTTCCCTGCCCCCCTCCCCCCCTTCTCTCCCCCACTTCTCTCCGTCCCGCCCTCGTCCTCAGTTTTGTTTGTTTGTGTGTTATCTCTCTCTCTGTCCCTCTCCCTCTCTCTCTCTCGCCCTCTCTCTCTCTCTCCCTCTCTCTCTATATATATCGCTCTCTCTTTCTCTGGTCTCGGTTCGAGGGTCTGTGACCCACGGCGTAGCCAGGACACGAAACGCCCAGCATAATTATTGATCGCATCGCGAGACTGTACACACGCCAACCCAGCGTGTGACTGATTTGTGTCAACCACCGTTTTCCTTATCCACGCGCGCGCGCCATAGCTCCAAACGGTCCAAACGGTGAACGCCGTACGATTTCAGTTCCAGCACAGCCCAAGCCAACAGGCAATGGCCGCAAGGAGGCAGCCACCTTTTCACGACCGCCAAGGCAGCAATCTGGCGCGCAAGGACACCTGTGCCGTCGCACTCCAGAGTGGTGGCGGCGTCGACCGAGCAGTCGCTGCACACAGGGAGCTCGCTCACAAACGCCAGACCGAACCCGACATCGTCTACCAACGACACCCCCCCAGACCAGGTCAAGCTGAGGGGCGAGCTGATGACACTGTGCGGAAAAGCTAAGGTCGGCGACGCAGTGTCGCATCACTCCCTGACGCACACAGCGGGCTCCAGCCGTGACCCGCCAGGGTCCGCGGCCTCGGCCCACGCCCAACGGGGCACTGACCTCGCCCCAGCCATCAGCCTTGAAGCGCCAAGCTGAGATGCCCCTTCGCCCTGGCGCCCACCAGGGCCGAGGACGGTACATTGCACACCAGCAGCATCTCTTGGCACGCGCCAGAAGAAGGACCACCGCCTCCTGCAGCAGATTCGCTTGCAGGACAAGCCCCGCGCCGTGGCCGTTCTGGGACCCGTCATCCTCCTCTTTCTCCTCAACCTCCTCCTCCTCATCTTCCTCCTCCTCCGTTCCGGAGGACGGCAAAGGCTACCAAGCCGTCGCCAGGCTACATCCAGGGAGCCGTATACCGATTAGGCCACACAGAGGTCAAAAGTGCTTGCAGACCGCGGTGCAAGTGACACCTGGGCCCAGCAGACAGTGTTGCATGGATCCGCGGAGCCGTCTGTGAAACTTATGCGGTTGCCGTTGCATCTTCTCTCCAGTAGCCTTTCGCCGCGCAGTTCTCGGGGGCGGCACCGAGCGGCGGCACGCGGCAGCCAAGAGGGACAGGCACAGCCAAGTCCAGGGCCAAAGAACGCCACAAGGCAACCACCCAGGATCATGCAAGCAAGCAACTCGATTACGTCCTCACACATGATCGTTTTCCTGTTCATTGTTTTGCCGATCGGCGCGGGCCCTCGCACCCCCTCCCCACCCCACGGAGTAGATGTTGGCTGCTTGTGGCGCCTGTTCCGGGCAGGTGGAGTTTTCCCCACAGGACGCCCTGTTGCAAACAATCGCCCTAAGCAGAGGTCTGGAGCCAGACCCCCCCCCCCCCGCAGCTCCGCCCAATGTCGAAACGCCGCATCGAAGACGTTTACCATACGCCTTCACAGCCAGATTTGCTTCTCTCTTCCGCGCGGCCCCCATCCAGGAACCCATGAAACTGCTACGACACCACGGCATGATGACAGGCAAACGGAGGCTCACCGCTAGTTGTGGCATCAGGCCAGCCGACGCTACCCTGGCGGTAGCTGCCCATTCGGATACTGCACCACGGGCAGCACGCAGGGAGACCTTTTGGGTGGCCCGGACGGGAAGTCTCCGCGCACCTAATAGTCGACGAAGATGTAGGGGCCCAGCGATAATCTCAGAATATTTCACATTGTGGACGACGATCAATGGAGAGGAAGCATGTTGTCAAATAATTTCCAGATGTCTAATCCATGGTTTAAGCATGTTTTAACATGTAAACCATGCTTTAAACATTGCAACGCATTTCTATGTAGCACACATTTTAATTCACCGATCGGATTGTTAGGGTGTCAAATGTCATGGCGTCCACAAGTTTCACGTATGTAGGTAGGCACCAGAGACGAAGTCCGCACATCATCTACTCGTACATACTATATTTTTCAATGTTCGAGTCGACGGGCTTCATACGAGACGTGCGTGGGACGACGAGGCCAGCGATTGATTAGCAGGTTCGAATTATCATGTGGTGGAGCATTGCATCCATGGCTCCTTTCACCGCCTGATGGAGTCGATGGTCGCGGAATTCGTGTGGCAGTTTGAGTATCGGTCTCTTCGCAGCTGGCAGCGGGAGTCGACGTAGATTGATAAGGATATCAGCATGGTAGCGCGCCAGCCGCAAGCGTGCAAGATTTGCCCAGAAATGCGGTGCCAGTTCGGATGCGCGAAGAGATATCGCCCTGCTCTGCCCGAGAGAGGTGTGTGCAGACAGGCATGGGGCGCCATGGTGCCGCGAGAAAAAAAGGAGGAGTGCCATTTGATACCTTTCAAAGATCCATAGTGGTACCTCTTCGCCTGTTCGGTGGACATGTTCCCGAAGCTGTACATCATAGAAGGTCGAATAGGGGACAGCCTCAGATAAGGCACCAGGAAACATCGCTAGCGGACCTGAATCTGCAGACACCGGTGAATCAGCAAACGCAGGAGTGGTTGTCGTCCAAGCCGGAGGTGGAGCACGTCTGGACGGGGTTCGGCGCCAGGATGGGGGTCTCGAGCGAGGCTTCTCCTTCTTGGGCGCCGCGTGAATCAAGCCCTGACCTTTCCGAATGCTGACTTGATCCGATTCTTTCTCGTCCGCCATGTTTGGCGTCAGGTTGAAAGCGTCGGGTCGCCGAGGCTTTGAAGTAAGTGGAGGCTGGCCGACTCGGTCGGCAGCTGCAGAAGCGGAGTGAGATAGGTCGAGCTTCCGCTGCGGCGGAGTGCTCGGTGGCGGGGGCGGCTGCCAGGTCGGGTGCCGGGCTGCAAGACAGATCTGACATGTTCTTGTACCCTGCCCAGGACACCAGGCATAGGGCCGTCACGTAGGGTGGCTTTGCCAATGTACAGTGCGGAGAGTGAGCCCATAGCACATACAACGGCCGTGTGAGTACCAGTATCTAAACCCAGTATGTTGTTGAACGCCGTCACTACAATCGGTTCGATCGGAGATCCCCGGCGCCACTCGGGTGGTCGAAGTTGGATGAGACGTCTTGCCCACTTTCGAGGGCGATTCTCGTGAAGTGCAAGTCGTAGGCGGACCAAGCCAGGCATGAGTAAGAGAACGTCTATGGTACTCCACAAGGCAGGTCCACGAACAATGCGATATTGAGCCAGTCGTTGGCCGACTAAGGATGAGAGAAATGCGAGGGTGGATGAGATGAAAGCATATACATGGCGGTGTGCACGACGATCCCAGACCCACTCACGTATGCCAGCTTCTACTTCACCCTGGGACAGGCCATATTCTTTTTGTAGGGTGCGCGCGAGGAAGCTGAGCGTGAATTCACGGACCCCTGAGTGCTCAGACGGGTATGACATCAAGTATCGAGGCATGTCCACGTCGCGGGCAAGCGGGCCCATCCATGTCAATGGAGGGGGTTGGGGAAGGCCTCCCTGTCTGGATTGTAGAGGAGGGTCGTGTCCGAGTCGCTAGTGTCGGAATTCTCTTCCGATCGTGTCGTGAACCATTGCGCGGTCTGTACCATGCGGTGACCTTCTTCGTGATGTGCATGTCGCCAGCTCTCCTCTAACGTCCACAGTTAGGGGCCGATCATCATGTAGGTCCGAGTGTTCTGCTGCATCAAACTCTGAGTCCATGAGCGGGCACGAAATTCTATAACTTCGCGAAGTATCTTGAACAAGACGTCGTCACCAACGATTTGAATTAAGAGAGGTGGCATCGCCGAAGATTGGCAGGCAGTGCAATTTGAAACTCGAACTCGAAACTCCAAGTCCTTGCTGGGCTTTGGAAAATACGTAGAGCGTACACCTGATGGCGCGCGATCCCTGGGCCCCCGTTGCCCACGAGAGACCGTGCCGAACCAAGATCAGAGAGAGTCCCTGTTTGCGTAACACCCACTTCGTTGATATCGCTGACAATCTCGAGCCTCAGTGAGAGAGAGAGAGAGAGAGCGGCGGTGCTACGGACGGAGCTGCGAGCACACCCTGGGCTCAACCCGCGTCGAGCTGCCTGGGAAGAAATGGCGGCGGCGAAGCCCAGCAAGCAAATGATCGAGAGGAGTAGGATGAAGCTCAAGAGGATGCTGGTAACTTTCAGGGTGACAGAAAGAGGTAACGAGAGAGAGAGAAAGCGAGAGAGAGAGAGAGGGAGAACGAGAGAGATGTGCCAGGCGACGGCCGCCACTGGTCTGGTCGCCCCCAGTACCCCGCCGCTGGACGGACAGGGGAAGGAGGGTCGGAACCAGGAGGAAGGACAGGGTGGCGGAGGGGGAGACGGAGGGTATGATGACGAGGGGCGCGGGGAGGGCGAGCATCTTCCTCCTCCTCCTCCCGTTCTTTTTCTTGTTGTTATCATTTTCATTGCTGTTGTTACGCTTCTAATTGCGGCTGGCGTTGCAAGAAACCGCGTTCGATGTGGTGCCCCTGGCCCGTTTATTACACGTTATCTCCTGCCTTGGGGATTGCGTGCACGGAGGCAGCCCCGGCAGGGGGATGGCGTGCACAGAAGGGTTAAGTCGGGCCTGTCCCTCTACAGAGGGAAGATTCAAAAGTGGTCAAGAAATAGTATGGGGAATATGTTTCTACCATGTTTGGTTATTCTAGTGTATTTTTGAATATGTTTAATTTTTCGTCCGAAATCCACCTGTAGGGGGGCCATGCCCGACCTAACAGAAGGGGCCCTCGCCGGGGGTACTGCCCCTCGGGGACAGCGTGCACGGAGGCAGTCGTATGCTTTTGGGGGATCGCGTGCTCTGCGTAGATCGGTGTTGCACGCTGTCTCTGCGACGCCAGACGCATCATGTTTCTTATCTTGTTTATCCTTATTATTCCCCTGATTCTTCTTCTTCATCTTCATGTTCTTCTTCTTCTTGTGCTTATTCTTCTTATTATTCTTCTTCTCCTTCTTCTTCCCCACGTGCACCTCACTTTCCGGCGATCGCCTCCTCGCCATGCATCTCATCACATTGCGATCAGGAGTACACTATCTCATTGTGGGTGTACTTGTCACTCTTGCCGGCATTTGCGAGGCGTTTCGGCCCCACCGTGCGGCACCCACGCTGTGCATGATGCAGGACGATGTCCGATTCCCGATATCGTCGGACGGGGCTAGGACGAGGATAAACCCGTTCCAGAGCATTCCGGAACGCTCTCGGAGCGCTCTGGAACGCTCTGAGAGGGCCGCGGCGCCCGAGGCGTTCTCCAGAGCCGCCGGATCTCAGAGATTCTCGACTCGCCCTCGCCCGGATGGTTCCTCGCTCTCGTCTCGTCTTCTGTCCGATTCACCTCCCTTTCCGGGTCTTGGGTCCTCCACCCCCTTTTAAGGTAGATCTCTCAGGCTCTCCGCCGCCTCTGCCAGTGGCTCTGCCGTGCTCCTGCTCGCAGCGCACACCGCCCGAGGCGGCGGAGAACTTGAGAAATCCCCCGCTCGGTGCCCTGGCCAGGCGCGGCACGGAGCGAGCAGGCGAGGCGCTGCCGCCCAGGAGGTGTCCTCGGGCCCGTCCTGGGAGCCAAGGCCCCGGCCCCAGCTGCAGCCCCGGCCCCAGCCTCGGCCACGGCCCCGGCCCCGCCTCCGGCAGGCCTTGGCCCCGGCCCCGGCCCTGGCCCCGACCCCAGACCCCCTCGAGTTCTGAAAAAAACACGGCGGATGGTTTTTTGCTACTTTCGGCCCCTGGGGGCCCTTACCGGCCCTCGGGGCCGTCAAAAACGACTGAGGACGAAACACTGGTCCCATGGAATGGGTCCAGACCGCTGGGGGTCCACGTCTTTGAAGATTCATGACGTCGGAGGTCTCGGACCCCAGTCCCAAGCCCAGGTTTCTGGCCGTGGGTCGGAGGCGTCTGATAGGAGATGAGGACTGAGGGGCTTTTCGCTGATGCAGGAAGCGCTGGGGTACGTTTTGCTTCGCGTGATTGCGTTTCGGTTTCCGGCCGAGAAGAACGGGGAGAACAGCAGTACACAGCGGAACCGAAATGGAAACTTGGCGCGAGCGAGAACCCTGAAACGGAGACAACAACGGAGCCAGAACGAAACCACAACGTCGATCTTGAGAACGAACAAATCAATACCGCCCCCCCAGTATGTCAGCATGTTTCCCAGACCCTCGACGTGATGATTTTTTCATGCCGTGGACCCCCAGCGGTCTGGACCCATTCCCCGGGTCCGATTTGTCGTCCTGAGTCTTTTCGTTGACGGTTCCGAGGCCCGGTGGAGGCCCTGGAGGCCGAAAATAGCGAAGAACCTCCTGCCGTGATTTGTTTAATAACCTAAGTCGAGGGGGCCTGGGTCATCATCATCTAGGGCTGGGGCCACGATGTCTTCCAGGTGCTGCTGCTGCTGCTCCTGCTTTCGGCACACCCCCTGGCCCCCCTCGTCCGTGCACGTGTCCCGGGCCGTGATGCTAACCTGAAGTCGGGCA
This sequence comes from Prorocentrum cordatum, assembly GCA_963575745.1. Taxonomy (NCBI): domain Eukaryota; class Dinophyceae; order Prorocentrales; family Prorocentraceae; genus Prorocentrum; species Prorocentrum cordatum. Next base: position 100,305 of record CAUYUJ010022623.1, on the reverse strand, counting down.
TGTCCCTCTACAGGGGGAAGATTCAAAAATACTCAAAACATAGTCTGGGGACGATGTTTTGACTAGTTTTGAAGATTGTGTTTCTTATCTGTAAAATATGTTTAATTTTTCGTCCACAATCCGTCTGTAGGAGGACATGCCCGACCTAGTGCTAGCCTGGGAGGCTTGGGAATGGGCATCAACACTAACACAAGGTGGATTGCCTTCACAGGGGGAGGATGATCCTCGATTTCGGTGCTGGTGGTAATCTTTCGGCTACCCAGGGAGCCCGAATATTACCACCAAGCCGAGATCGGAATCATTTCCTTTCTGTGGAGGCACACCGCCGTTATTGGTGTTGGTGTCAAGCTCCAGGCCTCCGATAGCTCCTCTCCTCCTGGAAGCCCCCCTCGGGCTTCAGCGCACCCGCGAGCAGGTCGACGGAGGGGGATGCGGACAGTGGCCTGCCCACCTGGACTGGGGAGTGGTGGAGGAGGAGCATAGCGGCAGAGGCGGAGGATGACAGCGTAAGAGGGTGAGGGAAGGAGACACGATGAGGCCACAGAGTTCTCAGTCTGTGACTGCGCAGCCTCTGTCTCTGCCGAGCTCTGAGGCATGTTGCGACCCAGCACGCCTGGGGTGGCCAGTCTCGAAAAGCCATCCAGACTAATGCGCGGCGAGCGTGTTCATTCCAAGCAAGGACGGGCCAGAGGAAGAAGTGGAGCATGACGCAGGTGCAGAGGGGGCACACCCAGCATTAATTACAGCACGATTGACATGCACAACAAAAGCTAGATAAAATCTAGCGGGCGACATGATGGGCAAATTTTCCACCTCCACTACCATGTGTAGGACGGGGGAGAAGGGAGGATGAGGAGGTCTTCATCCTCCTCCTCCTCCTCCTCCTCCTCCTCCTCCTCCTCCTCTTCCTCGTCTTCCTCCTCCTCCCTCTCCTACATATGGTAGTGGTGGTGGAAAATGGGCCCGTCACGACAAACTCGGCCTCCGTGAGCTCCGTGCTGAATTGGCCCGTGGGGCGGCGGCCCATGGCGCTGAGGCGCCCGGGGGCCCCCGCGGGGGGGCAGTGGGCACTCCTGCGGGACCCCGTGGGGCCCCTGATTGAAGGGGTAGAGCCCGGGCCATGCAGACGACCTCAAATTCTCAGGCGATCGTAAACATGGATCAACGAGGCGTGAATTAGCGACGGGTCCTGTTTCCAAGGGAAATCGCGGATTTCCGCCGCCGAGCGAGGCGGCACCGGCCGCATTTTGGGCAGGGCACCTCCCACGATCCATGGATTTGGCGACTGCGCGCCAAATTCATGGATCGCTAATCCATGTTTGCGCGCCCCCGAGAGACGGGGCTCAATGCAACAGGGGATCAGCCAGAGCGCCGGGTCTTGCATGATCCTGCAGAGCCAGGGGTACACCGACCTGGGCTTGGGTGCAGGATCCTGCAGGATCCTGCAGGATCTCGCAGGATCCTGCAACGCCTGACTGACCCGGGTCTGGATTGACCCGGGCCAGCGTCGACATCAACTCGAATGTGTCCAACTTGACGGAAGGGTGCGCCAGTCGCCAGTCCAGAGAAGGGTCACCAGTTTAATCATCCCCTCCCATGGGTGTCAACCGTTCTACCGGCCAAAGCCCATGGGCCAGTGCACAATGCCTGAATAATGAGCACAAGATCTGCAACGAAGGGTGCCATGAGGTCTGCAATTGAGGGTGCCGCCGCACCGTCGGCCTTGCAAGCTGGAACACAGCAGCGAGAGTCCAGAGCAAGTGTGGCGCAAGGTTTGCATGCACTCCGAGCGTGGCACCTTGCGTTGGGCCGAATCTCACCACGCCACGCAGTATGTTGTCTCCAAGCTTCGTCATTAGACTATGGGGGCGTCAATCGCCCACGCCCCTGCTCGAGGGACCTGAACCTGCAGAGTCCTTCGTTGAGCAACGAGATCTTGAAGACGAATCCAACATATGCGAACCATACGAATGTGAAGAAGAAGGCTGATGACATTGGTGTGATGACGAAGAGGAAAATATATGCACATTGGCATCTGGAGGACCTCTACGTGTCAGGCGCTTCTCTTCCCAGCGTCGCAGAGCGGTCCTCATGGGAAGGGCTGTGGAATTATGTCGAAAGGTTTCTGGATTCGAGCCTCGACGGCTTGCGCCAATGGGGTGGAAGGTGGAGGAGGACTAGGGGACGCAGGGGGGAGGCGGCCGATAGGACGGAGGGGGGCGGAGGGCAGTGGATGTGGTGGGGAGGAGGAGAAGGTGACGCAGAAGGAAGGAGAACAGCTGGTTGGGGGGGGGGGCAGGAGGAGGACTGGGGACAAACGCGGGACCGAAAACGTGCAGGGGGGGGGGGGGCGGAACGGAGCCTCTCTTGGCTGCCTTGCCCGCAGAAGTCCGAGATGCTCTCACTCGGGGACGCAGTCCAGACCAGACTGGCAGGAGAAAGAGGAAGATGAGGAGGAGGAGGAGGAGGAAGAGGAGGAGGAGGAGGATGTGGAGGAGGAAAAGGGAAGATGAAAGGGAAGAGGGAGAGGGAAGAGGGAAGAGGGAAGAGGAGGGGGGGACGGAGGATGTGGAGGAGGGAAGAGGGAAGAGGAGGAGGAAGAGGAGGAGGAGGCGGAGGAGGATGTGGAGGCGGAAGAGGGAGGAGGGGGAGGACGCCTCGCAGCGAGAGCGCCCCAGGCGCATCTTCGGGCGGAGACGGGCTTCGACGAAGAAGTCCAGTGGCACTTAGGAGAGGTCCGAGAGGCGTTCGCTCCACTGTCGTTTTATTGTGGCTCGTCTGCTGTCCTGCCCCTGCTCCTCATCCTCCTCTTCTCCCTCCCCTGGTTTTCGTTCTCGCCACCGGCTGCAGGCCCGTGCTCTCTCCCAACAGCCCGAAGGCGCCGCTTGCGCGGATCCCCACCCCGACTTGTGCCAGAGCCGACCGGCTCTAGTTCGCTTTGCGGGTGCAGGAGCCTCGCCGCCCCCTGCGGCGCCTCGCGATGCCGGCCGCGGTTGAGCTGCCCAGGCGGAGGGAGGGGGGCCGCGATGCAGGTGTCGATCTGAGTCGGTATCGTTCTCGGCGAGCCCGATCCGATTCGGTTTCGATGTCTTGATGATCCAATGCGGCCCTACATTTGCATGCCGTTGATGTGCATCTTGGCGCAGCCGATCGGGTTCGATTCCGACTCCGCGTCGATGCAGCCCGATCTGACGTACATTTCGACTCGATCCTTTTCCCGATTCGATGCTGACAGATCTTGCCATGAAGGGAATGGCTCCGGAGGCAAATGAGTCCTGCGGGTGTCTCTCCGCTTTCGGGCTCCTGAGACCGCCCAGGGGCCCCGGGGCTGTTCCAAGAGATGACTCAGGACGACAAGGGCTCCCACGAGGGCGCGAAGTTATTCGCGCTTCGCGCTTCGCGGTCCTCGTTCCTTCTCCCCCTCCTCCTCGTCCTCCTTTTCTCCCTTTGGGGGGGCGGCGCGAGAGCGCGAAGTTATTCGCGCTTCGCGCTTCGCGCAGCGCGAAGCGCGAAGTTGGGAGCCCTAGGGACGAAGAGTTGGTCCCGTGGAAGAGCTCAGGGCGCGCGCGTGGGAACGCTACTTCCGCGTGACGTGTGCACGGAGCGTGGGCGAGGGCGACAAGTTGTCCGCTCGCGCGGGGCCCCCAACGTTGGCGAGTGAAGAGTCTGCGCCGCGCCGAGGCGGGAGCGCCGCGTCCGCCGAAATCTGCGCGGCGCTGGTGCAGGAGTGACATTTTCGTGCGCTCTCGCGTCGACGCAACTGCGTGCGAAAAATGTGCGCCGCGCCCCCAAAAAGCGGGAACCCAACGTGCCAGAGCAGTGCGCGTGACGCCGCGGCGAGAGCGACCTTTCGGCCCCTCGTGCGGGGGGTGCGGCCCGACCGCTTCCTGCCGCGCGTCTTGCGACGTGGGCGACACCCTTTCCATCGCTCCCCTCCGCCCCCCTCCCCCCCCCTTCTCCTCCGCGCCCTCCCCAGACCCCCGACGTCATGATTTTTTCGTGGCGTCGACCCCCAGAGGTCTCGACCCAGACCTCGGGACCGGTTCTTGGGGCCGCCGCCGCGGCCGCCGCCGCGGCCCCTGCTGTCAGCGCGGCCGCGCGGCTCGCCGCGGCCGCCGCCGATCGAGGCTGCCGCCCCCTGCTGGCAGCCTGGCTGCGCGGCCCGACGCGGGCCGCCCTCTGCTGCGGCTAGTGCCGCCGGCGCTGCCGCCCCCGCCCCCCGCGACCGCCCGCAGCCGCCTCTGCGGCCGCCGGGCGCCGCCGGCGCCGCTGGCGGCCCCTGCGCCGGCGGCGCCGTCGGCTCCGCGGGCGCCGCCGCCGCCTGTGGCGCCGCGGGCGCCGCCGACGCCGCTGGCGCCGCAGGCGCCGCTTGCGCCGGGCGCGGCGCTTGCGCCGCCGCCGCCGGCGAGGCCGCTGGCTCCGCGGGCGCCGCCGGCGCCGCGGGCGCCGCTGTGGCCTGCTGCTCCGCGGCTCGGCGGCCGGTGCCGCCGCCGCCGCCGCCCCTGCGGCCGCCTGCGCCGCGGCGGCCGCCGCCGCCGCCGCCGCCGCGGCCGTGGCGGAGGCGGCCGCCGCTGCGGCCGCGGGCCACGCGGCCGGCGCCGCTGCCGCCGTGGCCCGCGCTGCCGCGCTTGGGCCCGCCGAGGCCGGCGCCGCTGCGGCCGCGCCGCTGCAGCACCAACAGGCTCCCAGCGGGCAGACGCACCGGCAGGGCAGCAGCGGCAGCAACAGCAGCCGAAGCAGCTGCAGCAGCACCAGCCTCAGGACACCAGGAACTCAGAATTTCGAGGCGGCTCCAGCCGTGGTGACCAGGGCGACTGACGACTATCTGGAGGATTCTTTCATTGGAAGTGCAGCCTTCAGCTGCCCCCTGGGTCGTTACCGCGCAGCGCAGCCAGCATCTCAGGCAGATCCAGCCCCCAGCATGCCGACCAATCCCATTTCGGATTCGCCGATTAATCCCGTGTTTCCTGGCGACAGTACGAGTAACAATTCGGCCTTCAGCCGAGGAAGTAGCGGGGTCCCAAGCAGATGCCTGGCAGTGCAGAGTGAAAGGGCGACCTTCAGTCGCAACCCTGGTAATCCTGGCAGTCAAGACGGCGCGCTCCCCCCATGCGTGTTTGGCGCTCAGCCCCGGGCGATGGAGACTGCGGCGGCGCGGCGGCGCCGACAAGGGCGTGCTGCGAATCAGCGCCGCCTGGGCGCTGCTGCCGCGGCCGGCGGCCGCCCCCCTGGGCTCGCCAGCGCGGCCAACGCGGTTGGCGCTGCCAACGCGTCGGAGGCGTCCTCTCCCTTGGGCGCGTCCGCCGCCGTTTGCGCCGCCAACGCCGCTGGCGCCGCTGGCGATGGCTGCCCCGCCGCGGCCTCCGCCGCCAGCGCCTTCTGGGGGGCCGACGTGGCTACGGCGGCCCACGCGCGCGCGCCGACCAGGGCCGCGGACGCAGCCGACGCCCTCGGGCGAGTTGGCGCCGCCCGTGTCCGGCGGCCCGCGCCCCGCGCCGCCTTCGCCGCCGACGCTGCTGACGCCCCAAGCGCCCGCGCAGTCGGCGCCAGTGCTGCGCCCGACGCAGCCGCCGCCGCCGCCGCGTGTGCCTGCGCCGCTGCCGCCGCAAAGGCTGCGCAGGCCTCCCTCTGGACGGCCGTCGCGGCCCTGGCCCAGGCTGCTGGGCGCGCGGCGGACGCCGTCGCGAGCGCGCTCCCTGGACGCAGAACCGACCCGCTTGAAGACAATCGTAAATCTGAGGTTGACGATTGCTGCAAATCTGGAGGTGGCGTTTCGCCTGAAGACAGTCGCCAACCAGCGGCCGTTAGCTGCATCAGTCGCCAGGGCGAGTTACAGACAGAGCACGCGGTGGTCAGCCGCAGCGGGTCGGTTCTTCCTTCTGTCAGAGACAGGCAGACAGGCGTTCCTACAGCTCCTCATTCCTATCAGCGCCCCAGGCACAGAGTCTTGGTGGAGGCCGAATATGCCCCCGACAGCGCGCCCATTCCTAGTAGCAGTGTCACGGTGACAGGTGGTGGCTCCGCGGAGGGCGCGCCTGCGGTCGGAGACCGGCCTCCTCCCGAGATCAGGTTCACGACGCCTTCCCGAGCGGTGGATGGAGGGTATCTCGAGCCTCCTCGCAGCATAGAGAGTCAGGAGTTCACGCTGGAACGTGCGGCCTTCAGCTGCAGTAGTCCCCTGGGAGTGCTACGGACCGAACAGGTGGTCGTCAGCCACAGCGCGCCGGTGCCTTCCCCTCCAGGAAATGACCAAGCAGGAGTTCCTACAGCCCCTCACTCCTATCAGCGTCCCGGGGGCGGTCTCGTTGTTGAGGCGGAAGATGCGGCCGAAATTCCGCCCCCCCCTGGCAACAGTATCGTGGCGACAGGTGGGGATGCCGCAGAGGGCGCGCCTGCGCTCGGAGACCGGCCTCCCCCGAAGGGAGGTCCACGACGCCTCCCCGAGCGGATGATGGAGGATATCTCGAGCCTCCTCGCAGCATAGAGAGTCAGGAGTTCACGCTGGAACGTGCGGCCTTCAGCTGCAGTAGTCCCCTGGGAGAGCTACAGACCGAACAGGTGGTCGTCGGCCACAGCGCGCCGGTGCCTTCCCGTCCAGGAGACAACCAAGCAGGCGTTCCTACAACCCCTCACTCCTATCAGCGTCCCGGGGGCGGTCTCGTTGTTGAGGCGGAAGATGCGGCCGAAATTGCGCCCCCCTCTGGCAGCAGAATCGTGGCGACAGTCGGGAATGCCGCAGAGGGCGCGCCCGCGCTCGGAGACCGGCCTGCTCCCGAAAGGAGGTCCGCGACGCCTCCCCGAGCGGATGATGGAGGATATCTCGAGCCTCCTCGCAGCATAGAGAGTCAGGAGTTCACGCTGGAACGTGCGGCCTTCAGCTGCAGTAGTCCCCTGGGAGAGCTACAAACCGAACAGGCGGTCGTCAGCCACAGCGCGCCGGTGCCTTCCCGTCCAGGAGACGACCGTGCAGGCGTTCCCACAGCCCCTCACTCCTATCAGCGTCCCGGGGGCGGTCTTGTTGTTGAGGCGGGAGATGCGGCCGAAATTCCGCCCCCCCCTGGCAACAGTATCGTGGCGACAGGTGGGAGTGCTGCTGAGGGAGCGCCCGCGGTCGGAGACCAGCCTCCTCCCGAAAGGAGGTCCACGACGCCTCCCCGAGCGGATGATGGAGGATATCCCGAGCCTCCTCGCAACATCGAGGGCCAGGAGTTCACGCTGGAACGCGCGGCCTTCAGCTGCAGTAGTCCCCTGGGAGTGCTACGGCCCGAACAGGCGGTTGTCTGCCACAGCGCGCCGGTGCCTTCCCCTCCAAGAAATGACCAAGCAGGCGCTCCTACAACCCCTCACTCCTATCAGCGTCCCGGGGGCGGTCTCGTTGTTGAGGCCAAAGATGCGGCCGAAATTGCGTGCCCCCCTGGCAACAGCATCGTGGCGACAGTCGGGAATGCCGCAGAGGGCGCGCCTGCGCTCGGAGACCGGCCTGCCCCCGAAAGGAGGTCCACGACGCCTCCCCGAGCGGATGATGGAGGATATCTCGAGCCTCCTCGCAGCATAGAGAGTCAGGAGTTCACGTTGGAACGCGCGGCCTTCAGCTGCAGTAGTCCCCTGGGAGAGCCACAAACCGAACGGGCGGTCGTCAGCCACAGCGCGCCGGTGCCTTCCCGTCCAGGAGACAACCAAGCAGGCGTTCCTACAGCCCCTCACTCCTATCAGCGTCCCGGGGGTGGTCTCGTTGTTGAGGCCAAAGATGCGGCCGAAATTGCGCCCCCCCCTGGCGACGGCATCGCGGCGACAGTCGGGAATGCCGCAGAGGGCGCGCGTGCGCTCGGAGACCAGCCTCCTCCCGAGAGGAGGTCCACGACGCTTCCCCGAGCGGATGATGGAGGAGATCTCAAGCCTCGAGAGTCAGGAGTTCACACTGGAACGCGCGGCCTTCAGCTGCAGTGGTCCCCTGGGAGAGCTACAGACCGAACAGGTGGTCGTCAGCCACAGCGCGCCGCTGCCTTCCCCTCCAGGAGACAACCACGCAGGCGTTCATACAACCCCTCACTCCTATCAGCGTCCCGGGGGCGGTCTCGTCGTTGAGGCGGAAGATGCGGCCGAAATTGCGCCCCCTCGCTCCTGCCAGCGCCCTGGGAGCAGAGTTTTGGCGGACGCCGAATATGCGCCCGAAATGGCGCGCTCTCTTGGCAACAGCATCGCGACGGCAGTTCGGAATGCTGCGGACGGCACCGCGGAAATCGGATGCATTCCGCGCGCAACAGACAGCCAGGAGGTCGTAAATCCAAACGCGGCCGTCAGTTGTTACAGTTCTCGCGTCGCGGGTGCGCGCGAAAGTGTGACTGACAGCGGCCCTGGGCGCTCACGATTGAAGGTTTCGCTTGACTCCTGGAGGTGCGCGCGGGCCACAGACGGGCGCGCGTTTGCGATCGGCGCAGACCCTCCAGCCAACGCCTCCGAGGCCATCCCCGTGGCCGACGGCCGATGCGGAGCCCATTACTTGCAAAGCATGGGGCTGTCGATGCATCTGGTTGGCGGCGAGACCCAACAACGCCCCGCTGCGACTCCGCCCGCCGCCGCCCCTGGTACTTTCGAAGACCCCTCGCTGGGGAACCACGAACATGCCTTGCAGAGGCAGGACATCGAGGCCATCCGCCAGCTTGTCGAGAGAAGTCCCTTCGCGCCCATTCGCCCTCGTTCCCCTGTCAGCGAATCCGCCCGAACGGACAGCGAACCGCAGCCGCTCCCTCTCGAAGGCCGCGCCACGCTGAGGAAGGCGACTCCCGTCCTGGCGAAAGAAACGGTGTCTGACAACGTGCCTGGGCCAGGTGCGACCCGCAGCACTCCCGCGCATGGCGAAAGTCACGCTGCGACAGATGGGGGCGCGCTCGTGGACGAGGGCGGGCGCGGGTCTGAAGGCGAGCGCCAACGGGAGGGGCCTGCCCCCGCTTACCACAGTGCAGCGTTCCTCTCCGCCCCAGCTGCTGGAGGCGACTCGGCCTTTACCTTTCGGCCAACTGCGCGGCCCGCGCCAACCCGCAAGTCCCCGCCAGGCTTCCGTGCCCCAGTAGCCGCCGCGCCTCGCGAAGCCATGGGCGATTCCGGCGGCGGGCCCAACCGGTCGGAACAGTCGCAGAGCAGCGAACGCTAGCAGCATGCGAGCAGGAGCCGGAAAAGCCCGATGAGCAGGAGCTGCCGGCCGCCCACGGGGAGGGCGCGGAAGTGGCGCCAGCGCAGGAATGGGAGCATGGGCAAGAACAGGAACAGGCAACCACCCACCGCCACACTCCCCTGGCTGACACTACTTGCCCTGGCCCCTCCCTCCCTGGCAATGGCGCGAGCTCGAGCGCCGAGGAACAACGGCAGCGCGGCTGGAACGTTCCCCCATCGCGTCTTCGTGGCAGCATGTGGACGCCCCGCCTTGCCTCTGTGACTGGCGACCTTCCAGTCTCCCCGCCGCCCCTGGGCCGAAACCTGGCCCGTAGCGACGCCGACCGCGCTGGCGGGTCTGGCGGGCGGCAGACGGCAGGCGGCGGACGCAGCAGCAGCAGCCGCAGAAGCAGCAGCAGGCGCCGCGCCGAGGACCAGCCGCTGACCACCCCGCCCCTGGTAGCGGGCCCCGCCGCGCGTCACTGTCCAAAACCTTTGGACCCAGACACGGGGCAGCAGCTATATAAAGCTAAGATCGGCGGCATCCAGTGGGCCCCCCCCGGGGAGACACCTGGCGAGACGATGAAGCGGCTTCAGGTCACCCTGGGAGCGAGGTTCACAGGCGCCTGGCACGCGTTCGCCCAGTAGCACGCCATGCCTGGCAGCAAAGGCGCGCTCGACCCGCGGCGGCACGACCAGCAAACGTGCGTCAATTTCCTGTCCTCCTTCCGCAGCCACTGCGACGTGCGGGCCATGGGCGACGCGCTGGACCTCGGCGTTGACTGGGCGCAGTTGCGGCTTCGGTACCTGGGTGGAAGTGGCGGCGCGGGCAGGGGGCGCCAGGCGGCGAAGGGCCACGCTGATCGCCGCGCACCCAGGAAGGACCAGAAACGGTGGAAGGTCGTCACCTAAAGCCGCGGGCGCGCCCGCCTTTGTTTCACCCTAGTTCACTCTGGCTTTTCCTGGGTGTGGCCGTGACCCGGCCTTCCAGCGGGCAGCCTTATGCAGCTTAGGTTCTGTGCGGTCGCGACGGGGTCGGGTGTGGTCTATCCTACTTGGCTCCTGGCGTTGCCAACAGGTCCACAGGTGTCACAGGTGGCGCACTTCGGATGACTGTTGGTCGTGCGTCGCATCCGCTGGCGCCGCCTTCATTGTCCCGGCGTCACTCGCCATTTGCTGCGCACGAGCACCCTGGGTACATTTTGGCATTGGGTGTGGTCCATCCTGCTCGGTTGCATTGCTATGTATTCACAGGTCTTGCTATGCTATGCATGGACCACGGTGCACATGATTGCTCCTGGGACGCAGGTTTACCTACCTTTGAGCGGTCATTATTTGATCTGTCGGTGTGCGACGCTTCGGCTGGCGCCTCTTCAGATTTCGCGCCATTTTGGCAGCGCGTGTCTTGTTTGGCTAATTTGGTGCTCCCTGGGTTTCCCTGGGTCACCTTGCAGCTCTGCCCTGGGTTCCGCTCTCCCTGGGCTCAGCCTCGCCCTCGCCGCAGTTGCTGCTTGCTGCATACGGCGCCGCCGCGGCCGCCTAGTCTCGCGCGTTAGCCGTCGGTAATTTAAGCCGGTCGCGGCCCGACCTACTTCGCCCGCCGCTGGCGCGTTCGCCTGCGGCCGTAAAAAATATATCCCCACCAGCCCGTCCAGAAATGAGTCCCAGGGGATTGGAGGTTATGAGGGAAACGGGAGAGCATGCAGAATAACAAAGGGAGGGGTGAGCCACCATATACCCCAGGAGGGGGAGCATGTAGGAGGAGCCGTCGTCGTCGGAGTAGGAGGAGGAAGAGGAGGAGCAGGAGGAGGAGCAGGAGCAGGAAGGGGAGGAGGAGGAGAAGGAGGAGGAAAATGAGGAGGAGGATATGGAGGACTGCGAAGACGAGGAGGACGAGAAGGAGGAAAAGGAAAAGGAGGAGGATGAGGAGGAGGAGGAGGGGGATGGGGAGGAGGGAGGAGGAAGAAAAAGAGGAGGAGGAGGAGGAGGAGGAGGAGGACAATGGCGAGCTTGGGGGCCTCTTGGGCCGTCTTTGGGGCCTCTTGGCGGTCCTGGGGGCCTCTTGCGTATATCGGGGAGCCTCTTGTGGCCTCTTGGGGGTCTCTTGGGGGCCTCTTGGAGGCCTCTTGGGGGCCTCTTGGGGGCCTCTTGGGGCCTCTTGGGGCCCTCTTGGGGCGCTCTTGGGGCGCTGCCAACTGAGGTCGTGTGCGCCGGTGCTTCGCAGGCGGCGGCGGCGGCGGTGGTGGCGGCGTGGGGGTGCCCTCCCGGTGGCCTCGGCGGCCCTGGCGACGACCTGCGCAAACGCGACCCTGCCCCCGACGACGACGCCATTGACGCCGGCACCGACGACGTCGACGACGACTCCCTCCCCGGAGACGGCGGCCCTGGTCGTGACGACGGCGGCCCCTTCGACGACCGTGTTCTGGGTGGCGCGGCGGCGGCTGGGGCCCGCGAGACGAGGAGGCGGCGACCGAAACGTCGGCGGCATGATCACCTCGACGACCCCCTTCCGCCCCCCGCCGAGACCCCCCCTCGTGGTGGTGTCGTCGGTGGTGTTGGTGGTCGCGTCTGCGCGAGTCCGGCCGGCGAGGAGAGCCCTCCTCTCCCCGCCCCCCCTCTCGCTCCGCTGCCACGCCGGGCGGCAGTCCCTGCGACGTGCCGTCGTGTACTGCAGCGCTGAGTTACGTATATTTTGTACGTAATTGACTCACGTCGGCGCACCGTGTGGCCGCGCGTGAAGCCGGCGCCACCGCTCAAGGCGGCGGCGCGCTCGGCTTGCTAACGTATTTGAGCAGTTTGGACACAGGCATCCAGCTGCTTCTCAGCCAGTGTGTGGAGCCTGCGGGGCGCTCTTGGGGCCATCTTGGAGGAGACCAATCAAAGAAGGGGGGGTCGTATATTAGGGCTGCCTCTCTAGAGTGCCTCGAATCGCCTCTGAGGCCCTTTTTGGGGCCAGAATCCTTCCAAAACCTCAGGAACGTCGATGTTTTGTGTTTTTCGCTCTTGGAGCCGTCTTGGGCCATCTTGGGAGCCTCTAGGGGCCTCGTGGGGGTCTCTTGGGGGCTTCTTGGAGGCCTCTTGGGGCCTTCTTGGGGCGCTCTTGGGGCGCTCTTGGGAGCCTGCGGGGCGCTCTTGGGGCCATTTTGGAGGAGATCTATCAAAGAAGGGGGCGTCGTATATTAGCGCTGCCTCTCCAGAGTGCCCCGAATCGCCTCTGAGGCCCTTCTTGAGGCCACAATCTTCCCAAAACCTAAGGGAAGTCAATGTGTTGTGCTTTTTACCTAACAGCGAAGATTGATAGGTTTCTAATGGTGTAAAAGGAGAGCAGCACATTACTCCACAGGGGGGTCTGGGCAGCCGTTGGGGAGCCGTTGGGGGGCCGTTGGGGGGCCGTTGGGGATTGCCGGGGGACCTCGTTTTTCGCAAACAGTCACACACTTCGTGCTCTTCGACCTCCCAGAACTCCATTCTTCGACCTCCCAGAACTCCATTCCCGGGCCACATTCTGAATGCCCGGAGCCAACTGTAGGCCACTTCGTGGTCTTCGAGTTCCCAGAACTCCATTCCCGGCGTGCATTTTGGATGCCCGGAGCCAACTGTAGGCCACTTCGTGGTCTTCGAGTTCCCAGAACTCCATTCCCGGGCCACATTTTGGATGCCCGGAGCCAACTGTAGGCCACTTCGTGGTCTTCGAGTTCCCAGAACTCCATTCCCGGGCCACATTTTGGATGCCCGGAGCCAACTGTAGGCCACTTCGTGCTCTTCGACTTCCCAGAACTCCATTCCTGGGTATGATTTTGAATGCCCGGAGCAAACTGTAGGCCACTTCGTGTTCTTCGAGTTCCCAGAACTCCATTCCCTGGCCACATTTTGAATAGGCCTGAGGCCAGGCTGAGGCTCCGAAGCTGAGGCCTGATGCAAGGCTAGGCTGAGGCTGCAGGCTGAGGCTGAGGCAAGGCCCAGGCCAGGCTGAAGGCAGGCTGAGGCTGAAGCTTGAGGCTGAGGCTGAGGCTGAGGCAGGCTGAGGCTGCTGAGGCAGGCTGATGCTGAGGCTGAGGCAGGCTGAGGCTGAGGCAGGCTGAGGCTGAGGCCGAGGCTGAAGGCAGACTGAGGCTGAGGCTGAAGCAGGCTGAGGCTGAGGCTGAGGCAGGCTGAGGCTGAGGCTGAGGCTGAGGCAGGCTGAGGCTGAGGCAGGCTGAGGCTGAGGCTGATGCAGGCTGAGGCAGAGGCAGGCTGAGACTGAAGCCGAGGCTGAAGGCAGATTGAGGCTGAGGCTGAGGCAGAGGCAGGCTGAGGCTGCGGCTGAGGCAGGCTGATGCTGAGGCAGGCTGAGGCTGAGGCTGAGGCTGATGCAGGCTGAGGCTGAGGCAGGCTGAGGCTGAGGCCGAGGCTGAAGGCAGACTGAGGCTGAGGCTGAAGCAGGCTGAGGCTGAGGCTGAGGCAGGCTGAGGCTGAGGCTGAGGCAGGCTGATGCTGAGGCAGGCTGAGGCTGAGGCTGAGGCTGATGCAGGCTGAGGCTGAGGCAGGCTGAGGCTGAGGCCGAGGCTGAAGGCAGACTGAGGCTGAGGCTGAAGCAGGCTGAGGCTGAGGCTGAGGCAGGCTGAGGCTGAGGCTGAGGCAGGCTGATGCTGAGGCAGGCTGAGGCTGAGGCTGAGGCTGATGCAGGCTGAGGCTGAGGCAGGCTGAGGCTGAGGCCGAGGCTGAAGGCAGACTGAGGCTGAGGCTGAAGCAGGCTGAGGCTGAGGCAGGCTGAGGCTGAGGCTGAGGCAGGCTGATGCTGAGGCAGGCTGAGGCTGAGGCTGAGGCTGATGCAGGCTGAGGCTGAGGCAGGCTGAGGCTGAGGCCGAGGCTGAAGGCAGAGGCTGAGGCTGAGGCTGAAGGCAGGCTGAGGCTGAGGCTGAGGCAGGCTGAGGCTGAGGCTGAGGCAGGCTGATGCAGGCTGAGGCTGAGGCAGGCTGAGGCTGAGGCCGAGGCTGAAGGCAGACTGATGCTGAGGCTGAAGCAGGCTGAGGCTGAGGCTGAGGCAGGCTGAGGCTGAGGCTGAGGCAGGCTGATGCTGAGGCAGGCTGAGGCTGAGGCTGAGGCTGATGCAGGCTGAGGCTGAGGCAGGCTGAGGCTGAGGCCGAGGCTGAAGGCAGACTGAGGCTGAGGCTGAAGCAGGCTGAGGCTGAGGCTGAGGCAGGCTGAGGCTGAGGCTGAGGCAGGCTGAGGCTGAGGCAGGCTGAGGCTGAGGCTGAGGCTGAGGCAGGCTGAGGCTGAGGCAGGCTGAGGCTGAGGCCGAGGCTGCAGGCAGACTGAGGCTGAGGCTGAAGCAGGCTGAGGCTGAGGCTGAGGCAGGCTGAAGCTGAGGCTGAGGCTGATGCTGAGGCAGGCTGAGGCTGAGGCTGAGGCTAATGCAGGCCACTGCGACTGTCATCGCGAATGCGACTACGACTGCGAGAACAGCAGAACTCTACAACTGGATTCTCATCTGAATCTTAAGGGGGATGCTTCCAGATATGCTCCTACACATCGCTGTTAGGTTGCTTTGCCGGGATCATGCACTTTTTCGCTCTTGGAGCCGTCTTGGGCCATCTTGGGAGCCTCTAGGGGCCTCTTGGGGGTGTCTTGGGAGCTTCTTGAAGGCCTCTTGGGGGCCTCTTGGGGCCTCTTGGGGCCCTCTTGGGGCGCTCTTGGGGCGCTCTTGGGAGCCTGCGGGGCGCTCTTGGGGCCATCTTGGAGGAGATCTATCAAAGAAAGGGGGGCGTATATTAGCCTTGCCCCTCTAGCGTACCTCGAATCGCCTCTTGCCCCCGCCCCAAGAGGCCAAAATCCTTCCAAAACCTGAGAGAAATCAATGTGTTGTGCCTTTTCGCGCTTTTTCGCTCTTGGAGCCGTCTTGGGCCATCTTGGACGTTCCAATGACCCGCGGAACCCCTCGTCCTGGTCGGCGCGGAGGGGTAAGGGGAGGGGCAAACCCCTCCCCGAAGGGAAAGCAGGGGGTTGGCAGAGGAAACGCTCCAGACCACCTACGCCCTAAAGGGCTGGTGGGATTCATTTCATTTTTCGCTCGCCGGTTCGGGGCTATGCAATGGCAGAAATCCACGCGAAAATCCGCTGCAGCACGTCTGCAAGGTCGGTGCAGTGACCCTTCCCCTCCGCGTCCTCCAGGAGGAGGAGGCGGAGGAGGAAGCGGAGGAGGAGGAGGAGGAGGAGGAGGAGGAGGAGGAGGAGGAGGAGGAGGAGGAGGAGGAGGAGAAGGAGGGCGACGAGTACGAGCGCAGGAGGAGGAGGAGGAGGAGGAGGAAGGAGGAGGAAGGAGGAGGGGGAGAAGGTTCCTGCCCCCGTGTCCTCGGCACCGCGCGGGGCACGGCCTCGGCCGGGGGTCAGCACGGGCCTCGCGCCCCGGCCCCCGTGCTCCCCACATCGCGCGGCCCGCGGCCCGCAGCGCCGGTGCCGCGGTGTGCACGGGTTCCTTTTCCGGGGATCGGGCACGTCACTCTACTGGAGGAATGCTTGAAATTAGTCAAACAAGAGTCTGTACGGTAGGTTCGCGTCGTGTCGACCGGCGGCGACCCCGCCGCCGACGTTCAAGGTTGAACGCCGCCGGCGGCCCAGAATCGATCGATGTTGAACGATCGGACGTTGCGGAGACGGCCGATCGTTCAAGGTTGAATGATCCCTGCGGTGTCAAAAACCAACGCTGGGGTCGGCACGACACGAACCTGCCGTAGGAGGACATGTCCGACCCTATGAAAGGCGGGCGGCTGCGGGCCGCCGCCTTGGTGGTGGTGCTACCCCTGGTCGTAGCGCTTGTGAGCCCGTCCGCCCGTACCCAATTGCCTCTCGGCCGTTCGCTCGCTCGCTCGTTCCTCCTCCCTCTCTCCCCCCTCTCCTCCAGTTCTGTCGGAACCTGGCGGCGCCTCCATCGCCGCCCCTGGCGCGCGGAGCGCCCCAGGTAGGGGGCGCCAGCGCCGATCCGAGGAATCCGCGCGGACTTCTGCCATTATATCGTTCGGACGCATCGCTTGGGAGGTTGAATTCTGATTTAGCCCTGGTCCGAAATCTGGCTCAGTCCGGCACGATCCCGCTTAATCCCGCTGAATCCGGTAAGCTTCCGCTTATAGCAGCCCTCCTTGGGGCTTGACATTCCCTGCTCCTTCCGGCGAACGCCTCCAAGCAGTTGCCTCAGCAAGTTCGTCCTCCATTATTGCTCCCTCCCCACCTTCCCAGACCCCCGACGTCGTGATTTTTTCACAACGTCGACCCCCAGAGGTCTGGACTCTTTCCCCGGGACCGGTTCTTCGTCCTGAGTCGTTTTTTGACACTCCCGAGGCCCAGTGAGGGCCCCCGGAGGCTGAAAATAGCGAAAAACCTCCCGTCGTGATTTTTCACGACGCCAGGAGGTCTGGCTTCGCCCCCTCCCTGAGGGCCCCGCGCAGGCCGCTGCGGCCCGCGCGCTCCTCCGCGGCGGCGCCGCCCCCCCGCCCGCGCCGGCGCGGGCGCTGGCCGCCGGCCCGGCCGGCCGGCCCGGCCGGCCGGCCTTCGGGAGGGGGGGGCAGAGCGCCGGGACCGAGGAAGAGCCTCCTCGACCTCCTCCTCCTCCTCCTCCGAGTCATCACGGCTGGGACCTGCTGTTCGAAAGAGGGGTCCTGGAGGGGGATCGGACGGCCCTGAGAGGACGGGCCTGCGCGTGGTGGATGGGGCCTGGGGTCGACTCAG
Organism: Prorocentrum cordatum; assembly: GCA_963575745.1. Lineage (NCBI taxonomy): Eukaryota > Dinophyceae > Prorocentrales > Prorocentraceae > Prorocentrum > Prorocentrum cordatum. The sequence goes on along the minus strand of CAUYUJ010022623.1, from coordinate 83,454 downwards.
CACACCGTCCCTTGCCGCTCATCCTGACCGCTCTCAGAAGGCCACCAGCCCTCGTCCCATGGGCTTATCTGAGCCGCAGAGGGGGCGAGGGGCAAGTTCTCGACGGCGTGCTGGCTCCGTCCCCCCCTTTTTTCTTTCCTCCTTCCCCTCCCTCCTCTCAAGTCTTCCGCAGCTGTTGGTTCCAGGGAGCCCGCCAGTACAGTCAACCCGCATAATAGGGATGGGCAGCCTTCTCAGGGCACCCTTGCTTCCTTGCCCCCTTGGTATGTTTTTTGCCGCGTTCGTTGGCCGTGCCCCGCTCGTGTGTTTCGTTTGGGCGTCCCTGGCCCTTGCATTCTTATCGCGCATCCTAACTGCAGTATTGACTGTAGCCAGGCCCCCCGCCCCCTGCCTACACTACCCACGGCATCTGGAAGCGGCATGGAAGGGCCTCCTGCCAAGCGGACCAAGTCCACAGAACAGGAGGTGGGCTCCCCGGTGGAGGTGCAGCAGGATGTAGTCCGAAAGTTTTGGATGGCGCACAGGCCCAGTATGCGTGCCAGTCTGGGGGCAGCGGCGGCCGTCGAGTACAAACACAACCCTGGTGGTCCCTGCAAGAAAACAAGTTACGAGAGGTCCGTGAAACACCAATGGAACCTCATGGAGCCGGCCCAACAGTCGTCCTGGAGGGCCGCGGCAGCAGGCGGCCCACCCTTGGGTCAGGTTGCCCTCGCTTTCCTGGCCACGCAGAGCGGCTCGCCCCCGGAATCTTCGGCCGGTGGCCTAGACGCACAGAGGGGGCCCCAGGCCGCCGCCCGGGCGGGCGCCTGCTCTGAGGCCGGCCAGAACCAAGACCAGGGTGTCCCGCAAGAGCAGGACGCAGCCGGCCGGAAGGAGTTCTCGCTCGAACACGGCGCTTTTGCGGCGCAGTGTCAGGGCTGCGGAGCCGCGGGCGTGCAGCTCGTCGTGGGCCAGGGCGTCTTCGCGGAGACCTACTGCGAGGCCTGCTGGGGCACCTGGAACACCGCCCAGGCCAGCGCGGAGAAGACCTCCCCCCCCTCGGCCGGCGCAGGGCTGCAGCCCGCGAGCTTCGCCGCAGCTCCGGCCGAGGAGCACGCGGTGCAGTTGGAGGCGAAGGGGCACGCCGCAGCCGGCGGAGAGGAGCCTTCGCTCGAGCACGGCGCCTTCCTGGCGCAGTGCAAGGGTTGCGGAGTCGCGGGCGCGCAGCTCGTCGGGGGCCAGGGCGTTTTCGCGGAGTCCTTTTACTGCGAGGCCTGCTGGGGCGCCTGGAACACCGCCCATGTCAGCGCGGGGGGGGCCCCCCCACCCCCGCAGCCGGCGCAGGGCTGCAGCCCGCGAGCTTCGCCGCAGCCCCGGCCGAGGAACACCCGGCGAAGCTGGAGGCGAAGGAGCAGGCCGCCGCCAGCGGAGAGGCGCTCCCGCTCGAGAACGGCGCCGTCGCGGTGCAGTGCAAGGGCTGCGGAGCCACGGGCGTGCAGCTCGTCGCGGGCCAGGGCGTCTTCGCGGAGACCTCCCACTGCGAGACCTGCTGGGGCGCCTGGAACACCGCCCAGGCCAGCGCGGAGAAGGCCCCCCCCCGCGGCCAGCGCAGCGCTGCCGCCAACGAGCTTCGCCGGGCTCTACGAGCCTGCCCGGCAGACGGTCCTGGGCGACCGCGGAGTCGGACTTGGGCAGGGCACTTGTGCTGGGTTCGGAGCCAGCGCCTTGCCGACCCTCGCTTGCGCGATGCGCGGTCAGAAGGGGTATGCTCTCGTCGCCGCCGCGGGGCCCTCGGGGCTGACGCTCCTGCGTGGCTCTTGCGGCCCAGCCAGTTCCCTCGGGGGGGGCGGGGTGCCCCAGGCGCAGGCCCGGGCCCTGCTGGGTCAGGAACGTGGCGCCCAGGCCCGGGTCTTCCTGCCCGCTGCGAGCACAGCGACGAGCCCCTCCGGCGAGCTCGGGGCCGGGGCGGGAGCCGTGACGCCGACGCGGAAGGCCGGCGACCCGCTGTTCCCGGAGGTCGAGCGCGCGCAGGCCCCGGCGCCAGCAGAGGTGGACAGGCGCCGCGTGGACAAGTGGGTGCGGAAGCTCCCAGAATCTTCCTTCAGACATGTCTGGGCATGCACCCAACCGGTGGGCAGCCCTCTTATGGCCACGGGCAAGTGGTGCCACGTCCCGAAGAAGGCCTCCGACCCCAAGGGAGTGTTGTTGCAGTTCGGGCGCAAAAAAGGAGCAGCCCACGCATGGCTTCGCAAGCGGGGCCACGTGCGCGCGTCCGCCAGCGCGGGGGCCACGGACCAGATCTTGGCCCAGATCGAGGCCTGGGCCGTGCCCTGGAACAACGGCAACCCGCCCGTCCCCTGGGCGGCCGGCGGTCAGCCGAGGCTTCCGAGCCTGCCGCCGTTGCCGCCGGCTGAGTGGTCGCCGCCCCCGGCGTCTGACTGAGGCGGGTAGCTTTGCCCCGCGGTAGGACTCCATCGGCGGAGCCTTTCCCTTCCCGCCTCTCCCCCCTCCCACTTTGCACCCGGGGGGCGGCCCCGTGCGCCCAAGGAGTGAGGCAGAGGTTTTGAAGGACACCTGCCCCGCCCACCCGCCACCTTTCGCAAGTGGTCGTCATTCATCTATATGTTGTTTATAGCCGTTCTGGAGCCATGCTCCCTCCATGCCCTTTTCCTCCCGCTCTAGCCCCCCCCCCGCCCCCCCGGGCGCGCCCCCCCCGAATCCATTGCAGATCGACGGCGCCACGGTCGCAACAAGCATCGCCCTGTCTTCTCCCCCCCCCGCCTTCCCGCTCCGCAGGGTTGGGTTGGGTCGGGCCGGGCCGAGATGGATTACTCTCTCCCCGCGCCCTCGCTGCGGGGTTTGGTTGGGCTGGGGCCGAGGGCATGGGCCGCCCAGAGTGACAGAGCAGGCTGCGCCGCAGGAGCGCCCTTGAGGTGGTCCAGCCCCGCAGGCCGCATGGCCTTGTCGCCCTTCCCCCCTCTGCTTGCTTTTGTCTCCCTTGTCTCCCGCTTCTTCTCCCCCCGTCTTCTTCTCTCCCCCGCCGTTTCTTCTGCCCCCCCCCCCCCCCCCCCGCCGCCGGGCCAGGGCCTGCTCGGGGGGGGGGGGGGGCCCTGCCCGAGCCAGGCCAGTGAAGGCAGAGCGGCGGTCTCGGAGCCTCTCCCAGTAGCTCAGTTAGACTAGGATTATAATTCTCCATTATCCTCTAATCAACATGATTTAGAGGATACTTATCCTCTAATCAACATGATTCAGAGGATAATTATCATCTAGTCAACATGATGTAGAGGATAGTTATCCTCTAAGTATCATCTAATTTCAACATAATTATGACATAATCATCCTCTAATTATCTTCGGAATATCATAATTAACTTCTAATTTGTCTTACTTAAGTGAGGTTCCCTCCTCCGCCTCCTCCCCCCCCCCGCCTCCTCCGCGTCCTCCTCCGTAACCATTTGGGCTCAATGTAGCTGCGCAGACCCCCCATCGGGGGGCCCGCGGGGCCCGCGGGCCCGAGCCATGGCGAAGCTGATATGGGACTCGAAGGGCAACCTCGTGGACTGCGCGAAGGAGGGAAGCGTGCCCTTGCAAGACACGGCCTTGCTCTTCAGCAGGGGCACGAGGCAGAGGAGTGCAGACGAGGCAAACGAGGGCAGCCCCATGCCCGCGTGGGCGCCGACGTCCAAGGCGAAGGCGCGGAGGCCACCGTCGACGCCAGCACCTTCGCCAGCACCTTCGGCAGCACCTTCGGCGCCAGCACCTTCGCCAGCACCTTCGGCAGCACCTTCGCCAGCACCTTCGCCAGCGCCGTCGGCAGCAGCACCTTCGCCAGCACCTTCGGCGCCAGCAGCGCCGTCGCCAGCAGCGCCGTCAGCAACCCTCGGCAGCATCAGGCCACGTGGGCCAGTGAGGCCGGCGGGGCTAGTGGCCGTCGCGGCGCCGATGCCGCCGCCGCTGCAGACGACCATGGCCGTCGTGACGCAGCCCAGGGGGGCGAAGAAGGAGTTGCAGCCGACGTCGAAAGCGCAGCCGAAGGCGCCGAAGGCGCCGAAGATGCCCCCTCCGCCGCAGGCGGTAGAAGCGCGGGAGCGGCGGGAGATGGCGAAGCACGACCAGAACGCGCAGCACGACCCTAAGCCGCAGCACGACGAGAAGCAGCAGCACGACGTGAAGCAGCACGACGAGAAGCAGCAGCGCGACGAGAAGCCGCGGGCCCTCGTCCAGCACGACGTGAAGCAGCACGACGTGGCACTCGGCGTCAGTGAAGGTACAGACGTGGTACCGCCGCCAGCGAAGGTGGAGGAGGAAGAGAAGCAGGCCGACGAGAAGAAGCAGCAGCACGACGAGAAGCCCTTGGTGCAGCCGATCGCGCAGCCGACCGTGGGGGCGGGCCTGAGCTGGGGCCTCAACCCGTTCGTGCACGTGCCACCCCCAAAGGAGGCGGACAGGGAGAAGATGTTCGGCAAGATCGGGGTGAGGAGCACCGAGCGCGCGATCTACAGGGGGATGAAGCGCAAGTACGGCCAGCAGTACGCAGATCTCCAGCAGGAGGCACGGCTCGGCACGGCTGGGCACTTGCAGATGCAGGCGATTCACTTGCAGAACAAGGAGAGGACGCTGAGCTTCGAGTACCAACGGATTGGGGCCGCTCTAGTGCGAGTAGGAGGCGTTGCAATCGGACAAGTACCCCTGGGCAGCTCGGCATCATCGTCGGCAGCATCTTCGTCGGCGGCACCTTCGGCGCCAGCGACGCCGTCGCCAGCGCCAGCGTCAGCAACCCTCGGCAGCATCACCGTCGCCAACAGGCCATGTAGGCCAGTGCTGCCAGTGGGGCTAGTCGCCAACAGGCCATGTAGGCCAGTGCTGCCAGTGGGGCTAGTGGCCGTCGCGGCGCCAGCGCCTTCGCCAGCAGCACCTTCGCCAGCAGCACCTTCGCCAGCAGCACCTTCGCCAGCCGCGCCGCTGGCAGCAGCGCCGTCGGCAGCGGCACCGTCGGCACCAGCGTTGTCCAAGGCGGCCTCGTGGACAGGGCCCGCGCCATTTACGCCTTCGACGACGGCGCCGTCCGATTGGCCGCCGTGGGCTGATGCGCCGATGCGGGCCGACGAGCTCGCGGACATAAGTGATCAGACGGCCGATATCCTGCTGAGGTTCGTGGCGCTGACGGGCGTGAATCCCGCTGCGCCGTGGGGCGAGTCCGACGGGGGCAGTGCGGCGACGCCAGACCAGTGCGAGGTCGCCGCTTCAGACCCGTACCAGGTCGCCGAGCCCGAACCCGACGCTTCAGGCAGGCCGGAGAGAAAACTTGAAAAACAAACAAAGAAAAAACTCCACGAGCGTGGAGGTGCCATCAATGTCACAAACACCACCACCATCATCACCACCATCATCGTCATCATCGTCATCATCATCATCATCATCGTCATCATCATCATCATCCGCATCATCGTAATCACCATCATCACCATCATCATCACCATCGTTACCACTACGATCCATCGTCATCGTTCTCTCGCTTCCCCCCCATGCTCCGCCTCCTCTGTCTCTCCGCAGCCGCGTGACCCTCAGGCATTTTTGCCATTTTGGCAACTGGTGAGAGCGGCGGCCCGACGATGGCGTCAGCGCTGCGCCCGAGGCGCCCGCGACCTAGGGAGTCGCAGTTCGTCCACACGACCCTCGCCGACAAGTGGGACGCGAAGGCGGTCCTCAAGGACCCTGGCTTCGCGTGGGACGGCTCGGGGTACGGGAGCTCGCGGACGCAGGCCATCGACGAGACGTCCATGTTGCCTTGCGCCGAGGTTTTGAAGACCCTCCTCGAGGTTGCACCCTCGGGGTTTCCAGCGCAGAAGTGCTTGAAGGATACCTTCCAGGAGCTGGACAAGAGGCACGGCATCCTCGCGTGCGATATGCGCTTCCAGGAGAGGGCGGCCAGCCTGGCAGCAGACGCCTGGCGGGTCATGGCGAAGCACCTCTACAACGCAGCCCAGGCGGATAAGGCTCTGAGCAACGAGGTGCTTCAGCAGCTGGTGAAGATGATCAGGCTTCCCTCTGCAGAAGATGATGGCGGTGCAGCTCTTGCCAGCGGCGGCTCCTTCGAGGACTCGCCGTCGTTCGCGGCGGCGGCGGGCCCCGTGGAGGGCGAGGCCGCCGACGCGAGCGCGTCGGCGGTCAGGGCGCTCTTCCCCCCCCAGCATGGGCGAGGCGGCGGAGGGCGATGGCAGTCACGAAGCAGCTAAGACCGAGGTCGAGTTCTCCGACGACGACGTGGAGCTCTGCGGAATGACGTGCAATTGCAAAGCGTGCCGCGACGCACGCACCGTCGACCTCGCGGCCGAAGAGGGCGGCGGCGAGCGGGTCCCGATCCCGAACGCGGCCATCGGGGGCCAGAAGCGCGATACCAGGACCGCCCAGACGGCGCTGAAGGGCGACAAGAGCAAGGGAAAGGGCAAGGGCGACGGGAAGGGCAAGAGCAAGAGCAAGACGAAGAGCCAGGCGAAGGGGAAGAGCAAGGGGAAGGGGAAGGGCAAGCACAAGACGAAGAGCCAGGCGGGCAAGGGCAAGGACAAGCCAAAGAGGGGGCCGTCGACTCCCTGCACAGTCCCCATGCGTTTGTTGGGCAAGACGCGCGAGACGGTTGCGGCGATCCTGAAGCCCCCGAAGAAGGCCAAGGCGCCCCCGAAGCAGGAGGACGAGGCCGAGGTCGAGAGCGGCAACATCACCCTGCCCGCAACGGTCACCGTGAGGGAGCCGAACGGGAAGAGGCGTGGCGAGGCCTACTTGCTCGACGGCAACAAGAAGTACATCATGGGCATCACCAGCAGGAGGACCGAGGAGTACAAAGAGGTCGTCGAGCGCGCCGCGGAGAAGATCAACGGCACCATCCTGAAGACGAAGGACGACCTCAGGATGTGGTTCGACCAGCAGATCGGGTTCGACACGTCATGAGGGGCCTCAGGAGGCGCGGTTGGAGTTGGACCTGCTACGCGTTGGGGCGATGTGGAGGGTCCAGCCAACTAGAAAGTTGAAAACCACAATCCTCCACGAGCGTGGGGTTCCCATCGTCATCTCATCCTCTTATCCTCTTAATGCTATCCCCACGTCGTCGTTATATCATCCTCATCCTCATCTTCATCCTCATCCTCATCATCGCACCGATCCTCATCGCAATCATCATCATCGTATTCATCCTCATCCTCGCCATCACCCCGATCCTCATCATCATCATCATCATCACCATCATCCTTGGAGCTGCCCTGGCTCAAGCAAGGCGCGGTTTTCAGATCTCCGCCCAGGGGACAGATGCCCCCGAAGAGGGCTACGGCTACCAAGTCCGCCTCCCCCGCGATCCACAGGGGGCCGATGGGCCACTGCCTCGAGAAGGTGCAAGCAGCAGTGCGCGCAGGCACCGCGGCAGCGCCCGTGAAAGCGGAGCCCGTCGACAGCAGCGGCGGCTCCAGCGCGCCTGCCGCGGCAGCGGTGGCTCCGGCCACCGGAGACACCGACGGTCCCGCGGTCAAGGTAGCCAAGAGGGAGGGCGACAGGGTTCGCGACGAGGAGGCGCCCGCGCTAAAGGAGCCCAGGGTCCGCCCAGGAGCCCAGGCCGACGCCTCCGAGTGGGTCCACGACTGGATCGAATCCGATAAGGCGGCCTACAACGCCTTCATGTACCGCCTGCGCAAGCAGGGCCAAGAGAGGAAGGCCAAGTGGAAGGAGATCCAGAAGTTCGGCTGCGCGATGGACGCGGACAATTTCGTAGACGAGATCATGCGCACGACGACGAGGCAGTCCGCGGAGTTCAACAACACGCTGACCCGCAACGAGACGCTCAAGGAGTGGACTACCTTCAAGAAGGCGCTGGAGAAGTACGACGAGGACGTGCTGATGGCCATGATCAGGGCCAGAACCTTGGAGACCAAGCGCGACCCTGCCATCCCTGAGTCCCTGCTGGTGCCGTGGCCCAAGTACTTGCAGGTGCGGCTGCACTCGGAGAGCGAGCGCGATCGTCACGACAAGGGCTTGCAGCTCACGGACAACACCACTCTGGACGACGACGCCTACGACGAGAAGTACGCCGAGCAGAGCCGCGGTCACAACCAGCAGCAGGGGGGCCAACAGCAGCAGCAGCCGCCCCAGCAGCAGCAGCAGCAGCAGTCGCTGCAGAGGCCATCGGTCGAGAAGGCGAAGATGCCCGAGGCCGCGGCCGTCGCCGTGAAGGCCGCGCGCGCGGCGCACGGATACATCGACAGGTTCGTTCGCGAGCTCGAGGCGGCCATCGAGTCCAGCTCGAAGAACGAGAACAGCAAGGGGTGCAAGATCGAGAATGACCTGGACGCGATGAGGGGCACCCTTGCGGCGAAGGACAAGGAGCTCCTGACGTTCGAGAAGAAGTGCGTGAGCTCGAACGGAGCGGGCATCACTGGCAAGGAGATCCAGACGGCGGCGGACCTCGCCAAGGAGATCGACGACGCGATCAAGAACGGCCGCAAGAAGCTGGCGGCGCTCAGGTCGCTGTGGAAGCTCTGAGGGGCCACGGGTGGCTAAAGGGGGGGAGCGCGGGGTCGTTCGCCTTCCCCCCTCGCCTCTTCCAGAGACGAGGGGGTCGGGATGGGTCGATGTCGCGCGGGGCGCGATTGATAGCACGCCGAGCACTGGAAAGTAGAAACCTCCTCCGCGAGCGCGGAGCGGCCGTCCTCCTCCTCCACCCCTCCCTCCTCCTCCTCCTCCTCCTCCTCCTCCTCCTCATCTTA
>CAUYUJ010022623.1:39729-69729 GCA_963575745.1 Prorocentrum cordatum | reverse complement strand
CTGCGATGGTGAAGGGGGCGGTGGAGGACAGGACAGCTGATGATGATGATGGCGGTGCGACGACGATGAGGCAGGCAGGTCGCGAGGGAGGAAGGCGAGGAATATGGAGAAGGGGGACATGATCAGGAGGATTGGAAAGAGGAGAGCGAGGGGGAGGGGGAAGGGGAGGAGGATGAGGAACAAAGAAGATACTTGTGATGAGGAGGAAGGGGAAGGAGAGGATGAGGAGGAATAACAAAATGGTTATCTTAGAGGATAATTAGAGGATAATTAGAGGATAAAATTATAGAATATAATTAAATGATAATTATATGATAATTAGAGGAGAATTATCTTCTAGCAGACATATTATAGGATAATTATCCTCTAATCAACACGATTCAGAGGATACCTATCCTCTAATCAACATGATTTAGAGGATAATTATCCTCTAATCAACATGATTTAGAGGATAATCAACATAAGCCTAACGAATTATAATCCTAGTCTAACTGAGCTACTGGGCTGCTCGCCGTGGTCGCGGCTGTTGCTGTCGCTGCCGTCGTTCCGTCGTCGTCGTCGCTGTCCGTCGCGCCGCCGTCGCTGTTGTTGCGGTCTGTGCCGTTGCGGTTGGTGCTGCCGGCGCCGCTGCTGCCGTCTGTCCTGCCGCCGCTCCGAGGTCCCCGACGGCCTTCCTCCGCCGCCCCCGTTCCGGGCCGGGCCTCCTTGGGTCGTGGAGCCGTGCCCTCCTGTGGCCCAGGTGGTCCCGGTCCTGCGTGGAGGCTGTGGCCGAAGCCTATCGGGTGTTTTGCTTCTTTCTTTCTGTTCCTCCAGAGTCTGGCGTGGCTGCCTCTTGCTTTCCCCCTCCCCGGCTCCAGCGCCCCCTCCCTCCCTGTCTCCCTCCCCCCCTCCCTTCCCCCTCCGCCTGGAAGCCCGGGTGGTCCGGTCGGGTCGGGCCGGGGTGGGCCTCCCTTTTCGCCCCGTCCTCTCTCCCTCTCTTTTCCTCTCGAGGTGGCTTTCTCTCCCCGTCCGGTCTGCCCCCCCCCCGCCCCCCCCCCCTCTGCCTGGCGCCTCTGGGGGGATTGGTACCTGGGCCGCTGCTCGTGCTGGGGCCACTTTGTCGCCACGGCTGGATTCGCCTCGGAGCTCTGGTTTTTGCCCCGGGGTGCAGCGGCATGAGCGCTTGCCTCTTGCTCCCCCCCCTTCCCGGCTCCAGCGGCGGTGGAGGAACGCTCCTCGTGCCCCCCACCTTGCTTTGCCATGAAGAAGCCTCCCCCGCTCGCCCCGTTTCCTTCCTTCTCTCCTTCCCTTTCTCCCTCCCTCCATCCCCCCTTCCGTCCGAGAGCCCGGGTGGTCGGGTCGGGTCGGGCTGGGATGGGCCTCTGTCTTCGCCCCGTCCTCTTTCCCCCTCTTCTCCTCTCTGGGGAGGTTTTTTCTCCCCTTCCGATCTCGCCCCCTCCCGCCCTCCCTCTCCTGTGCCTGGCGCTTCTGGGGGGGGAGCGGTACCCTGACCGGTGCTCGTTCGGGGGTGCCTTTGTCGCCGCGGCTGGATTCGCCTCGGAGCTCTGGTCCTGCCCTGGGGTGCGGCGGGAGCGGTATTCTTCTCCCTGTGGGCTCGTGGCAGGCTGGCCGGGTCGGTTTGGGCCCCCGTTTCCCCCCCCTCGGGGTGGCTCCCTTTCCCCCTTCCTGTCACCGTCCCGCACCTGCGGGGTACGTCGACCAGGCAGTGCAGTGGGGATCGGACGAGCTCCAGGCAGGTGCTCCTTGCCTGGCCCCCCCCCACGTTGCGGGGAATCTCTGAGTTGCCTTTGCTATTTCGCTCTGGCCGAGGCTCAGGGCGGAGCTGTTGGCTGGAGCTGTGAGGTCCTTCGGAGGCTGGATTTTTTTCCTGAGTAGGGGCTGTGCCCCCCCGGCGCCTTGGCGCCGCTCCCCGGGCTCGTGTTGAGCGTTGGGGGGGGGGGTCCAGCGCCGACTCAAGAATTCCGCCTAGGCCCCCCGAGAGCTAAAGCTTTCGCCTACCCCCCCTCCGTTCCCCCCAGTGCTAGCGCTTTGTCTTCCGGAGCCGTCGCAGCAAGGTCGATTCCGAACCCGCTCCGGGGTCGTGGCTCCTTGCTAAAAGGAAGCGCCGTCCGACGCCTCCGCCGCCAGCTCAAAGGGAGCACACCTACCTACCTCCTCCTCCTCCTCCTCCTCCTCCTCCTCCTCCTCCTCCTCCTCCTCCTCGTCCTCCTCCTCCCCCCCTCCTCCTCCTCCTCCTCCTCCTCCTCCTCCTCCTCCTCCTCCTCCTCCTCCTCCCTCCTCCTCCTCCTCCTCTCCTCCTCCTCCTCCTCCTCTCCTCCTTTCCTTCCTCCTCCTCCTCCTCCCTCCTCCTCCTCCTCCTCCTCCTCCTCCTCGTCCTTCTCCTCCTCCTCCTCCTCCTCCTCTCCTCCTCCATCATCATCATCATCGACCTCCTCCCCTCCTCCTCCTCCTCCTCCTCCTTCCTCCTCCTCCTCCTCCTCCTCCTCCTCCTCCTCCTCCTCCTCCGCCTCGACCGTCTCTTCGGGCCTTCCTGCAGGACCTCTTGGAGGCCCCTCGGGCCGTCTTAGGGGATTCTTGGGCGCTGCTTGGGCCCTCTTGGGCGCGCTTGGACCGTCTTCGAGGTCTTGGAGGCATCTTGGGACTGGCTTGGAGGCCATCTTTGGGTTATCTCGGACTCTCTTGGGGCCATCTTGGCCGTCTTGGAGGCATCTTGGAGGCCAACTTGAGCCATCCCGGCCGTCGAAAGGATTGGGAGGAAACGCCACTGAACTTACGGGGAACATCCCAGCAGACACCAGAAAGGTCCGGAACATCAGGGACCTGTGCCCTTGAAGCGCTACACTCTTGGCTGCAGTAACAATAATTACAGCTGTGAGCTGTGAGCACTGGGGCAGTCCACTTCGTGCCAGAGGCACGGTGGCGGATTAAGCACGCAGCAAACTATAACAGGCAAAAGCCTCCTCTGACGTTTGTTCCCATACATGTGATGTCTCGAAGTTTCAAGACAGGTCCCCAGAAGTCACCACCACCTTCTCAGGACCAGCTTTGCATCCTGAGTCACTCGTCTTTAGACGGTACCGTGGCCCAGCAAGGGTCCCTCGGAGGCCAGAAGCGGTCAAAAGCGCTCCGTCGTGTTGTTCTTGCTTTTTTTTTGCATTTCGATGAACTCCGAGTTTTTTCTCCTCTGACCTTTGCTTTTTGCCCTCCTCCTTCTCCTACTCGCAGTCCTCCTCCTCGACCTCCTCGTCCTCTTTCTCGTCGTCCTCCTACTTCTCCTCCACCTCCTCCTCGTCGTCGTCGTCGCGGTCCTCGTCCTCGTCGTCCTCCTCGTCGTCCTCCTCCCCGTTCTCCTCCTCGTCAGTCTCCTCGTCCTCTTCCTCAGTCCCATTCGTTGATCAATAACTCCTCCCTGTCGCACCCTGGCCAGGCGTTTCGAGTGAGACTTCTTCATCATTCACGATCCTGAAGCTAGAAATTTGCAAGGGTTCTGCGGATTGAGGGCGTGTCGTTTCCAAGTGGTTCTCGCCTTAGCGCCGCGCACATTCGGATTACCAGTTTGCAGGAGCTTCACGGATGGAGGGCGGGTGGTTTTCAACATGTGGCTCTCGCCTTAGCGCCGCGCTCATTCCCTTTACCACTCTGCATCATATTCACGGATGGAGGCCGGGCGGTTTTCAACATGAGGTTCTAGCCTTCGCGCCGCGCGCACTCGTCCTAAAAACTTGTACGAGCTGCACGGATGGAGGACAGTTCCTTTTTGAATTCTGTTCTCGCACTATGGCGCCAAGCACATTCGTATTAAGGGGTTACAGCAGCCTCAAGATTATTCTGGTTGATGTTCCAGAAATGGTGTTCTGGCAGGATGTAGGACTGTCAGGGCGCAAGGGTCACGTTGATTCGCAGTGTCCTAGGGATTGTGTTCTGGCACGGTTCAGGATCGACAGGACGTAACCGTAACGTTGATTCGTCGACTGGAAGTCCCAGGAATAGTGTTTTGGCACAGTTCCTGATTTTCAGATGGTTGTCTTCCAACGGGTCACTTCTTTCAGCAATGGAACTGGATCCCCGTAGGGACCTGTGAAGAGGGAGCTTGGAGGGAGGGTTTATTGCAACATTGTTAATGAGTCCAGGGTTTGCACTGGCCTTCTTCCTTCTCCTCGTCGTCGCCGTAGTTGCCATCCTCCTCCCGAGGAGGATGGGTGCAAATCCCAGACATCCAACGTATTCCAGCAATCAGCGGGGATGCTTTTCTGCGCCGTTCTCGGCCTCTGGGAGCCCCTTCGGGGCCCCAGCACAGTCAAGAGACTTTTCGGGATGAGAAGCCGGCCCTGTGCGAGCGGTCAGGGCTTCTGGGGACCCCGCATCCATCGAAGCAGTGGATACAGGTTGGGCCACCAGAGGACCCCGCGCAGGCCTCCTGCGGCCCCAGAGGGGCACTGGCGCCCAAGCACCCCGACCCTCGAACCTCGAAGGTCTGGGAGGCCGCACACGCCCATCGCCCTCCGCCGCACCCGCGAGACATCCGATGGAGTGTTGTTTCTGCTCCTTCCGGGGGGCAGTTGACTGTCCACCCACGACCAGCTTTTCGATGGCCTCGAGGGGGTCCCGAAACTTGCCCCTCCTGTGGCCCAAGAAGGGCCACTGGCGTCCAGACATCTCGACCCTCGAACCTCGAGCCTCAGGAGCAGCAGGAGGTGCCGGAGGAGGAGGAGGAGGAGGAGGAGGAGGAGGAGGAGGAGGACCCTCGAACCTCGAACCTCGAGGGCCGAGGAAGGCCAGCGCCCCGATTCGATACGTCGGTCCGCTCGAGAGGCCGCGTGACTGCCGAGGTCCTGGGCGGCCGCAGCCACCGCGCTGGCCGCCGCGCTGCTGCTCTGCTCCGGCGGGGGCGCCGCAGGCAAGCGCGCGAGCAGAGGCGCCGCCGCCTCGCCTCCTCGCCGGCCCCCACCAGAGGAGGAGAAGGGAAGGAGGAGGAGGAGGAGGAGGAGGAGGAGGAGGAGGAGGAGGAGGGGGAGGAGGAGGAGGAGGAGGAGGAGGAGGAGGAGGAGGAGGAGGAGGAGGACCAGTGCAAACCCAAGACTCACCAATGGTATCGGAGTGCGCCCTCCCCCCAGCTCCCTCTTCACGAGCCCCTACAAGGCTTTCTTTCGACTGAGGGAACTGCCTCTTGGGGAACATCCGCGCGAACATCTTGAAGCGTGCCAAAGCACTAGTTTCAGAACTTCAACGCCAGGAGTCAACCTGACTGTTGCGTCATGGTGATCCTGATTCGTGCCAGAACATCATTCCTGGGATGCCAACACTGCGAATCAACGTAACTGCTGCGCCCTGGCAATCATAAGCCGCTCCAGAAAAGCATGTCGCTGACCATGCTAATGTTTGAAACACGTGTATTAAAAAACGAATGTGCGTGGCGCTAAGGCGAGAACCACATGTTGAAAACGATCCACTCTCAATCCGTGAATCTCTTACACATTCAAAAAACGATCGTGAGAATTTCTGCAACTCTAAAAACGAATCTGCGCGTCAGGCGAGAGGCACATTATGAAAATCACCCGCCCTCCATCCGTGAAGTTCTTGCACATGTTCAAAACGAATGTGCGCGGCGCCACGGCGATAGCCACGTTTTGAAGACCACCCGCCCTCCATTTGTGAATCTCTTTCAAATCAAGAACGCCGGCGGCGCATCACCGGCCGCTCCCTGGGAGTTTGACGCAGCGTCTCGGGAGCCTCTTGGAGGCAGTTTTGAAGCCTCTTCGGCTCCTCTTAGGGGCCGTTAGGGGGCCTCTCGGGTCTTTTTGGGGGGGGCATCTTTGGGGCTTATTGGGGGCTTCTTGGGGTCCATCGAATGTTTCTTGGGAGCCTGCTGGCGGGGTCGGAGGTCTCGTTGTGGCGGCAAGCTCGAAGTGTCCTTTCGATTTCCGCCTCTTGGGGCTCTCTTACTGCACTCTTGGGCCGTATTGGGTTCTCTTGGGTCGTCTTGGGGTGCCCGTAGGCTGTATTTGCGCTCTCTGCGGAGCTTTTGGGGCCATCTTGGGTTGGTCGCGGGGGCCTCCAGGGCCGTCGAGGACGCTCTGAGGGCCACAAGTTTGATATGCTAGAATTCTACATTTCCCCCAGGGAACAGGACGACTCGTGCTTGTTGGGGCTCTCGTTGTAGGGCTCTTGACGCCCTCTGAGGGTCTCTTGGGGGGGCTTCCTGGGAGCTCCCTGAGGCCTCCTGGGGGCCTCTTGGGGCCTCCTGGCGGTCCTTGGAGCGGGAGGCTCGAGCTTTCCGTTCGTGGCCCCCCTCCGGACCCCCTCTCGGGCTCTTCTTGGGGCTCTCTTTGGGCCGTCTTGGGCGCCTCTTGGGCCGTCTTGGGGCTCTCTTGGGCTGTCTTGGTGCCCTCTTGGAGGCTTCTTGGGCTGTTTGGGGGCGGTCTTGGAGGCCTCTTGGGCCGTCTTGGAGCTTCGGAAAGCCTTAAAAGCAACGTTGTGCAACATGTACGTTTTACGAAGGGAATGGGGCAATTTTTGCGTCTGGGGACTTTTTTGGGGCGCATCTTGGAGGCCTCTTGGGGCATCTCAGGGGCGTCTTGGGACGTCTGGAGGCCATCTGGAGCGTTTTGGAACGATCTGGAGCCGTCTGGATGCTCTCTAGGGCCGTCGCGGGGCTCTCTTGGGCCGTCTTGGGGCGCTCGCGGGTCGCCCCCGGGCGTTTGTAGGGTCGCCTTGGGGCCCTTAAGTCGTTGAGCTGGGGGGGTCTGTGAGGGACCGCCGACAGAGGTTGGGCCTCTGGGAGGGAATCCGGCCGCTCCCGCCCGGCGGGTTGGGCCGTGCGAGACCTCTCTGACACAGTGTCTGGCACAGTCTTTGGCCCCCTTCTCCAGTGCCTGGTCAAAAACCTCCTGAAAGTCCCTCCGAGGGGGCCCCACTCTGCCGCTGGCCCCACTCTGCCGCCGGCCCCCTTCAAGGTCTCAAACGGCCCAGGGACGACCCAAGGGCGCCCCAAGCCGGTCCAAGAGAGTCCCGAGCAGTCCAAGAGAGCCTCCAGACGGTTCCAGATCGCTCCAAGACGCCTAAGATGGCCTCCAGACGTCCCAAGACGCCTCCAAGACGGCCCAAGAGGGCTCCAAGAGCACCCCAAGACAGCCCCGAGAAGCAAAAATCATTGATTTTTTCAATGGTTTTTGAAGGATTTTCACGTTCACGCCATTTCGGCTTACCCACGCTCCACGACGGCCCAAGAGGCCCCCAAGATCGCCCCAGGACGGCCCAACCCAAGACGGCCCCAAGACGGCCCAAGAGGGCCCCAACACCGCCCAAGAGGCCCCCGGGACGGCCCAAGAGGGGCCCCAGGATGGCCCCAAGAGGAGGCCCAGAAGGGGTACCCGAATGAACATGTCGAGCTTTCGGCTCAAGAGGCCCCCAGGAGGCCCTCAGCGGCCCCCTGGAGGCCCCCAACAAACCCCAAAAGAGCCCCAAGAGGCCCCAAGAGGGCCCCCAGAGGTCTCCAAGAAGCCCCTGGGACGCCCCCAAGAGGCCCCTAAACTGCCCCGCAGAAGCCCCCGAGAGCTGTCCGAAGAGACTCCTGCAAGCGTCCATGAGGACTCTGAGCCACAACCCAGGCAAGGTGGCGGGATCACTCCCAGACGCCGAAGATGGCCTCTAGAGGCCCTCACGCGCCTTCAAGGCGTCCCAGAAAAACCTCAAAGGCCCCCAAGAGGGCTCGAAGCAGTTCCCAAGAAGCTTCCAGGAGGCTCCCCAGAGGCTCCTAAAATGCCCCGCAGAGGCTCCCGAGAGCTGTCCGAAGAGACTACTACAAGCGTCCATGAGGACTCTGACCCACAACCCAGGCAAGGTGGCGGGATCACTCCAAGACGCCGACAAACTCCCAGGGAGCGGCCGGTGATGCGCCGCCGGCGTCCTCGATTCTGGAGTTTTTGACCAGACCCTGGCGAATCCTGCCAGGCACGCTGACAGAGTTGTCTCGCACGGCCCACACCGCAGGGCGGGAGCGGCCGGATCTAAAGGCTGCCGCCCCTGCCGCCGACCCGAGGGAGGAGCGATGACTTAGCGCGTTTTGCCGTGAATCGTATGTTTTATCCGTGATCCGGGGGCCCTGGAGGAGCTCCAGACCGGCCCCGAGAGCCCCGAGCCGCCCCCGAGCCGCCAGAAAATCATTCCCAGACGCTCGTGGTCGCCTCCAGATGGCCCACCACGCCCCCAAGGCTTCCAGACGCCCCAAAACGCTTCCCAGGTACTCCAGGGGGGGGTCCCTAGACGCCCCCAAGGAGGGCCCCAAGGCGCAAAATTCACGGGTGCCCCATCGATTTTCTAGTGCTTTTGTGGGGCTCACGCGTTTTCAGCTCGCCGACGCTCCAAACCATCCCTAGAAGCACCAACACCCACCCCAAGACGGGGTCAGGGCCCTCCCTCAAGGGCGCCCGCACTGCCCAAGAGGCCCCAAAGCCGCCCAAAGACACTTCCAGGGCAGCCCAAAAAGGCGCCGAATCGCCCCCGAGCCGCCGGAAAATAACTCCCAGACGCTCGTGGCTCCCACGGCGTTCCAGGAAGGCTTCCAGACGCCCCATAACGCCACGCAGACGCTCCAAGGGTGCTTAGCGGCCCCCAAGAGGGTTCCATATAGGCAAAATTCAGGGGTTCCCCATCAGTTGTTCAATGCTTTCACATTCATCCTGTGGTGTTGGGCCATCGTTTTGAAGGGACAGCGCCCCGCGTCACTCCTTCCTTCCTTTCCCCCCCCTCGAGCACCAGCAACACCAACACAAACAGCACAGACTCCAGCAGACCAGCAACGCCCACCACCACCCACCGACCACCGACCAGCACCACAGCAAGCAGTACCGACCCCAACCGACCAGCAACGCCCACCGCCATCCACCGACCAGCGACAACCAACAACACCGCCGCAAACAGCACAGACTCCAGCAGACCAGCGCCCACCGCTACCCACCGACCAGCAACCACCAGCACCACAGCAAACAACACCGACTCCAGCCGACCAGCAGCGCCCACCGCCACCCACCGACCAACGACAACCAGCAACACCACCACAAGCAGCATCGACTCCAGCCGACCAGCAGCGACCACCGCCACCCACCGACCAGCATCCACCAGTGCCCGCCGACGACCACGACCGACCAGCAACACCACCGCAAGCAACACAGACTCCAGCCGACCAACAGCGCCCACCGCTACCCACCGACCAGCAACCACCAGCACCACAGCAACACCGACCCCAACCGACCAGCAGCGCCAACCACCAAACACCACCGACCAGCGACAGCCAGCAACACCACCGCAAGCAGCACCGACTCCAGCCGACCAGCAGCGACCACCGCCACCCACCGACCAGCACCGATCAGCATCACAGCAAACAGCAGCGACCCCAACCGACCAGCAGCGCCCACCGCCACCCACTGACCGGCGACAACCAGCAACACCACCGCAAGCAGCACCGACCCCAGCCGACCAGCAGCGACCACCGCCACCCACCGACCAGCACCCACCAGCATCACAGCAAACAGAACCGACCGCAACCGACCAGCAGCGGCCACCACCACACACCACCGACCAGCGACAGCCAGCAACACCACCGCAAGCAACACCGACTCCAGCCGACCAGCAGCGACCACCGCTACCCACCGACCAGCAACCACCAGCACCACAGCAAACAACTCCGACCCCAACCGACCAGCAGCGCCCACCGCCACCCACTGACCAGCGACAACCAACAACACCGCCGCAAACATCACAGACTCCAGCAGACCAGCGCCCACCACCACCCACCGACCAGCACCGACCAGCATCACAGCAAGCAGCGCCGACCCCAACCGACCAGCAGCGCCCACCGCCACCCACCGACCAACGACAACCAGCAACACCACCACAAGCAGCACCGACTCCAGCCGACCAGCAGCGACCACCGCCACCCACCGACCAGCACCCACCGGCGCCCACCGACGACCACGACCGACCAGCAACCAACACCACTGCAAGCAACACAGACTCCAGCCGACCAGCAGCGACCACCAGCACCCACCCACCGACCAGCGCCCACCAGCACCCACCAGCGCCACGACCGGCCAGAACCACCACAAACAGCACCGACCCCAGCAGACTCACAACGCCCACTACCACCCACCACCGACAACAGACCAACAACGTCGACCAGTCCTCCCTCTCCCTTCCCTCCCCTCCCTCCCCTCCTTCCTCCCTCTCCCGTCCCCTCTCCTTCCCCCCCAATCCAACACGATCCGACGCATCAAGAGGCAAAGTGTGACGAGTCAGGCATCATCGATTTCGCAGTCTTCCGCAAAAACGCGAGATCTCTGAAGACGATCGACCAGATCGACGAACTTTTGCATGATTTACGTGGGTTGCATTGGGATGCCGTCCTAATCAACGAAACGTGGTGGACGATAGAGCGAGAATTTTGGATCACTTTAGATGGACACATGTTTGCGGGGTCTGGCAACGAGAGCCGTTCCCACGGAGTCGCAATCCTTTTGCACAAGCGTTGGAGCAAACACGTGTTGGAGTTTCAGGCTATCAATGCGAGAATCGCGGTGCTCAGCATCAGGAAAGGGAAGCTTCGACTACAATTGGTATCGGCGTACTTTCCGCACACAGGATATACAGACCACCACATCCAACAGTTGTACGACACCGCCAGCGCTCTACTCAGAGAAGCACGTTCCCGACGCATGCGCACAATCATGAGTGCCGACTTCAACGCCCAAGTTGGTTCTCCACCACGCTCCCCGGACGTACATTCGAGGGGCGACGCCGCTGTAGCGCAACCCCGATCCGACATTTGTTCTCAGTGCGTGGGGCCCCACGGGTTCGGCGACGAAAACTCTCGAGGCCAATGGTTGCGACATTGGGCTACCAACGAGAGGCTTGCAATTGTGAACACGTTTTTCCGCAAGCGCCCAGACAAATTGATCACCTACACAACGACAGGCGGCAAACCTCGGCAATACGACTACATACTGGTGGACAGGTGCTTGTTACCTTCATGCCGGAACGCCGAAGCCAGCAACGCAATCGATCTCAATTCCGACCACAAGGCGGTATCTCTGCACATGCGCCTCAAAATGTTGGATCCCAACACAGGCAGACACCAGCAACCGGCCAGACATACCACCAAGCCGGAACAAAGACACACAGACCCCAGCGCGTATCGACGTCATTTGGGCTCCAAGTTGCAGCCCGAGTTACTACCAGCTGACCCCGACGACCTCAACAAAACAATCAAAAAGAGGTTGAACGACGCCACGCTGCACGCCACATCTTCCCGAGACGCGCAAACCATTACGTCGAGCAACAAACAATCGCGACGACCCAACCAGACCCGACGATATCATCACCGACCTTGTGCAGCAGCGCAAATGCATCCCAAACACAGACACGAGCAACCGACGGACGGTCAGCAAAACAATACAGAAACACATTCGACAGCAAAAACGCACCAAACGACGACAGCAAATCAGCACCATCCTCGAACAGCGCAGAGACCTCAAGCGCATCAGCTCCATCAAGACGAGAAGAAAACGAACGCTCATTACGGAAATGGTTAGTAACGACGGCACCAAGCACACGACTCGTCATGGCATTGCTGATGTATTCGCGACGTTCTACGAGGAGCTATACAGCTCTGCCAGCACCGTCGACGCAGCACCAAACACGACCGACACCCATCAACACATTACACCCTTCACGGCGCAAGAACTCGACACAGCAATCTCGCAACTCAAGCTGGGGAAGTCACCGGACACCGAAGGCAGCAGAAATGCTCAGGAAACCATGCCCGGAACTTACTTCACAATGCCTTGTTGGAGCTATACAACACCGTCCTCAAACCGAACGCCCCCACGCCAGCAAGCTGGAGGAAAACACTGGTCACAGTCATTCCCAAATCGGGCGACTTATCTCTTCCACAGAATTACCGCCCGATGTGTACGATCCCCATTATATATAAGCTATTCAGTCGTCTGCTTTACAAGAGATTACAGCCAGTCCTTGAACAATGCCAACCCGACGACCAAGCGGGGCTTAGACCTGGACGCGGCACGCGAGACCACCTCTTCACTTCCAACATCCTGCGCGGACGAGCTTCCGAATGGAATCAGACCTTGTGGATTGCTGCCGTAGACTTTAGGAAAGCGTTCGACACGGTAGAACACAGCAGCCTGTGGCTAGCACTACGACGACAAGGCGTGCAACCCGAGTACGTCCACCTGCTCCAGCGTCTCTACCACGACCAGAAGGCTTGTGTCCGCACCGACTCCACCAGCAAACCTTTCCAGCTCAGACGAGGCACAAAACAAGGAGACCTTTTGAGCCCACTGCTCTTTAACGCTCTACTACAGCACACCCTGGAACCTCTCATTCCGGATTGGCAGCGACGACGACGAGGAGTACAATTAGCACACACCAGCGACTCTGTTCTTACCAACCTCCGCTTTGCCGACGACATCTTCCTGGTCAGTCAGACACTACCCCATTTGAAGACACTGCTTGGGGACTTAATCAAGGCAGCAACTCCCCACGGCCTTGCAATACATCCGACCAGAACAAAAATCATGGCAAACCGGACCGGGACACGAACGCGATCGGCACGAGTTGCAACCATGGACATCGAAGTACTACCGCCCACCGGAAAATTGAAATATCTTGGCCAGACCATATCATTTCAAGACGCATCGGCGACCGAGATCCAGCATCGCATACAAGCTGCATGGGCGTGCTTCACAGGGCACAGACAAGAGCTAACGAGCAAGCACTACCCACTCAAGCACAAACTACGACTGTACCGCGGCACCGTCGTACCCACAATGATGTACGGCGCAGAGTCATGGACAATTACAGAACCCCTCAAACAGCAGCTGCGCCGCACGCAACGACGGATGATCAGGGCAATTGTCGGGACACCGCGACGACACACGACAGCAGTTTCACCAACGCATGCTGCCCAAGCGATAGACAAATCTGACAACGATGACCTCGACGGCAACGCCTCCGACGACCCCAGCGACCACGACGCTTCCAGCGACCCACCGACTCCATCAGACCCGCCCCAAGCAAGTGACGACAGCATCGACCCACCCCACCCGACTCCGACACACCAGCACGCGGCAGACGATGCCGAATTCTGGTCCGAATGCATCCGCCGGTGCACTCGCAGGGCGGAGGAGCTGATGAGCATGCACGACATCCCAGACGTCACCCAAACGCACCGCAAAATGGTTTGGCAGTGGGCAGCACGCGTAGCGACCCACCCGTCGAATAGGTGGACACAGCGAGCTCTGAATTGGAATCCCAACACGGACACAAGGCAACATGGTTATCGACAACATGGTGGCCAGCAAAAGCGGTGGGGCGACGACACTCGGAAGTTCCTACACAACGTGCGTCGACAGGCAGGCGAAGATCACACACAAGGCGACGCCAACGACGCCACCCAACCGCGACGATACCTCCACCGCGACACTAACGATGTGAGGTGGCTCACAGCTGCGACACGGACGACATGGTGGAAGTCACTCGAGGGAGCCTTCATCGCTGCATGATATTACGAACTGTCACATGCAGCAGTGACCGCCGACCACGCGACCACAAGCACCGAACATCAACAACCAAGCACGACCATACCGACTACCGACTCCTTGCGCCAGCATCCACACCAACCCCAGCACAGACGACCAACACAGACTCCACCCAACGACGCAGCACCAACACACCACGACATCGACTACGAGGACTCCTCCCCCTCCTCCCCTCCCCCTCCGTTTCACATAACTTTTTGTGTCTCGCATGCATGCATTACCATACACAATAGTAGTTCAGAGGCCACGGCCTCATTCATCTGGTCTCCAGTAGGCACGGAC
This sequence comes from Prorocentrum cordatum, assembly GCA_963575745.1. NCBI lineage: Eukaryota > Dinophyceae > Prorocentrales > Prorocentraceae > Prorocentrum > Prorocentrum cordatum. The sequence continues at coordinate 55,834 of CAUYUJ010022623.1, read as the reverse complement.
TGCTGTCCGCATCGGTGGTCGTTCGTTCGTTCGTTCGCTCTCCCTCCTCTCATCCCTGCCTCTGCTCTCCGCATCAGCCGGCCGTTTTGGCACACCACTCACACGTTTCGTCGCCCCAGGCCCCGCAAGGAGCTCCACCCAAGGTCCCAGTGGCACAGCCCGCATGTGGGCGACATTCCGTTTCGGCACACCCCTCACACGTTTCGTGGCCCTACAGGGAGCTCCACCTCAGGCCCCAGTGGCGCAGCCCGTGAGGGCGACACCCCCGTTTCGGCACACCCCTCGCCCGTTTCGCGGCCCCGCAGGGAGCTCTACCTACGGCCCCAGTGGCGCAGCCCACATGTGGGCGACACCCCCGTTTCGGTACACGGCGGAGATGAGCATATTTGGCGATGTGTTCATTCGCGTGGAGCGTCCGTGCAAATGTTCGCCTCGCGTGGAGAAGGGGTGGGGTACGTAGTACGTTTCGGGTAATTCTTGCCCCCTCTCCCTGCCGCTCCTGCCCGCACCTCCCCTCTCCCGCCGCCCGGCCCCGCAGACGACTACCGCAAAGTCTTGGACCAGTTCTTCGAGCGGTGCCTCGAGGAGGGCTGCCGCTCTCGCTCCCTCGCTCGCTCCGCGGGCTGCGGCGTGTGAGGCGCACGGCGGTGGTGCAGAGAGAGAGAGATGACGGCATCGGTGGTGGTGGCGTCGTGGCGTCGTGTGCAGTGGTGGTGAGCGAGCGGGCGAGCAGGCATAGCTTCGTTCGGTCGTAGCTCGTCGCGGGAGGCGGTGGCGGCGCGGTGGCGGCGTATCATCGCCCAAGATGTTTGATTATATTGTTTCCCAGGCGGTGTGGCGAGTCCTCTGACAATGATGACAAAGATGCTGCTGATGACGGCAACGACGATGACGTTGAGGCTTAAGGTCCCAGACATCCGACATCTTGATTTTTTCAGGGCGGCGTCCCTGGAAGTCCCGACCCTTTCCCCGGGACTGGTTTTTCGTCTTGAGTCGTTTTTCGACGGTTCCGAGGCCCGGCGAGGGCCCCAGGGGGCCGAAAATTGGCAAACACTCCCGTCCTGATTTTTTTGTTTCGGCGCGGTCATGCCTGGGGTGGCACTTGAGTTTCTCAGCGGAGCGAGTGGTGTCCCTTCACGCGCTGCCAGGGGGTTGACGCTCGGACACGGTTTGGCGGGCGTGGGAGTATACAGAGCGGCCGCGGGTGTGCTCGTGGCATCGCTCGGACGTGTGCATTTTTCCTTCGGCGAGGGCCATCGAGGAGCAGCCTTGATCATTTGGCGAAAAAACCACGCACGAAACCGAAAAAAACACAGGGAATGGACGTCCGAGCGATGGCGAGCACTGGGGAGAGGGGGGGGCGGAGTGGAGGCACGGAGTACGTCACCACCCACCAAGCCACCCCAGCCCAACCCGAAGGCCTCGATCTGCCCTCCCTTTCCAGGGGGGGGGGTCGGGGAACATTGAAACACACCTGGAACCCGTAATGGAGGATGACGATTAATAAATGACCCGGGGTCGTGTTCACGCGGCGGCGCCCAGGATGACGATTAGAATAAACCGGCCGCGGGCTGGAAAACTATGTTTTAATCGTTCTCCTCCAGTCAGAAAATTGTACAGGAATAGCAGAAAACTATTTGTTAAATCGTTCTCTCCCATTTTTCTTATTAATCGTCATCCCGCATTACCCCCCCCCCAATCCGAATTTCGAGTCAAATTCGGGTCTTCGGGTTGGGTTGAGGAGATGAGGGATCATGCGCTGCGGGCTCGGGGCGCGACCTGGAGGAGGGACTGGTGGCAGGGAGACGGGGAGGGGATAACGGGGAAATCGGAGGAAGTCCGAGGAAGAGGTGGAGGGGCGAATTTTGGAGGGGGATCGAGAGGAGGAGAGAACCAAGGCAATGAGGCGGAAGACGAGGAAGACCAGCGCTGAGGTGGAGCAGGACGAAGGGGGAGGAAGAGGTGATCGAGGACGGGAGGAACGGAGGAGAGAGGAGGAGGAGGGAGGAGAAAGGAGGACGAGGCAGGCGACAAGAGACAGAGGTTGGGAGGAGGTGCGGGAGGGGAGAGAGGGAGGAAGGAGCTCGCAGGCGGACCGAGGCATGCGCGGAGTGCGGTGCTCCGAGACTTCCGGGTGAGAGGGCGCGGCGGGTGGCGCTTAAGACCGCACGGGGATCCGCCACGTGCGCCACCACCAGACACCACAGTCGGGGCGCTGAAGAAGGAGCACTTTTCGTTGGGGAGGGGCTCGGTGTTCTTCAATTGTTCCACACCTTGCCCAAGGTCTTCCTTGAGTTTTCGACGGGAAGTCGAAGTTCAATGTATGGAAAAAAAGGGGCCTCGTTCCTTGTTCGGGGTTCCTTAGGTCAACGCCTCGGCAAAACAGACAGCAGCGATGGAGGAAACGAAGAGGGGCGACCGTCGGCGGGAGGGCAGGGGAGGCCAGCCCCGAACCGGAAGGCTGGTTTGGCCTGGTACATCGTCTTCCTCCTCCTCAACCTCCTCCTCCTCCTCGTCTTCCTGCTCCGCCTCCTCCTCCTCCTCTTCCTCCTCCTCTTACTCCTCCTCCTCCTCCTCCTCCCCCTCCTCCTCCTCCCCCCTCCTCCTCCTCCTCCTCCTCCTCCTTCTCAGCAGTACCCCTCGGTCGTTGAAAGCATGTACTTTTTGGATTCCCGGGCTCCAATCTGCTTGAAGCGCCTTCCCACGTCAATGGTCGAGTGGCTTCCCCTCTTCCCTCCTCCTCAGGGGGCGGGCGGACACCCAATCTGCTCTCAGCGCCTTCCTGCTTCACGTTTCCGGCTACCTCGTCCGACCGGTGGGTACGCACGTTCCAGGAAAGCTGGCACCCAAGGGTTCAATAACGCAAACTGCAACATTGGCAGTGGCACCCGCCTGAGCGGCTAGTCGAGCGCTGTACGGAGGGGGGTGGGTGGAAGGGGGAGACCCCAGGGGAGAGGGAGCAGGCTGAGAGCCCCTGGCGTTAAGTCGGGCGTGTCCCTCCACAGGAAGAATATCCAATCAAAAATAGTAAAACAAATCGTCGAGGGACGATTGTTTGGATTCTGTTTGGACTATTGCTGCGCGTGTTTCCATTGTTCTTTATTTTCCTCACGCAATCCGCCTGTAGGGGGACATGCCCGACCTAACCCTAAAGGAACATACAGGTGCGGACGCGTTGCCAGGGATGATACGCAGCTGCCCATTGCCGCGAGGTGCCACGGCGCATGAGAGCTCAAAACGTACACCCGCTGACAGCGAGAGTATGCTCCTATGGCGGGGCAAGGGCAAAGGGTGCGAAGAGACAAGCGGCAGGGGAGAGAGGGCACGCCGCGCCAGCCAGGCGAGTGCGGGGCCACCCACAGCGAGGGAACCTGAACGCAGGGGAGATCACAGCTCCGAAAAACATAACTAAGTTTACGTCGGGCATGTCCCTCTACAGGAGGAGTATCCGAAAATAGTCAAACATAGTCTGGGGACGATGTTTTGAATACTGTTGATTATGTTTGAATGTGTTTGATTATGTTTGAAGCGTTTTGACTATGCTTGCTGTCCAAACTCCGCCTGTAGGGGGACATGTCCGACCTAACACGAAGTCCGATTGAGGGCGGGATCAGCGCGCACAGAACCAGGTGCAGGCACCGTACAACAGTGAGCCCTTGGTGCGAATGAGCCGACGACATGGGAGGTCGAATGGGGGCGACCCACGACGAGCGAGCTTGCACAGGTCTACAGCCAAAAAGCCGAGCCCAGACCATCGAAGCGAGAGAGAGAGAGAGAGGGAGGGAGGGAGAGGGAGAGAGGAGAGCTGAGACGCTATGCCTTCCTGAGTGTTCGGAGCCACATCAGAGCAAGCAGCATGTCTGTAGGCCAGCCACGGGATCCAAAGGCCCGATTCTTGGGGCAAGGAGTACCTAGTCTAGCAAGCCCTGCTGATGAAGCCCCTGCCCTTTCTGACTAGACAACTTCCGCGCCGTCTGCCATCGTGGGTGGCATTGCCACAATATGCGCAGGCCGGGGGCGAGATAGGCATGATTTTGATGCAGTGAATAGCTCCACTGTTGGTGTGCATCACTGGCTCATCTTGCTTCTGACAAGTTTTGCAATGCTGGCGGAGGACGGATGAACAGGTCGTCCTGGCTCGATTGAGCCTCCTGGCTTTTCAGAAGAGGCTGAGAAGGGACAGCAGAAGAAGAAATCGCGCAAGCAGGCAAAGTAAGGCATCTCTGAGGCGGCAAGGCGCCCCCGACTGACGGGCGGCGGAAGAATTCAGCACGAGGCTTGTTGGGGGACCGATGAGCGGCGCGAGCAATACTGCGGAGCGAAAGGGCATGAGGCCTGCTGGGAGATCTCTATGGCTGCCGGAGCTCACTGTATGCGCAGCATACTGATTAAGTGCAGGCACCCGGTTCGCATCTTCCTGCAAATTCTTTCTTGATCCGCGTCGCCAAGCGGTTGAACCTCCGCGGCTCCTCATGTAACGCAGCACATGGAGGATGTGGACCCGACGGGCTCACTGCTTTCGTAGAGCCCCCAGGCTGTACTTGCAAGTCGAACTGACCAGTGGGCGGGCATTAACGGCCACGGAGGCAGCCAACACGACGTAGGAGAAGGAGACGTAGCCAAGTCCTGTAGAGGTGCGTGCGGCAGAGGTGGCAGAAGAAGAACAACAGGACAGCCCAGGGACGCCTCCAGAAGGACCGAAGAAGGCGAAGCGGGCGGCGGGCGTATGCCTCCGCGGAGGCGGTGGCGGCGGCACCTGGGGCACAGCACTGCCTGGCCGCGGTGGCGGAGGAGGCAGCAGCAGCCGCCAATTCGCCATGTTGCGGCCACCTGTGGCAAGCAGGTGGCGCGCCTGTGCCCGTGCCGGAACGAAGCGTGTGCTGAACAGGAGTAACACCGCTGTGGCTACGGCTCGGGCTTGGAGGAAGACGGAAAGAAGTGGGAGGAGGAGGAGAGAGGAGCAGTGGAGAAGGAGGGTCGGTCGGCCGGATCGAATTCATATGTGCCGCATAATACACAGAGCGTACTGGGCCAACTACAGCATCCTCACGACAATCTCTTCAAGTCCAGGGGGCACGCGTGTCACACAGCCAACTGTGGGCCGCGATGTGGATCCGCGTCTGGCGATGTTGCCCGAGCCTGGTGGCACGCGTGGCGCGAGGCGGTTTTGCGGTCCTCTTGGTCAGTTTCGGCGCCCTCGTGCCTCCGAAAGAGTCACGCGGCAACGCGCGACAACGCGCGCCAAGACCCGAGAGCGCCCAGAAATCAAACTCTGGAGCCCCTTAAAAAGTATTATGGGACTCAACATAGGACTGAGGGCCTTCCTTGCCGCAGCCTTTCTTGCCGCCCGCCTGACAGGCTGCCCCTGGCCAGCCCCTCGCCTGGCCACGGCGGCCCCCTTTGGCTTACTTAATTGATTTAGGGCTACGCGCCACCGGCGCGCCAGCGGAGGCAAGGGCGGGCTTTGGCCCAGCATGCCTTCCCCCCGTGCAGCCTTCACCTGAAGACACTCCATGCCGTGCCTCGGGGCACGGCGGCAGATATAGGAAGGTAGATCCGCTGTGGCTTCGGACCTCGAGGGAGAAAGAGAGGGGGGGACGAGGGGAAAGCCACGGGGAGGAGAGACAGGACAGAGGACCTCCTCATCCTCCTCCTCCTCCTCCTCCTCTTCCTCCTCTTCCTCCTCTTCCTCCTCTTCCTCCTTTTTTCCCAACCCTCCTTGGTTGGGTATTCGTTTTGAATAGAGCAGTGTGGTCGCGTCCCTTCTCCCTTCTCCCGCCTCCCGCCTCCCGCCTCTTCTTGTCTTGCCTGCGGGGGGCTGCGATCTGTGAAACTGTCGCCACTTTCGAGGCCTGCTGGGGGGTCCTGCATAGAGGGTAACCGCGGCAGATCCAAATTAGACCTCGCCATCCCTGGGGGGCTGCGATCTGTGAAACTGTCGCCACTTTCGAGGCCTGCTGGGGGGTCCTGCATAGAGGGTAACCGCGGCAGATCCAAATTAGACCTCGCCATCCCTGGGGGGCTGCGATCTGTGAAACTGTCGCCACTTTCGAGGCCTGCTGGGGGGTCCTGCATAGAGGGTAACCGCGGCAGATTCAAATTAGACCTCGCCATCCCTGGGGGGCTGCGATCTGTGAAACTGTCGCCACTTTCGAGGCCTGCTGGGGGGTCCTGCATAGAGGGTAACCGCGGCAGATCCAAATTAGACCTCGCCATCCCTGGGGTGCTGCGATCTGTGAAACTGTCGCCACTTTCGAGGCCTGCTGGGGGGTCCTGCATAGAGGGTAATCGCGGCAGATTCGAATTAGACCTCGCCATCCCTGGGGGCTGCGATCTGTGAAACTGTCGCCAGTTTCGAGGCCTGCTGGGGGGTCCAGCATAGAGGGTAATCGCGGCAGATCCAAATTAGACCTCGCCCTCCCTGGGGGGCTGCGATCTGTGAAACTGTCGCCACTTTCGAGGCCTGCTGGGGGGTCCAGCATAGAGGGTAATCGCGGCAGATTCAAATTAGACCTCGCCATCCCTGGGGGGCTGCGATCTGCGAAACTGTCGCCATTTTCGAGGCCTGCTGGGGGGCCCAGCACAGTGAGGGCCACGCGCGGATTCAAATTAGACCTCGCCATCCCTGGGGGGCTGCGATCTGCGAAACTGTCGCCATTTTCGAGGCTGCTGGGGGCCCAGCACAGTGAGGGCCAGCACAGACCTGCCACTGCGATCTGCGGCATTTTCGAGGCCTGCTGGGGGGCCCAGCACAGTGAGGGCCACGGATTCAAATTAGACCTCGCCATCCCTGGGGGGCTGCGATCTGCGAAACTGTCGCCATTTTCGAGGCCTGCTGGGGGGCCCAGCACAGTGAGGGCCACGCGCGGATTCAAATTAGACCTCGCCATCCCTGGGGGGCTGCGATCTGCGAAACTGTCGCCATTTTCGAGGCCTGCTGGGGGGCCCAGCACAGTGAGGGCCACGCGCGGATTCAAATTAGACCTCGCCATCCCTGGGGGGCTGCGATCTGCGAAACTGTCGCCATTTTCGAGGCCTGCTGGGGGGCCCAGCACAGTGAGGGCCACGCGCGGATTCAAATTAGACCTCGCCATCCCTGGGGGGCTGCGATCTGCGAAACTGTCGCCATTTTCGAGGCCTGCTGGGGGGCCCAGCACAGTGAGGGCCACGGGCAGATTCAAATGAGACCTCGCCATCCCTGCGGGGCTGCGATCTGTGAACCTGTCGCCACTTTCGAGGCCTGCTGTGATCCCCGTTTTCGAAGTGGCTAGGAGTGCTCAGGAATTGTAAATCATCAGCTTTATCAAGCCCTTTTCCTGTAGCCAGTGTCCTGCGAGTCTCCCGAATTCCGTCTGCAGACATATGTAACCCTCGCTCCGTCATCGCCCCCTTATAAAGTATCCTAAACTATTTGCGCCCCGCTTTTGCGCAGGGGTTGGGTACGTCGCCAGGGTAATTTTGACGTTGATCGGACTTCACGCGCGAGGCTCGCAGCGCACGTAAGGAGCATGCAGCGCAAGACCGACTTAGCCGCAGTGGCCTGCCTACTGGTAAAGTTCCTGTGGCAGCAGCGTGTGGTGTGGCAAAGAGTAAATGAACAGTCGAGAGGCCCGAGAGGGCATGGAATATGCACACAGTGGGCAGTGGAGGATGCGAGCGACTCGAACCGATGACGTATATCGTGATTTCGAAGGGAGGTGCCGAGGAGGGTCCTCCTCAACCTCCACCTCCTCCGCCTCCTCCTCCTCGTCCTCGTCCTCCTCCTCCTCCTTCTCCTCCACCTGCTCCCCCCCCCGCGGCTCTGGAGCGGCGCCCAGGCGGGGGTCTTCTACAGGCTGCCTGCGGGCGTGACGCACTGCCCAGCCCCGCGGGGCGCGTGCGCAAGCGTGCTCGCGCCCAGAGGCGGTCAGAGCGGCGGCACGGCAGCAGTGCCGCACCCGTCGTGATCAGGGGCAACGTTGGGCGGGGACAGGCTGAAAACGACAGGGCCGTTTTTGGTACCTGTTCCGTTCTGCCGTTTTGTTGCCGGTTCCGGCGCCGTTTCTGTTACCGGTTCCGCCGTCGTTTTTTTTTACCGGCTCCGGCTCCGGCTTCAATCCTGGAGCCGTTTTTGTTGTTGTTGCCGTTCTTGGTCGCTGTTTTTTGTCCGTTTCCATTTTCAAGACACTTTTTCGGAAACGGTGGAAAAAACGGCCCTGCGTCTCTGGGGCCCACTACGGCTTCTTAAGGGGGGGATCGGCACATGGGGGACGAAGGTTAGCTTTCGAGGCGGTTGGCGTCGGCTCTCGGCGGCTTTCCAGCCTCGGGAGGCCCTGCAGCAGCTGCGCCTTGTCGAGGGCGTCCCTGGGGTGTCGGGATCGTCCCAAACAGGCGTTGGAGAGCCGAGGTATGACCCGAATACCAAGGAGCATCGTTACGGGGGGGGGGGTAACTAGACTCACGGGGGGATGCATCGACCCCCAATCGAGCGACGCACGCAAACGAGGTCGTCTGCGCCGAGAGTGGCGCGTAAGCTGCCCGCGTAAGGTCGCGCGTGAGCGCCCTCGTCTCCAATGTAGCGTGCCGCGCTCGCGGCCCGCGTAAGCTGCGGCGTAAGGTCGCTGTGCCATCTCGCGTATGCCCCGTTTTTGATCGTCGCTCAATCGCCCATTCGTCGCCGATAGGGGCCCGATAGCCCACCCCGCCCAGGAGCGACTGGGTGGTGCTGCGGTCGGGCACTTGGGCAGCGTGTCGCTCGGCACCAGTCTTCGGCGCGACGCGCTGCCGGCGTCCCCAGGTCCAAGCGCCAGTAGCCCGAGTCTTTCCCGAGCCTCCCGACTCGCGGAGCGGAGCGAGGAGGAGCGAGGAGGAGGAGGAGGAGGAGGATGAGGAGAATCAGCAGCAGCAGCGGCAACAGCAGCAGGCTTCGGAAGTGTGGCTGAAAGGACGGGCGAGGACTTCGTCCTACACCCATTCTTTCTCGCCCGTTTTCCACCGTTTGGCTTGGGCATCGAGCCCGAGCCTTTCGGTGGCGAGCGTGACCGGAAGGAGTAGGAAGGACTCCCCGCTCGCATGGCACAGCGTGTCGCCGGGACCGTGGCCGCGACACGCTGTGCAAATGTGCCTGTTCGTACGGTCAGAGGGGGATGCATCGACCCCAATCGCCCATTCATCGCATAGCCCACCCCGCCCAGGAGCGTGGCATTCTGCTATCGAAGGCATGTCGCCGATCTATCGGCGATGTGTCGCCGACTCCTTGTCGACGTTTCTCTACCTGAGCTTGTCCCCCCTCATCTTTGCCTCTCACGTGATGGGCAGCGCGAGCCTGCCTCTCTCCGTCCTCACAGTTTTTCGTCCACCCGCAGATTGCGCGAGCACTGCGCGGCACAGCGCGAGAAGTGCGGTTTCGGCGTTATGGAGGGCGCCCACATGGAGTTCGCTTAATGCCGGAAATTGATGTGTGGTAAGATGATGAGGCGGATGATGAGGACGTTGATGCGGATGATAATGATGATGTTGCTGATGATGATGATGACGATGATGGTGATGATGATGGTGAGTATGATGATGGTGACACTGATGATGATGATCATGATGATGATGATGCTGACAATGATGATGCTGACGATGAGAACGACGATGACGCTGACGCTGATGCTGATGCTGATGCTACTGATGATGCTGATGATGATGGTGATGATGATGATGATGGCGATGCTGATGGTGATTATGATGATGCATTATGGTGGTGATGGTGATGAGGATGATGATGATGGTGATGGTGGAGATGATGATGACGTTGGTGGCGATGATGATGCTGGTGATGATGATGGCGATGCTGACGATGATGATGATGATGATGCTGATGATTACGATGCTGATGTTGCAGATGATGACGATGATGATGGTGATGATGGCGATGATGATGATGATGATGATGATGATGCTGCTGCTGATGATGATGATGATGATGGTGATGCTGATGCCGATGCTGATTATAATGCTGCTGCTGATGATGCTGCTGCTGCAGATGATGATGATGATGATGATGATGATGATGATGATGATGATGATGATGATGATGATGATGATGATGAGAGTGGTGACCATGTTGAAAATGATGATCTGTCATGGGGACGCGAATGAGGGGAGAAAGATGAGGAGGAGAAGGAGGATGTTGTTCGGTATCTCGTTCGGCCGAGAACTTTCACCACAGGTCGGAGCAATGAGAGATAGTGGCTTCTTGCAGAGTTGTTCTAATAGGAGCCCCTGATTTGGGATGGCGTCCCTCCCACAAACTACCCTTGGACGTCCGAGCCTTGGCCTGATTACTGGAGCTTTGATTCAGACCTGTCTGCTTACACTGCGTAGGAGGCGCACCGACGACAGAATATAAAGCTTGGCCGAGACATGAGATGGTATCCCAGCAGTCGTGCCTTCAGAGTGAGACCCTGGCGGCCCTAGCGGGTCAGATCGACTACCTCAGAGGCTGCCGTCGGTTCGCCCTCGATCGCAGGAGGAGGAGGAGGAGGCATCAGCGAAGGGGGTGGAGTCAACGTTGACGGCGGTGCTCCCTCCGAGATTCGTGATGCTACCCTGAGCGGCGTCGGTTACCGTGTCTCGGGGATTGAGAGAACGCCCACCCAGACAGTTCCACAGTAAATCTGCACCAGTCCGCTCGACGTGACCGTTCGGTCCCCAGTCGGTTTCGCCATTCGACGTTCGTTTTGCCTGGCGCACTTCCTTTTTTCTGACAAGGGTTCTCTTAATCGTGAAATCTAAATCTCAATCGTGAGTTCAATATGTACGAAGTTTTTTGTTGTTCACGTAGTGTTCTTTTAATGCAGTGTTTCTTTACCGTGGTTTATTTTACGTAGTGTTTTTTACGTAGAGGTTTTTTACCCGTAGTGTTTTTCAGTAGTGTTTGTTTTTTTACGTAGCGTTTTTTTTGTTACGCAGTGTTTTTCTACCTCTTCCTCCTCTACCTCTTCCTCCTGTACCTCTTCCTCCTCTACCTCTTCCTCCTTTACCTCTTCCTCCTCTACGTATACCTCTTCTGCCTCTACGTATACCTCCTCTGCCTCTACGTATTCCTCCACTGCCTCTACGTTTTCACTATCTACCTCTTCCTCCTCTACCTCTTCCTCCTCCTCCCCCTTCCACTCCCGGTTCCTCCTCCTTCCAGTTCCTCGTCCTCCTCAACCTCCTCCTCCTCTACCTCCTCCTCCTCTTCCTCCTCCTCCTCCTCCTCCTCCTACCGGTTCCTCCTCTTCCTCCTCTACCTCCTCCTTCTCCTCCTCCTCCTCCTCCTCCTCCCAGTTCCTCCTCTACCTCTTCCTCCTCTACTTCCTCCTCCTCCTCCCTGTTCCTCCTCTACTTCTTCCTCCTCTTCCTTTTCCTCCTTTACCTCTTTCTCCTCCTCCTCCTCATCCTCTCCCTACCAGTTCCTCCTCCTTGGTTCCTCCTCCTCCGGTTTCTCCTTGTGGTGTTTCTTGTGTGGCGTTTCCTGCGTGGTGTTTCCTGCGTATTTCCTGCGTGGTGTATCTTGCTTTTTGTTTGCTGCGTGGCGTGTTCTTCTTTTTGTCTCCTGCGCGGTGTTTCCTGCGTTGTGCTTCCTCCGTGGTGTTTCCTGCTCTTGCAGTGCATGTTTTTCACGTCGTGAATTTGTACGCAGTGTTTTTCACGCAGTGCTTTTTTTTGCGTAGTGTTTTTTGTACACAGTGTTTTTTGAAGTCTTGTATTCACTTTTTTTACGGAGCGTAGTCATGCCGCGTGCTGTTGTGCAGTGTTTCTTGTACATTGTGTTCTGCGTATTGTTTTCTGTGTGTTTCCCCTCGGGGTCTGTTTGCATTTGTTGTTCGGGCATTGTTTTTGGTTGTTCTCCTCCTCCTGCTGTTTCTTACACGCAGTGTCGTTTACGCAGCTTGTGATTGTTCTTCCTGCGTTGTGTTACCCAATATTGTTTAACGTAGTGTTTTGTTCTATGTGTTCTTTTTGCGCTGTGTGTTTCATGTTTTTACGGGGTGTCGTAATGTCGCGTGCTCTGGAGTCGTGTTTCTTGTAGATTGCTTTCTGCACTGCTTTTTTTTCTGCGCGGTGTTTCCCGTCGCGGAGTTTCCTCTCGGGGTCTGTTTACGTTTTTTTGCTTTTGGTTTACGCAATCTTGTTATACGCAGTGTGTTTATCGCAGTGTTTTTGTTCGCATTGACGTAATGTTTTTTACGCAGTGGTTGGTTATGCAGTTTGTGTACGCCGTGTTTTTTTCTTTTGTAACAGCGCTGTATTGTACGTAAGTTTTGTTGTGTTTTACGCAGTGTTTTTTTACGCAGCGTTTTGTTGTTTTTTTCACGCAGTGTTTTTGCTACGTAGTTGTTTTCTTTCGCAGTGTTTTTCAACGCTGTGTGTTTACGCAGTGGCATGTTACCGTGAGCTCTGGTTACGCAGTTGTTTTTGTTTTTGCGGCAGTGTGTGTTTGTGTACGCAGTGTCTTTACGTAGTGTTATTTGTTTATCTCGCAGTGCCTTTTCGGAGTGTGGTGTGTGCCGTATGTGTTTGTGTTGTCTCGCATATTGTTTTCTTCGTAGCCGTTCCGTGCGAGGTGTTGTTTGCTTAGTGTTTGGTCTTGTTTTTTTTATGCAGTGTTTTTGTGCGTAGTGTTTTTTGCGCAGTGCTATTTGTTTACGCAGTGGTTTACGTAGTGGTTCTCACCTTCTGCTTACGGAGTGTAGGACTGTATAGCGTGTTCTTGTGCAGTGTTTCTTGCAGTTTGTGTTCTGCGTATTGGTTTCTGCGAGGTGTTCCCGCGGGGTCTGTTTACGCAGTGTTGTTTACGCAGTGCGTTTTTGGTACGCAGTGTTTGTATGTGGTTTCGAAATGTTGTTACGACGCGCTGTCATGTTTACGTTTTCTCGCATCTGGGTTTCTTCGTAGTGTTTCTTTGCGAGTTGGTGTTTGCGTTGCGGTTGTTACGCAGTGTTTTTGTTAGGCCGTGTTGTATTACGCCGTGTTGTTTTCTTGCAAAAAAGCAATGCGTAAAACATGCACTTCGTAAACCATAACAATGCGTAAACCAACACCGTGTGCAAACACACAGCGTAACCAAACACACAACGGGGAACAGCAGCACGGCGTAACCAACCTGCGTAAAAAAAACACGGCGTACAAACAACAGCGCGCAACAACACGGCGTAAACAATTTCGCAACAAAAGCATTGCGTAAAAAACATTACGTAAACGGCACTGCGCAAACGACATTGCGTAAACCATGCGTCAAAAAACACTGCGTACACGAAGTTAACTCACGCTGAAGGCCAAGTCTCGTTTTCGGATGTCGATTTGTTATCCCGCCCGTGTCCACTCGGAATGCGGTGCCGTGCGCACGTGGAGTGTCTTTGGAAGCTTGCACCAAACGGCGTTGTGCTAGATGGTGTTCTGTCAATCCTCGACTGTCCACGCAAATCTGCAGCCATCGCCCCGAGCCGAACAGAAAACTCCACAGCATCTGGGAACTTCTGTTTATACGCCTGCTGCCGCCAGAACGGATGCTCGTTTGGCTTCGCGCTTTGCTTGGCGGTTTTGTCGGTTAGCTTACTGCCCAGGAAGAGGGTTTCTCCAAGCTCGCGCCGCTAGCAGACAGCTGCACATGCCCCCATCCCATTCCTTCGCAGGGGAAGATAGTTACTGCGCAGCAGTGAGCGGCCAGAAAAGACTTCGCCAGTCACGGACCCTGGATGCTCCTTCACCCCGTACCTCGAACGACAGCGGGAGATCATCCAGGAGTCTGCGTGGGTCCTTCGTGAGGCCTCGAGCCCACAGGAGTTCAGATTCAGAGCCTGGCTGGGGGTTGGCACCGCGCTGCTGTACATGTCTGCCCCCTACTCGCCTTCGCTGCTCATCACGCGTGCTGCACACGCACACACACATACGCGCAGTCCAGATCTGTGTTCACACACAGGTTGCACGCCTGACATGTACTTGTTGTCGGCGGCCCGCTCGGCGCATCCGTCAAAAGGCGTTCGCCCGCGTGTGCGGTGCTTTGCCTTGCACTTGCCGGTGAGCCGTGCGAGAATGCGAATCGGCCCCAGGAACAGATGTTTCTGCACGCGGGCTTCCTGTTTCAATCAAGTCATGCCTTCTAGTACAGAGTGTGTGGCCTTTCGGACGAGCCCGTGCAGGGAATGTAAGTCCATGGTCGTGAGATCGAGGACCTTTGCCTCGCACGTGGTGGACCATGGCGCCTGTGTGGCCAATCCGAGATGGAGCACGGTGGCGATGAAAGCGCCGGCTGGTCCCCGCACCAGCGCCACAGAGTCCCATGACCTAATTACGAGCGCCTCTGCTGCGCCCCAGCCCACTCCACGATGGGGCCCGTGTTGGCGACGACCTCTGGGTTTATGATGTTCCAACCTACTTCAGCCCAGATCACCAAAAAGACTTTCGTGCACCAAGAAGATGCCGAAACCGAGGGTTTTCACGTGTCGGGCTCTGGGAGGCGATACTCGTTCGACACTGTTGCGATATTTTTCTGGGTACTCGAAATTATTTCTGGGATGAGAACAGCATAACTCTGGGTCTGCATCTTCAACCAGCAGCACCAGGTTGACCGGTCGGCCCTTGTGGCAGCCAGGAGATTGATTCCCTGGCCGCAGCCTGCCTCAATCTGGCGATGAAAGTGTCGGGCGCACCCTGCAAACGGGTGCCGTGCGTTGGGTGAGAAAACAAATTGTTTTCAAGTGCCACCTCCCCAGCCGCACCTCTATGTCTGTCAGCCGGGTTTGAGGTGTGTGGCGGCACTCACAGTGCATCGCCAGCTGTAAAGTCCTGCTGTTCTCTCCCACCTTCCCCCTCCAAGCCACAACTCCAGCTGCACGACGCCCAGCTTCAGCACCTTGTCTCGGAACGACAAATCGCTTCCACTATCTCGCTCCACAGCTCGCTCGTGTCGCGCACCACCGGTTTCCTCAGACGTCGCCTGCGCGCCCGTGATGAGACAGACCTCCTCTTCGTGCCCCTGCAAACTGCTGGCGCCTGGCTCGGACGCAGACGCGGCGGAGGGCGAGGTGCGCGTGGACACCTGGCAGGGCCACTGCGCCTGTTGGCAGCAGCTGCCTCCCTGCCTGCTGCACGCCCAGACCCCCGACGTCACCAGTTTCTCATGACGTGGACCCCAAGCGGTCTGGACCCCTTCCCCGGGGACCGGTTTCTCGTCCCGAGTCTTTTTCTGACGCTCCCGAGGCCCGCCGAGGGCCCTCCCGGGGCCGACAGTGGCCACAGACCTCCCGCCATGACTTCTTGCACGACGCGATCCCGTCTGGGACGGCGCCTGCTGGCAGACGCTGCCCCCCTGCCTGCTGCACGCCCTGCCCCACGGCGCCCGCGCCGGACCTCCCGCCAGTGCGCCCCGGCTTCGGCGACCCTCGCGGGCGGGGCTCCGGCTCGCCGCCGACGGCCCGCAGTCCCCGCGGCGCGGCCGGGTGGACGACAGCCTCGGAGGGGAAGGAGGAGGAGGAGGAGGAGGAGGAGGAGGAGGAGGGGGAATAGTAGTAGTAGTAGTAGTAGTAGTAGTAGTAGTAGTAGTAGTAGTGGTGGTGGTGGTGGTGGTGGTGGTGGTGGTGGTGGTGGTAGTAGTATAGTAGTAGTAGTAGTAGTAGTAGTAGTAGTAGTAGTAGTAGTAGTGGTAGGTGGTAGTAGTAGTAGTAGTAGTAGTAGTAGTAGTAGTGGTAGTAGTAGTAGTAGTGGTAGTAGTAATAGTAATAGTTTTAGTAGTAGTAGTAGTAGTAGTAGTAGTAGTAGTAGTAGTAGTAGTAGTAGTAGTAGTGCTAGTAGTAGTAGTGGTAGTAGTAGTAGTATTAGTAGTAGTGGTAGTCGTCGTCGTCGTAGTAGTAGTAGTAGTCGTAGTAGTAGTCGTCGTCGTCGTAGTAGTCGTCGTAGTAGTATTCCTAGTAGTAGTAGTAGTCGTAGTAGTAGTAGTAGTAGTAGTAGTAGCAGTAGTAGTAGTAGTAGTAGTAGTAGTGGTAGTAGTCGTAGCAGTAGTAGTCGTAGTATGGTAGTAGTAGTAGTAGTCGTAGTAGTAGTAGTCGTCGTAGTAGTAGTCGTAGTAGCAGTAGTCGTTGTAGTAGTAGTAGTA
>CAUYUJ010022623.1:0-39629 GCA_963575745.1 Prorocentrum cordatum | reverse complement strand
TCATCTGCGCCGTCGCGTGTCAGCAGATCGAGGAGCAGGACCTCCCGGAGCTGGACGACGACTTCGCGAAGGCGGTCAAGCGCGCCGAGCAGATGACCCTAGCCGCCACGGAGGATGGGATACCGTGGGAAGAGCAGGGCCAGGCAGAGACATTCACGATCGACGACTTGCGCGAGGAGATCGCAAAAGAGATAAGGATGGCTGCCCAGCAGCAGGAACAAGAGAGCGTCGAGGCCCAGCTGGAGGAGGGGCTGCTCAAGATCGCCGAGGTGAAGTGTGAGTGGGCCGGCCTCGACAGCCAGAAGAAGGGCATGGAGGGCAAGACCGTGGACGGGGCCGCGCTGGAGAAGGCGGAGGTGCTGGCAGCGGTGTACCATGCGCTTCTCGAGAGGGAAGGGCTGCTCTCGCTGATCAACCACGACAGGGTCAACGCGAACACCTGGCACGCGCTGGGCACCCCGAAGCCCAACGAGCAGCTGGCCGAGGTCGGGTCCGACCCCGCCCGCGAGTTCCAGGAGGAGCACCGGAAGGCCCTGCGACGCCACGAGCGAGAGGCAGCCTCCGTCGTCGTCGTCGTCGTCGTCGGCGTCGTCGGCGTTGTCGTGGTCGTGGTCGTGGTCGTGGTCGTGGTCGTGGTCGTGGTCGTCGTCGTCGTCGTCGTCGTCGTCGTCGTCGTCGTCGTCGTCGTCGTCGTCGTCGTCGTCGTCGTCGTCTTGGCCGCGACGCCACGAGCGAGAGGCGGCCCTCAAGTGGCTGAAGGAGCGCGCCAAGGTGGTGTCCGCCGCCTGAGCCTGGCTGGCCGGGCGCCCCGCACGCGCGCCCGGATGGCTGGCGTCGCGGTTCTGCTCGCCGCGTGGCTCCCCAGAGGTCCGGGCCCCGTTCCCGGCCGGCAGGTGCCGCACGAAAGCCGGGCGCTGCGCACTGGGGGGCGACACTCGGGGAGGGCAAAGACAGAAAGACAGGTGCACCTTCAGGGGGCCCTGAATGGGGCCCCCCCGGGGGCCCCTTCAGGGGCACGAGAGATGCACGTCGTGTCCATGTGTCGCCCCCCTTCCGCAACGCCCGGCCCAGACAGCCGTCTTCGTGGTTCTGTTCGCAGCGTGGCTCCCCAGAGGTCGGGGCACCCTTCCTGGCCAGAGGGTGCCCTGCGAAAGTGCCTCTGTCCCCCAGTGGCCCCCGGGGGGCCCGCAGAAGGCTTGGGGTTCCCCCGGAACCCCACGCATCGACGACGAACGTGCCCCCAGATTTCTTCTGGCATGACGTCTTGTCGCATGCGTCTAATTAGTGCACATCCTCCAGGACCGGCGGACCTCACTGGAGGTTGGAAAGGAGTGTGGTACAGTCGGCCCGTATCATAAGGATGCGCGAGAAGGGCGCAGGGGCCTTGGACGCCCATTTCGAGGCTTTTCGAGCGGAGCGCGGCCCACAAAAGTGGTGAAGGATGGACCGAGAGGGCAAGGATACATCAATACCCTTGGGGAGGTTGCCCATCCTTAATATTCGGGTTGACTGTATGAAGGGGTGTGGTGCCAATGCTGAGAAAGGTGATGCTACCTACGTGCGACAACCTAGCCGCAAGTGCATTGCATCCTGGCTTCAACAGCGGTCGTTTTTGCGCCGACCGCCTCAAACAACGTCAGAACACCTGCTTCCAACTTGTCCGAACGACTGCAGCTCTACATGAACAGCAGCACAAACTCCTGTTCCCGCACGCCCGATCACCAAGCACGCCATTCTTGGAAATTCCGAATCGCGAAAAGCGTGATTCCCGAATTTCCATATCGCCAAAAACGTAGTTCTGGAAATTCCAGAATGTAGAAATAGTAGTGTTTCAGGACAAACCGTGGGAAAATTCCGACACGGCGCTTCGCAAATTGCAGAATCACAAAATTTTGTGATTCTGCAATTTGCGGAGGGCGTCTGCATTTCCAGAACTCAGTTAACTGAGTTCTGGAAATCCCGGAATCTCCAGAATCGCGTGTTTGGCGATAGGGCGTCATGCAAGGGGCATTGTTGTCGACGTTCAGATTGGATGGCGGTCGCAGGGCGTTTTGCCAAGCCTTCCCAGCACACCTAGGGCGATCAGGGGGGTCATCGGAGACGTCCCAGAGACCCCCAAGACAGCACAAGAGCGCTCCAAGAGTGGCCGACGTGACCTCAAGATGGCCCAAAAGGCCTCCAGGACGGCCCCAAAGAGGCCTCTTAGAGCACTCTCAAGAAGGCCCCAAGAGGCACACATCTTTGATTTTCTTTTGGTTTTTGCTGAATCTTGGGGTTCTCCTTTTTCCGGCTTCCCGACGCTCCAGGACGGCGGTCTTCTGGGCGTCCGAAGCCGCCTGGGAGGCTCTAACATCGCCCCACAACCATCCGAAAGGGCTTCCAGGCAGTCCAAGAGAGCCCCAAAACGGCACAACACGGGTCCAAGATGGCCCTCAGAGAGCCCCATGGCGGCCCAAGATGGTCCCAAGACACCCTCCGAAGCATTCCAAATCGTGACCCGGTCGTTCAGGGAGACCGCGGTTGGAGGCAGGGTGGCCCGAGGAAGTCCCCAGAGGCCCCCAGAATACGCCCAGGAGGCCTCCAGAAGGCCTTAAAAAAGCATGAAAAAAACTTTTATGAGGCCCCCAGAGGCTCTCCAGGAGCCTCCGCAAAAAAGAGCTGAGGAGGATGGGGAGAATGCGCAGGGTACGGCGAAAATGAAGAAATATAAGCATGGAGGAAGGATACCGAATAACATTATTATAGAGGCGATGCCGGAAAAGGCAACAAGGAGTTATCTCTAAACTGTCGGCTTGACCTTCCTGCTATTCCGCCTGCATACCAAACTTCAAGGACCAAGGTGCATGGCGTGAAGCGCCACTGCAGTCTTGTATATTTATATGTGTGTATATATGCGTGTGTTTTCACACCCCTTCCCAATATTCAACTTTTCCGTGCGCTGTTCTAGTCTGCTTCTCATTCTTCTCCTATTCCCGATTCGATTCTGATTCAAATCAAAATCCTCTGAGTCTAGGGTCTGTTCAATTCCTGGCGGATTCTCATTCAATCCTTACCCAAATGCCATTGGAACCCTCTGGAAAAATGTCAATTCGAATTGAATTTCTATTCGAATCAAATTTAAATCTAAGTTGAATCATCTGACTATGGGGTGTGCTCCATTACCGTTGACGTATTGTGTGGACCCTGTTCAAAATCACTGAGATCATCTGAATTTTGGGTATGGTCCATTCCCATTGAAAACTTACGTGAACTCTATTCAAATTTCTTGATGTCGTATGAATATGGAGTCTGATCCATTCCAGTGGAATTCTGATATGATGGTGGTTCCCCGCACGTGGACTCTATATATATATATATATATATCATTTTCTGCTGTCTACTTTTACCATTTACGTATAGACTCTAATGTTCTCTACTCCGCTGTATCATATGTTCAACGACTGCGCAGTAGCACTTTATTATCTACTCAGATCGTATACTCTCTCCCTACTGCACTCTCTGTGATACTCTCCTCTCCGCACACTACTTTCTGCTCTACCCATCCTATACCCTACACTACAGTAGATACTACAGTAGAGCAGGGTAGAGTAGAAAGTCCAGTTGCCCCGAAAGTAGAGAATAGAGCATAGCAGGGAGTAGAGAGTGCAGTGTAGAGAGCGGAGAGTAGAGAGTTGAGACGGCAACACTAAGCATGGTATGTTGGGGGTTATATCAGATAGTAGGGTAAAAAGGGTAGAGCGCCGAGAGTCCAGCAGGGGCAGAGCAGGGGAAGAGTGGAGAGCTTGGAGACCGAGTTGAGAGGGAGACCACGTTGAGTAGAGTAGGACAGAGTAGAAATTAGTAGCTGTTGGAGATGAGTAGGATAGAAGACAGACAAGACAGATGATATCATGGCGGCGCAGAGGGGAGTGGAGCACAGTATAACAAACGTGTGTGGAGCATGAATGTTAATGTATATGCTTGTTTCTCTAATCTGGTGGCTCACGATACCTGGACAGGTAGAGGTGTTTTTTTCCTCTGGGTATGGGGGCCCACAAAACCTTGCCAGGCATTGTTGTGTTGTCTGGTTTGCTTGGTTTTCGAGCTCCGGAAACCTGGCCAGGCTTTCTTGTCCCACCCCTTGTTGTTGTTTCTGGTTTGGGGGCTCAGGAAACCTTGCCAGGCGTTGGTGTTTCTGCTTTTTTATATATAAAAAATCTTGGAGCTCACGAGACCTGGCCAGGCGTTCGTTTTTTTTGTCTGGGGGACTCACAGAACCTGGCCAGGGGTTGGTTGCTCTGTTTTTTTGGGTTTGGGGGGCTAACGAAACCTTGCCAGGCGATTGCGTTCATATTTGCTTCGTGTTTTGGAGCACAAGAAATTTGGCCACGCGTTGGTTTCTCGGGCTCTTCTTGCGAAGCCTGGCGTGGCGTTGTTTTTTATTGTTTTTCTGGTTTTGGGGCTCGCGCAACCTAGCCTGGGGGCTGGGGGCTTGCAACTCACTGCCGCCAGACCAGTAAAACCACAACAACCAATGCCTGGCAAGGTTTCGTGAGCCCCAAGACCAGAATAAGAAGAAGGAACAAGAAACGCTAGGCCAGGTTTCCTGAGTTTCGAAACCAGGAAACCAGGAAAAAAAACAACGTCTGGCAAGGTGTGAAAGAGCGTGTTCTACAGCTGCTGGCGGGAAACCGGGGGGGGTCACTGGGGGTTCTCAACCCGTAGCCATTTTGGTTCAAGTCCTGGCTCAAGCAAAAGTTTGGGTCTGTAGAAATTTCACCCCGTAGCTGCGATGCACACGCCCGGCCAGTCCCCACCTTCGAAGAAGAGCAAAGACGATCTTGGTGAAATGTTTGAGGATCAGAAGAAGGAGCAGAAGACGGAGGAGAATCTGACATTGAACGCAATCCGGAGAATGCTAGAGGAGGAGATCAGTCCCGTCAGGCTTTCCGTCGACACAACTGTTCACCGACCTCGTTATTTTCAATACCAAGGTGCAGGAGGCGCTTAATAACATGGGGACGCGCCTCACCAGCATCGACACCAAGAGCGACACACTCGAGGCACAGGTCACGAAGCTGAAGGAACAGATGCAGAGCATGATGTCGGGCAATACCACGCCACCTTACCACAGCGGCAACGGCAACCTCACGATCGTCATCGGCAACATCCCTGGCGCTACCCAGCTCGAGGAAACGAGGATTCCGGATCCTTTCGAGGTGTTCTGCAAGGCGGACGTGTACAACAACATCATTTTCGCTAACTGTTCTTCACCTGCACATTGGGACACCATTATCGCGATGATCCGGCAGGCTACGACGAATTCATCGGGCAAAACGCGGGCAAAAGTCGACCTCCCCCTCGGACATCGGACAGCCGAGTCGGCCCTTTTTGCGATGGAAGAGATGTTGGCTGACTGGGGGTATGGGAGGAAGGAGGTGGAGGTGGATACGGCGACCCACGCGCTCAAGGTGGCGGGGGCGCCGGTCGTCAAGACAGGCGGAGAATTACACCCTCAAGCTTTCGTGGTGCGACGGGGGGCGGGAGCAGTGGGAGGTTTTGCAGTCGTCAGTAGAGCTGAGCCCACTGAAGGCCACCGCCCAGGAAGAGCTCCACCGCGCGAAGACGCACGAGGGGAAGGGGGACAAGAAGGGCAAGGCCGCCCCCAACTAAGAAGCACGGCGGCCCATGGGTAATTCAATGCACGTTTCTTCATTTTCTCCAGCGTCCCCAGGCGACGGCGAGATCATCCACGTATGCTCTTGGAACGTCGTGTGTTTAACAGACGCGAATACAACGCAGTTGCATGCACATGGAGACGAATTTGATCGATGTCACTGTCCTGCAAGACACCCGGCGGATGAACACCGATACGTTTGAGTTGGAAGCGGGGCACAAAGTATTTCTCTCCGGATCGAGCACAGGAGCGCGCGAGTGGGCAGGCGTCGCTTTCATCGTTTCTCGTGGTTTCTTAGTCATGTCGTCGGCTTTTTCCCCGCCGACAGCTGGACTGCGAGCCTGAAGGCGATGTCCGCAGAGGGCGCGGTCGCTATCGTAGGCGTGCATGCGCCTCGCAACTGGCGGCCATATGGAGAGCGAGCCGGCTTATACAATTTTTTGGGAGCAGCCCTTGGACGATATCAGGGCTCCATGACACAAACTCATCATTGGTGACCTCAACGCCAGGCTGGGGAGGCCGAGGCCCAGAGAAGAAGGGACCCTTGGAGATTTTTGTTTCGGGCGCGAGGCGCAAATCCCAGTAGAGGCCCCGAATCGCGACATGCTGATGGAGCTCTGTTCTGGCCGCGGCTACGCGGCGGCGAACGCGTTCATGGCCAACGACACCGATGAGCGGGTCACGCTCTGAGAGCCACATTCGCACCCGGCGGCAGAGATCTCGGAAAAGAATTCTGCGATGCTGGATTTGGTGTTTGCTCCACTTGCTGCCTTGGACGGGGTGCTCGTTGCGCTGAGCAACAGGCTCGCGGGCATCTCGTCGCACCATTCCCCAGCGCGCGCACGGCTTGCTCTCTCCCGGAGGCAGCCCGAGAAGTCTCATTGGAACAGCCAGACGTCACGAGAGCTTTCGTCCACTCGCTGAAGGAGAAGCACTGCCGCGGCAATGGCGCCTCCTCGGGCAGAAACAGTGGAACAATTTGCAGGTCAACGTCCTGGACGCCATGGCTCGCTTGCCGGCGGCGCCGCAGACAACGCGCAGGCCGTGGATCAGCGAGAACACCCTGAAGCTCATCAACCAGAGCTCAAAATTGCGATCCCGTGGAGACTGGGAGGGCGACAAGGCAATTGCCAAAGATATCAAAGAGTCGGCGCGCCGAGACCGGGCGCCCTGGCTTCAGGATCTCGCCGCCGACGGTTCTCGGGATTCGCTTCGCTGGCTGAGGCGAGGGAGGCGAGCCCAGCAGACGCGATTGCAACGCCATACTGGGGAAGCATGAAACATTCAAAAAACAAGCAGGGGCACGCGCTGATCAGTGGAAAGTTCGCCACGCGACCGCGCTGCCACAGTTTTCCGAGCATGCCCAGCCGCAGTTGGATATGGTCGAGACTGAGTTCACGCACAAGGACCTGCGAAAGGCCATCGTGCGCACGTCACCTAGCCAGAGTGCGAAAGAGAACGACATCCCAATTGAAATCTACAAAGTGTTGGCTTCGGTGGATGGCCACTGTCTACAACCTCTGTTGGACGTCATGAATGCGCGTTTGTGTTCAGAAACAATCCCAGACGACTGGGTGGCGGCGCAGGTGTCCATGATCTTCAAGAAGAAGGATCCTTCTTGCTTGGAAAACTACATGCCGATTTGCTGAACGTCAGTTGCTTACCGGTTGTCCGCAAGCACGTTGAAGCAGCGCTTCCTGCACGTTGGGCAGGACAGCCGAATCTGGCCATCGCAACGCGGTGTTCGTTCCAAGCGTTGCACAGAGGACGCCATCTTCATAGCAAGGAGACACCTTGAATTCGCGCACGCACAGCGCTACGGGTCGGCGTCTTTCCCGGCCCTTGACTGGCGGAAGGCCTTCGACAGCGCACACGCTCAGCGTCTGCTGCATGCGCTCGCGCGTTTCGGGATTACGCCCAAGTGCGTGCGCATCATCCGCTACATCACGACGAACAGGCGTTTCTTTGTGCAGTGGAGGATGTCGGTATCAAGTCGGACGAGCGGCCGCAGCGGTCGGGGGCATCGCAGGGATGCACATTCAGCCCTTTGCTGCTCATCGCACGAATGACGGCCTTACTTAATGCAGGATGCAGTCGCCATACTTCCGGAGCCACCGGCACAGGCATATCGACAGAAGCGACTAGCCGATATTGCTTTCGCGGACGACACGCTGCCGTTGGGCGCGGCGGCAGAGCATGTCCAGCAGTTCGCAGAGGCAGTAGCGCGGGCGGGCAGCGCATGCGGCCTCGAGCTGCATTTCGACAAGTTCCAGCTGTTACAGGCGAACTCATGGGAACAGGTCGTCTTCCGGGGGAAGGCCATACCGTGTGAGGACAGTATCGTGTATCTCGGCTCTTCACTGTCGACAGATGGCAGAATGGGCCGAGAGCTTGGCCGCCAGATTGGGGCGGCAGTTGCAGATATACGGGTGCTCCAAAAAGTTTAGAAGCATTCTTTTCTGCCGCTCAGACGGCGCTCGCAGGTGTAATTACCAGTCCCTGGTCGAATCCAAGCTGCTGTATACGCGCTGCCAGCAGGATGCTTCGCGAAGGCAGAACTCCGCGGACTCGATGGATACCAAGCTACATGCTCAAGACTTGTTTTACACATTCAGCCATCTTTGGTTTCAAGGAGATCCAACGCCACTGCATTACAACGCGCGGGCTTCGGAGCAGCCTCCGTGCGAGTGCGACGCAGACAGCTACTGTTATTTGGCCGTGTCTTACGCGAGCCAGAGCATTCGGATTTGCGAGAGGTCACGTTCATGCCGGGCCTCCCTTCCTTCCCCGCCACCGGCAGGTACGTCCGCCGAGTTGGGGCACCCAGGGAAGAACGGGTTCGAAGTGTTCTGCCCGACGCAAGCCGCTTGACCGGGGACAGTTTCCGACCTCAAGATGCAGTGAGTGACGCCTCAATGTGGCGCCAAGAGTGCGCTATGTATGTTTGCAGAATTGATCTGCCAGTATGCACGCCCATGGGCTGCCACAGCCTACGGCACGAACGACGACGAACCCCCCTCTCTCGAAAACCGGGGGTGGGTGTCACTACTGGTTCGAATTCCCTTCCGTTCCCCTGGCCCATCATGAAAGGGGTGGGGTCACTACCGGTTCAAAGCCCCCTCCCCCCCCCCCTCATCGCCGCCGGCAAACGATGCCCGCTCTTCGGGACAGTGGGACAGTGGTGGAGACAGTGGGACAGCGGTGGGGACGGTGGTGGTGGGGCCTGGTGTGGGACAATGGTAGAGACAGCGGGGACTGGGACATTGGCTGGGACGGTGGTGGTGAGGACAGTGGCGAGGGGACAGTGGGACAGTGGTGGGGACAGTGGGGACAGTGGGACAGTTGTGAGGGTGGTGGTGAGAACGTTGGTGGGACAGTGGTACAGTGGGGACAGTGGTGGGGACAGTGGAGACATCGGGACAGTGGTAAGGACAGTGGGGACAGTGGGACAGTAATGGGGACAGTGGGGACAATGGGACAGTGGTGGGGACAGTGGAGACAGAGGGACAGTGGTGGGAACAGTGGGGACAATGAGGAGGGTGGGACCGTGGTGGGGACAGTGATGGGGTCAGTGGTGGGGTCAGGGGGGCAGTGAAACACTGAGGGGGGGGCACGCGACAATGGTGGGAACAGTAGGGACATTGGGACAGTGGGGACAGTGGGACAATGCTGGGGACGGTCGTGGTTTGGACAGTGGTGTAGGGACACTGGGAACAGGGGGGACAGTGCGATAGTGGTGGGGACGGTGGTGGTTGGGACAATGGTGGGGGCGGTGATGAAGACGGTGGTGGGGACTGGAGTCGTTTGCCGGCGGCGAGTGTGGGGGGGGTTCGAACCGGTAGTGATACCCCCCCCCCCCGGTTTTTTTTGGAGAGGGGGTGGAGGGGTTCGAACCGTAGTGAATCCCCCGGTTGTCCGGAGAGGGGAGGGGAGGGTGGTTAGGGGGAGGGGGAAGTTTTGTCGGGGAAGGAGGGGGGGAGGGGGGTGGGGTTCGAGCAGGGGGGGGGGGGTCGGAGGGGGGGGGGGACCTCGGGCTCCAGAGGAAGAGCGGGGGGGGGGAATTTCCACAGTAGAGCGGCGGTGGATCACGCTCTCGTCCAAGGTTTCGTGAGCTCCAAAACCAGAAAAAAAACGCAACAACCAACGCGCCTGGCAAGGTTTGGCCAGCAAACAGCAAACAACGCTTGGTCAGGTTTCCTGAGCTTCAAGACCAGAAAATAAACAAGAAGAACCAACGCCTGACAAGGTTTTGTTTGTAGGCTCCCGTACCAGACAAGCCAGGAATACCAACGCCTGGCTGATTCTCCTGAGCTCCGAGACCAGATCAGCTAGAACAAACAACGCCTGGCCAGGCATCGTGAGCTCTCGGGCGAGCACGGGACGAGAACCTCTCAGGCGAGGAAGACGCGAGGATAGACAAATTGAACGTTCGGTTTCCGAACCCACCAACACGTAGATCTTGGGGTGCAGCCATATATATATATATATATATATGTGTATACACACCTATATATACATATATATATAGATATATCAACATGTGTATAGATATACATACATACATACATACATACATACATGCATGCATGCATGCATGTATGCATGCATACATACATACATACATACATACATACATACATACATACATGCATGCATACATACATACATTCATACATACATGTATACATATATACATACATACATACATGCATGCATGCATGCATGCATGCATGCATGCATACATACAAACATCCGTGCATGCATGCATGCATGCATGCGTACATACATACATACATACACGTATATGTACACATAATCATTTTGTTCGAAGTGGTCGACGCAAAATCAGCGTTGTTGTAGTCGGAATGCAAATCATGTATAGCTAGCAAAGACAAACATCCCCTTTCCAGCATTTGCACCACACCCCATTATACCACACCCCTCTTCGACTCCCGAGTGTCCGAGCAAATGAGGTCGGATGATCGCGCCACACCGCCGACGGGTCGGCGATGCGGCTCGATGTGGAGCCCGATTCTCTCCACGCCGACACCGCCAGTGCATTGCCGTGGAGCCCGATTTTCTCCACGCCGACGTCGCTGGCGCATCGGTGATGCATCGTCGATGCGGCGCGATCCTCCGGCCCCGTCTACTCCGACCCCATCTTGGAGGCCTCGAGGCACGACGGCGGGCGTCGCTGCAAGAAGTGCTCGCCTTGGCACAGGGAGGGGGTCTCCGAGAGGCCTCGAGCTGCTTCCCCAGACGTGCTCGCGCCGTGCAAAACAGAAGCACGGCCGAGGGCCTCTGGCCGCTCTCGGCCGCCAGGGGGGTCCTCACCGGGCCCCAGGCCGTCAACAGAACGACGCGGGATCAGCAACCAGCTCCGGGGAGAGGCTCGGGACTTGCGGAGACACCGTGCCGAGAAATCAGGGCGCCCCATGCCTGGGTCGGAGGGCAGCGACGACCTCGATGCTGGGCCTTCGATCCTCGAGCACCGGAGCAGCTTCGGAGGGGCTCGATGTATCCACGACGTCGCTTGGTCGGCCACCGGAGCCACCCGCTTTAGCGATGGAGCTCGGTTCAGAGACCTTCCAGTATCCAACATCGTTGGAAGTCGGGGTGTCTACAATGTTGGCCCTGGGATATTACAGGGAGGATCCCCCTCGGCCTCTCCCAGGGGTGGAGGGCGAACGGTGCTCCCAGCGGCGAAAGATCTGTTATCATTTCCCCGGTGGCTGCGGAGCTGCGACGTTCCGGTTCTTGTTGCCTGCACCGATTCGCGTGATGTCGAGGGACGTGGTTCCGGCGATCTTGGGCCGCTCCAACGTGTCCCATCCTTGTCCCAGCGGCCTGTCATACAGTCGGGGCCCTGAAGAAGGAACCCTTTTGGTTGGGGAGGGGCTCCGCGTTCCTTAAGTGTTTCACAGCTTGCCTCAGGTTTTCCTTATGTCTTCGATCGGAAATCGACGTTTAACTTATGGAAAAAAGGGGCCTCGTTCCTTATTTAGGGTTCCTTAGATCAACGCCCCGACTGTACGCAATCTTTGGCCCCGCGTCACGCCGAGGCCCCCCCATGGGCGGCCGACTCGACCACGCGGCGTGTAAGTACTGCAGAGCTCCCCGGAAGCCCGCGCCGCCCCTCGACGGCGGGCGCCGTGGCCGCCCCCGCCTCTCGCCCTCTGATGCTCCGACCTGCTGCAGCCGGGGGCACCGGAAAGACCCTCGAGCGCCGCGGTGCTCGAGGGTCTTGCCGGTGCTCCTGGCCTCAGCAGGTCGGAACATCAGAAGGCGAGGCCCTCCAGTTTCGCTACTGCCTCGCGAGGGCCCTCCAGTTTCGCGAAGGCCTTCCAGTTTCGCTACTGCCTCGCGAGGCAGTAGCGAAACTGGAGGGCCTCCGCGTGTCGGGCCCCGGGAGGCGGTGCTCGCGCGGCGCTCTTCCGATACCTCTTTCGGGGTGCTCGGGATCACGTCTGGGCCGTGTGCCTCAAGCACGCTGGGAGCAGCACAACCCTCGTCCCTCGCCTCCCTCGGGCCGGACGAAAGGGGGGGGATTGGGAAAGGAGGGGTCACGAGATCTGCCGCCTGCGGCTGGCTTCGGCCCCACCGAGGGGTCCCTTCCTCGATACACATGGCCGCCTCCGGCGCCGGGACGCGCCGGAAAAATCAGCCACGCGAGCTGATTCTCAACCCCCCCCTTTGCTATCCCCCCCTTTCGCCCTGCCCGGCTTCTCTCTGGTTCTCCGTCGCACCGCCGCCGCCGCATCGGCCGTGCCCGCGCTGGCCGACGCGCGGCCGCGCGCCCAGCCCTATAGGGCACGCAGCGGGCCCACGCGCAGGAGCGACGCCCTTCGCCAGAGGTGTCCTCTGGGCCGCGGCTCTCGGCGGGGCGTGGCGGCTGGGGGGGCAGTCCTGCTGGGCTGACCGGCGGGGTTTATTAGTGGGCAGGGGGGTTACAAGTGGACGCTGAGGTGCCTTAAGTAGCTTAGGGGGCTTGGCGATCCGGGCTGAGGGGGCTCCGCCCACTTAGTCGGGGTATCTAACCCCCCGAAGCCACTCGGGGCACTTGTAATCCACTTATTAGCCAGGTTGGGCCAGATATGACCCACCTTAGCATCCACTTGTAACCCCCATATCCACTTAGAACCCCCCACGGTGGAGGGCTGATAGCACTCTGAGGCGATCGCGAACATGGATCAGGGGGGCGTGGAGTAGCGACGGTTCCCGTTTCGACGGTCCATCGCGGAGGAAACCGGCCGCGTTTTGGGGAGGGCACCTCCCCGGATCCATGGATTTGGCGACCGCGCGCCAAATCCATGGATTGCTAATCCATGTTTGCGTGCCCCCAGCATTCTGCCGTCCCTCGACTCGCGCGGGAGCGCCCACGACGTGCTCCAGACTTCCCCAGAGATCTATGGATGCTCCTCGACTCATCCTGGATGATGCTCGATGTACGTGGATGCTCGGCTTGATCCCCGCAAGTCGCGAGGCGAAACGTCGTCAAGCCTTTCGGGAGCCAGGCCCGAGACGGAGCCAGGATGAGGACAGGTCCAGTTGAGGACAGACCGGGGATCTCTGAGTGCCGGCAGGTCCGGCCCAGAGCGTTCTGGAACGCCCGCGAGCATCCTGGAACGCTCTGGAGCGACTCAGCCGCACCCCGGGCCTGCCCGGAGCACACTCACTGCCGGCCAGCCTCTTGCCGCCGCATCGCGTGCAACGACCGGCACGCCGCGCACCCACAGGCCGCTCGTGCCTGGGGCCGCCCGTGCGTGCAGCCAGCCACGAAGGCGCAGGGCGCAGCGGTGCACGAATTCGGGCCATGGCACCGGCCAGCCTACGAGAAGCAGAGACCTGTTGCCAAGAGATTTGAATCGGCTCCACGGCGCAGACCCCCTCCTCCTCCTCCTCCTCCGCCTCCTCCTCCTCCGCCTCCTCCTCCTCCTCCGCCTCCTCCTCCTCCTCCTCCCTCTCCCCCTCCTCCTCCTCCTCCTCCTCCTCCTCCTCCGCCTCCTCCTCCCCTCAGCTCTGGGCGCCGCCGGGCCGTTTGTTCTTACCGTTCGGCCTTTGGGGCCGGGCTTCCTGGCCCCAGGAGCTCAAGGAACGGTTTGGGGTGGAAAGCCCGCCCCGGGGAAGGGGGCCGAGATTCCAGGTGGATGGCGTCACGACACAGCTGCGGCGCCAAAGGAGCGGGTCCTGGTTCTGCCTCTTCCTCTTCCATTTGTTCCTCGCTCATCCTCCTCCTCCTCCTTCTCGCTCCTCACTCCTCGCTCCTCACCCCTCCTCCTCCTCCTCCTCCTCCTCCTCCTCCTCCCTCCTCCTCCTCCTCCTCCGTCCTCCTCCTCCTCCTCCTCCTCCTCCTCCTCCTCCTCCTCCTCCTCCTCCTCCTCCTCCTCCCCTCCTCCTCCTCCTCCTCCTCCTCCTCCTGCTCCTCTTCCTCCTCCTCCTCCTCCTCCTCCTCCTCCTCCTCCTCCGCCTCCCCCTCCTCCTCGTCCTCCTCCTCCTCCTCCGCCGCCTCCTCCTACTGCTCCTCCTCTCCTCCTCCTTCTCCTCCTCCTCTTCCTCCTCCTCCTCCTCCTCCTCCTCCTTGTCCTCTTTGTCCTCCTCGCGTTGGTTGGAAAACTGTCAGACTTTTGGGCATTGAACGCAAGGCTGTTTTTGTTCCCGCACGTTGCGGCCTCACTGCAGCTGTGTGGGACCTCGCGGGCCACTTTCCTGCGCGCGCGCGCCGGGCGCCTCTTTCGACTGCGCCGCAGGCGGGCTGCTTGCCTCGGCCCATGGACTGCAGCCACGACGCTGAAATAAGGACCGCAGTGCTCTCAAGCGGGTCTCTGGTCTTCGTGCCGCTCCTCAGATTTAGGCCAGGCCTGCATCGACGCTGGTGCCCCTTCTCCTCCTCTTCGCTCCTCGCTACTCACTCCTCACTCCTCACTCCTCCTCCTCCTCCTCCTCCTCCTCCTCCTCCTCCTCCTCCTCCTCCTCTCCGTCACTCCTCACACCTCCTCCTCCTCCTCCTCCTCCTCCTCCTCCTCCTCCTCCTCCTCCTCCTCTGCCTCCTCTTCCTCCTCTGCCTCCTCGTCCTCCTCCTCCTCCTTCTCCTCCTCCTCCTCCTCCTCCTCCTCCTCCTCCTCCTCCCTCCCCCTCTCAGCTGCCGCGGGCTCCCGGGGGGGGGCTCGTCCCGCCGCGCGATTCGGAGCAGCGCAGCGGCGGGGAGCTCATGGGATGGTGGGAGCCTGGCGCATCCGAGGCGCGCTGGGCCCACTCGGAGGAGGCGCAAGCGGCGCCGTGGCGGGCTCGCCGACAGCCCGTCACGCCTCCCCGTCGGCGCGGAGTGGTGGCGGAGGCGGTCGGTGCGGCAGTGCAGGCCGCGGTCGAGGTGGCGGTGGCCAACCAGCAAGTGCAAGTGCTGGCGCCCTGCAACGCAAGGCGGACATCGCGCCCCAGGCCGACCGCGACGCCACAGCTGGCGATCTGCAACGTGCCGCACAGTCCGCCACCTGGCGAGTGGAGGCGCCCGCCCTCGCCGCCGTCGAGGAGTTCGGCGCGGCGGAGCTCTTGGCACTTGCGTGCTGTGCGCACGGAAGTGCGAGCGCCGTCGGGCAGAAGGCGTACTCGGACAAGCTCGCAGTCCAGCCGGCGGGTGGAGGCCAAGAAGAAGAAGAAGAACAATAAGAATAATATGGAAAAGAAAAAGGACCCACACGAAGGACAAGAAGGACCAGAAGCCGAAGGATCGCAAGGTCCACTCACGTTCGAGGAGGAGGAGGCCGAGGTCGCCGGAGTCGCCTCCATCGGGCTGGCGCGGAGCTAGACCGCAGGCATCGTGAGCTGCCCTGGCCACCTGAAGGAGGGCGCGGGTGGCAAGCGCGGGAACCAGGAGGAGGAGCTCGAGGTCAAGGACAAGAATTCAAGGAACTGGAGCTGGAGGAAATCCCGATCTTCCCGACGCTGCAGGTCGACGGCACGAAGGAGGTGCGGCGTCTCAACGAGGAGGCTTTCAACAAGCAGCTGGCGGCTGCCGAGGAGCGCGAGGCGCAGTGGCGGCTGGCCAATGACAAGGTCATCCAGAGCTACGTCAAGCGCGGCGAGGCCGAGGGGGCGCGCAAGCTTGAGGTGGACATCAGCGGAGGCGAGGACGGCGATTTTGAAACGGATGAGCTGCACGGCTCGCGCGGCGGTGGCGACTCCAGTGAGTTGCGCGACGCTGGAGGCGAGCAGATCAAGTTTGGGGAGCTGGACTTCAGCATCTACGAGGACCCTGGCAAGGAGGAGGGGCAGCCGTCGGAGGATCTCAGGCAGTTCGACGTCGACGTCTTCGCTCTCTTCGAGCGGGCGGTGCAGCACGACGCCTTTGAGGGCGAGCGCTTCACCGTGGATGACTTCAGGGCCTGCCCGGCCCGCAACTTCGGCAGCGAGGGCTCGAGTGGGTCAACTGGAGCGTCTGCGTCATGATCCACAAGGTGGAGTTTTACGACTCCTGGCGGAGTCGTGGAGCTCGAAGAGCTTGAGGGCTGCTTCGAGGGGGGCCCCTCCTCCTGGCGTGCTCCTGGCGGGTCCTGGGGCTGGGGGGTCTCGTTTTCATTTTGGGCTGGGCCTGCGGGTTTGGCGTGGCCCTTTTGGGCCTTCTGTCGCCAGGGGCACCTCTGGGGGTTGGGGCCTCTTCGGGGCGGCGGCGGCGCGCGGCCGCGTGCCGAGGGGCGGTCGCCGAGGGGCCGTCCGCATCGTCATTATCTTCATTACCCTCCCGCCCCCTCTCCCCCCCCCTCCCCCGCCCCCCCCCCCCCTCGCCCTGCTGCCCTCCTCCCCCGCCTTCATCCGGGGGGAACTTATTCCTTGCTGGGGCTCGCCGAGGCCACGGAAGTTCCATCCTTCTTGTTCAGCGGTGCCCATGGAAGCACGACGGCCGTCGGGCATCGCGCGTCATTTCCCGGATTGCGCGCCTCGGCCCGTGGATTGCGATTGGCCGTGGGAGGCCCGGTGAGTTGGCGGCTTCCAGCTCAGGGTGGCCCACAGCTTCATCATGCGGTGGCCCGCCGACGTCCTCGGCCCGCTCCGTGGCGCTGGCCGCTGGCGAGCATGCCGATCCCCTTTTCGGATCTCGCCCGCGGCCGAGCCGAGGCTGGTCGATCTCCGCCGCTCACGAGGTGCATGGTGTTTCGCGCCCGCGGGGCCAGCTCGAGGCCGGGGCGCGGTGGCGGCGTAGCCTTGCGCCTCTAAGCGCCGCCTGGCGGGCCCCGAGTGCTGCTTGGCAGGCTTGAGGTCGCGATAAGGCATTGGCGGCGCAGCCACCTGCCTCTGAACGCCGCATGGCGGGCCCTGTCTTCGAGCCGGTCCGAGGCTGGCGGTTGGCGGCGGCGGGGGCACTGCGGCTCGCTTCACGGGCGCCGCTGCCCGGCGCGCGCGCGTCGGCCGGGCGAGGACTGGCGGCCGCCGCTGCTTTTGCCGAGAGCGGCAAGCGAGAGAAGTGACACGCCGGCCTCTCACCCTCCTGTGTTCTCGCGAAAGTGTCGGCCTCCTCCGCTCACGGATCAGTGCAAGGACATGTGGAAAACCGGTTTTACCGCGCGGCCAGTTTTGATTTGCTCCCTCCGCACGGCGCACGATCGGCTCTTCGGTTGCCTGCCTGCGCCGCGCCGTTGGGGAGGAGTGGGCAAACGGCTTGAAGGCGACGTTTTCCCGCGCCGCCACTTCGCGGGAGGCCGGGCCTGGCCCCCAGCGGAGACTCACGCTCGAGGGCAGGGTGGGACGGGGGGGCTCCGCTTGGCCCCCCTCTGCTTCCAGGTGCTGCTCCGAGGGCCAGCGCGCAGGGCGAGCTGGCACGGTCGTCGTCGGTGGCGGCCGCGCGATTACCCGCGTCCGCATCGATGGCGCCAGGGCCGCGCGCGAAGCTCGCCTTCGAGCCATTCAGCACCATCGTGTGGGAGGGCTTCCTGGATGCAGCTCCGGTGCCGCGGAGGGATGGCGAGAGTGCCCAGTCGAGCCGTCTTCTCCCCCCACGGAGATCCTCTTCGGTGCCCTCTCCTCGACGGCAGCATGCTTGAGTCCGTCAAACACGGACCTGCCCACCGTCGCTGTTGATAGCGACATATTGCCTAAAGGCCTAGACGCCCTCAGCCGAAGGCCGAGAAAAGCAGTATGCGGTAAAGAAGAAACGGCCCAGAGCAGCCTCGTGGCCACCCCAGGGCGAAGCCAACTGTGCAAAGCCTTGGCAGGGCAGCTCGCAGCCGAGGAGGAGATTGCGGCCACCGCACTTCCCAGGCCCCCGTCAGTGCGCAGGGGGAGGGGGCACCAACAAGTCCGGGAGATCAGCGTCGCGCTGATAAGACATGAAAGGGGCACGCTTCGGCGCCAGCGGGAATGAAGCTACACAAGCTGGATGTGGGCGAGCCCCCAGAGCAGAGGACGACGAGCAGGAACACGGGCCACTCCCCTTTCCCAGCCGCAGCCTTGCGCGAGCCGCCTGGGCAGACAGCAGCGGCGGGTTCCGCGCACCCTATGCCCAGCAGGCTGCCCCCCCCCGAGAGAGAGGGGAGCCAGCAAGGAGGCGTCGGCAGGAGGTCTGGCCCGGCGCTGCGTTTGCACAGGCGGCAAGTTGCCACTGGCCTGGACATCCTCGGCCGAAGGCCGAGAAAAGTATTGATAGGTGGGGAAGGGGAAGAAACCGGCCACTAGGGGTCCACATGCGAACCCTACCCCTACCCCCCACGACTTCTGAGGAGGAGGGTGGGGGTTCACTTCGTTCGGGAGCTCCCGAGCGAAATGAACCCCACCCTCCGCCTCAGAAATCGTGGGGGGTAGGGGTAGGGCTCGCATGTGGCCCCCTAGCCAAGAGTCGCCTAAGGCCACTCCCGGCCGGAGTCAAAAACAATGGGACGACCCCCCGCGGCGATGTAAAACACCAACTCAACCTAACAACCAGCTCGGTTCCGAGTCTGGCGAGGGGAGAGGAGAGGGAGGGCCAGGATCGCCGCGGGGGTTGCGAAATAGATAGGGGGGTTTCACAAGTGGATGCTAAGGTGGGTTCTATCTGGCCCAACCTGGCTTGTCAGTGGGTTACACATTCCCTGGGCGGGGGGTAGATAAGTCCGATAAGCGGGTGGAGCCCACTTAGCCCGGATCGCTAACCCCCCCAAGCTACTTAAGGCACTTGTGGCCCACTTGTAAGCCAGGGTGGGCCAGATAAAAGCCACTTTGGCATCCACTTGTACCCCCCCCCCTATCCACGTAGCAACCCCCGCGGCGATCCCAGAAAGGCCTCCCAAATGCGGATCCCGACCTTGCACGCCAACACCTGCTCCCGGGACCGGGCGTGCGGCGTCGACGCGGATCGGTGGGTGACCCAGCCCGTCTCGGCGGCGACGCGGGGTTGACCCAGAGCACCGACGTCCTGATTTTTTCATGGCGTCGACCCCCAAAGGTCTCGACCCCTTCCCCGGGACTGGTTTCTCATCATGAGCCGTTTGTTGACGGTCCCGAGGCCATGTGAGTGCCCCCAGAGGCCGAACATATACTGGGATGACCGTCGGGGTTTCTAAGTGGATAGTTACAGGTGGACGCCAAGGTGGTTCATGACTGGCCCAACCTGGCTTATAAGCGGGCTACAAGTGCCTTAAGTAGCTTAGGGGGGTTAGCGATCCGGGCTAAGCGGGCGGAGCCCACTTCGCGGAGCTGTCAAACCCCCTTGAGCCACTCGGGGCACTTGTAACCCACTTCTAAGCCAGGTTGGGCCAGATAGAACCCACCCGAGCCTCCACTTGCGAAACGCCCCTATCCACTCAGAAACCCCCCACGGTCTTCCCAGTGGAGAAGCCTTCCGTCGAGATTCTTTCATGGCCCCTCGAGGGGGGCTGGGGAGCCGCCCGCCAGTCCGCGTCGACGCCGCGCGCCCGGCCGAGGGCGCTGCGATCCGGCGCGCGCAGTGGCCGCGCTCTCGGCCCAGAAGCGCCGGCTGGCGGAGGCGGCGGGGCGCCCCCGCAGAACGGGCACTCGCTGGCGCCTCGGCCAAAGCGCGGCGGAGGCCGGGCGGCCCCTATCCGCGTCAGATCGCCAGCAAGCCACCCAGACCTCCAACGTCTCGAGGAACTCGAGGCGAAGGCTTGTCGCAGTGGTCGGCCTCTGGGTGGCCTCGCTGGGCCCCGGGGCCGTCAACAAAACGGCTCGGGAGGAAGAGCCGGCCCCGGGGGGGAAGGTCCAGGCCTCCGGGGAAGCCGTCTTATATACAGAAGCTCACGACGTCGGATGTTCGGGCAAGGCGGGCCTCCACCGGGTCCAGGGGGGCCCCGGAGGACGCCTCGAGATCGGTGTCAGGCCTCCCCTCTTCGTCGTGCTGGGGCCTGCGGGCGCGACCCCGGGGGAGCGGAGCGCGCGCACAGGCACGCAGGAGGTGCTCGCCGTGGGGGGAGGAAGCGTCGAAGAAGGGCGGGCCGCTGGAGGCAGCCGCGGCTTCGTCCACGGTGGTCGCCGCGCGAGGGTCGAGGCCAGGCCCAGGGGCAGATCCAGACGGCCAACAGCCCGGGGGGCGTCCGGGTGGGAGACCAGCCCGAGGGTCGCCGCGTGGGGCGACCGTGGGAGGCGGGCAGCCTGGCGGAGGGCCTGTGGGCTTGACCAGGGAGGCGGGGGGGGGGGGGGCACTCCGCGAAGGGGACAGCCCACCAGTGCGTCGAGGCCACAGACATGACCGCCGTCAGGGCGCGGATGCCCACGCTGCCTGGGATGTGGAGCAACTTGCGAGTGCAATCCTCGATGACCCCCCGATCGTCATGAGGGCCCAGGACCGGAGGGGAAGCGAGGTGGCTCCCGGGACACACCCGAATGCCCAAGTGTTCTCCGTCGACGGCGCGCCGCACGGTGCGAGCGAGGGCGAGGGTGGCCGCAGCGAGCAGCAGACAACGAGGATCGAGCACCGAGGATCGAGGGTCGAGCATCGAGGGTCGAGGATCGAGCATCGAGCATCGACCAGCGATGGCCGAACACCGATCCTGGCCAGGCTCGTCCTGAACCCTGGCCTGGGGCTGGCGCCCTGCCACTGGCCTGGACACCCTCGGCCCGAGGCCGAGAGAGGTCTGGGCACCGCCCTCGGCGACAGGCCAGGAGCCGCCTATGATGCCGCTCCCGGCCGGAGTCAAGAACGATGGGGCGACCCCTGGCAGCGAATGAAAGCGCTGCAGCTCGACCTAACAACCAACCCCAGGCATGATCGCGTCGCCCAAAAAAGTCAGGACGGGAGGTTTTCTGGCCAATTTCGGCCTCGGGGGGCCCTCGCCGGGCCTCGGGGCCTTCAACAAACGACGCAGGATGAAAAACCGGCCCCAGGGAGAGGGTCTGGACTTCAGGGGACGCCGCCCTGAAAAAATCAGGACGTCGTATGTCTGGAGACGCTTCCTCCCCCCACGGCGAGCACCTCCTGCGTGCCTGTGCGCGCGCTCCGCTCCCCTGGGGTCGCGCCCACAGGCCCCAGCACGACGAAGAGGGGAGGCCAGACATCGATCTCGAGGCGTCCTCCGGGCCCCCCCTGGACCCAGTGGCGCCGGGCTCTCACTACGACAGGAACTCGGTTCCGAGTCCGGCGAGGAGAGGGAGGGGGAGCAGGGTGGACGAGGCCGCTCGGGTCTCTCCGGTAGGGGCTCGGCCCCTCCGCTGGGAGCGGCGGCAGGGCGTCGGGGGTTCTGCCAGCTGCACGGCTCGCAGAGGAAAAGAAGATGAGCCCGGCGGGGCCCCAAGGAAGGGACAGCCGACTGCATGGGCGCCTCGCTGGGCGCACTGCTTGCCTGGGGTGACCGTGGGGGGCTCTAAGTGGATAGGGGGGTTGCAATCGGGGGCCCCCAAACGAGGTGGTGACCGCGCCGTGCGGTGCGTCGGTGGGGATTCAGTGTCGCCGCGCGGTTTTGGGACTCGAGTCCCTCTCCTAGGATGTCTCGGGCGACGGGGGCCTTCAGGGTCCCAAAAGCGTGCGGTTACGGATCGTGCGGTGAGGTCTTGGGGGATTTCGAAGTTATCGCACGGTCCGTCACCGCACCGCTTCGGGATTCGAAATACAAGTGGATGCTAATGTGGGTTAGTTCTGGCCCAACCTGGCTTATAAGTGGGCCACAAGTGCCCCGAGTGGCGTAGTGGGTTAGATAGCTCCGCTAAGTGGGAGGAGCCCACTTAGCATGGATCGTCAACCCGTAAGCCGCTCGGGGCATTTTGTGACCCCCATTTATATGCCAGGTTGGCCAGACATAACCCACCTTGGCATCCACTTGTAACCCCCCTATCCTCTAAGAAACCCCCACGGTCATCCCAGTGGCATTGCTTGGCATTGCTTGGCGTTGCTTTGCATGCGTTGGCATGGCCTTGCATTGCGTGGCATCGCTTGGCATCGCTTGGCATTGCTTGGCATTGCTTGGCATGGGGCAACCGGGGGCGGCGAACCCGAGGAACCCTGGGAAGCATTGCTTGGCATTGGTTGGCATTGCTCGGCATTGGTTGGCATTGCTTGGCATTGCTTGGCATTGCTTGGCATTGCTTGGCATGGGGCGGGGGCGGGGAATCCGAGGTTCCCCTGGGAACCCGAGGAACCAGGGGAACCCGAGGAACCTCCGAGGAACGGGCAGCGTAAGAATTGGAGACACCGGGGGCGAGGCACCCGGGGAACCCGAGGAACCCGGGAAACTTCCGAGCAACGGGCAACGTAAGACTCCGAGGCACCAACCTTAAACCAAGTAAGAACCCTTTTAGGCAAGCCTAATTGGGGAACAAAGTCGCGGGGCCTTGTGATCGAATGGCTTTCGGCCTATCCCGCCACCGTGCCTGGGTTGCGGGCCAGAGTCCTCAGGGATGCTTCTTGGGGCCTCTCGGGATCACTCTCCGGAGCCTCTTAGAGGGGTGTTCGGAGGAGGAGGAGGAGGAGGAGGAGGAGGAGGAGGAGAACGATGATGAGAAGGAGGGGGAGGAGGAGGAGGAGGAGGAGGAGGAGGAGGAGGAGGGGGAGGGGGAGGGGGATGGGGGGCCCCTCGAGAGCCTCGCCTCGCGGCAGCCTCTTGGGGGGGTCCTCGTCCTCGCTGGCGCGTGGGCTCTCCAGCCTCGGCCCTATCGCGCGCAAGCGCCCTCGACTTTTTTGCTGCGCGGGCCTGCGAAGATCAAGTCGTTCTGCTCCTCGTGGGGTTGTCCTTTATCTCAGTTCTCCGTTATTGGCGGTTTGGTAGCACTGTCTTTTATAATGTCCTGAGCATTATTTTGCAGGCTCTCTCCCCCCGCCGTTGGGTGCCTGGCTAAACGTGGCGGACAGAGCGTGGAGTTCAAAAAAAAGAGGCGGG
The DNA here is from genome assembly GCA_963575745.1 of Prorocentrum cordatum. NCBI lineage: Eukaryota > Dinophyceae > Prorocentrales > Prorocentraceae > Prorocentrum > Prorocentrum cordatum. The sequence continues at coordinate 16,685 of CAUYUJ010022623.1, read as the reverse complement.
CGGAAAGCGGAGCGCGTCTGTGCCGGCCTCCAGGGGGGGGGGTTGGGCGTGCGGGCTGGGGCTTCCTCGAGGCGGGCCCGGCCGGGGCCACGACGAGGGCACCTCGGGGTGCCAACGATATCAGCAGGTGAAAACTCACCACCACCTCCCCCAGTCCCGACTCCCATCCCCGAGCGGGCGAGTCAAGGGGTCGGGACTGGGGGTGGGGGCGTTTCCTCCCTTCTTAGTCCCCGGAGAGCCCACCCCCACACCCGGAGCCCGACCCCCTGGATCGCGGGTTGGGGGATGGGGTCGGGATTGGGGGCGGGGGTGGGTTGTCGCAGTTTCAAAAGAGCGTCCACGGACATCGATCCTCTGCCTGCACGTTTGACGCGACGTTTCTTGGGGCGCGTCCTGGCTCAAAGTCGGAGGCGGACCCAGTCGTTCCGACCAGGGCGCCCCAGGAGCCCCAACTCCATGTGTAACTATATATATATATATTTATATATATATATATATATATATATGTTTATGTGTGTATGTGTGTGCGTGTGTGTGTATAGAATTACGTGTATCGAACTGTATATATACACCGATTTTACTTCCTCCATCATCAGTCCTTGTGCCTCGGTCTTCAAGTCCTCTCCATGCTGGCCCCACTGGTGGTCGGCCCTCTCTCTCTTTCCCCTAGAACCACTGTCGTCCATCTTGGATCTTCGATCCCCGACCATCGAACGTCTATCCGCGAACCTCGAGCCTCGAACTTCGACCCTCGATCCTCGATTCACGATCCTCGAACCTCGATCCCCGATCCTCTGATCTCGATCTGACCCTCGAGACTCGACAGCTCGGTCTTGGAACCTTCGAACCTCGACCCCCGACCCTCGTCCCTCTTGGTCCCCGACCCTCGACCCTTTCGACCCTCTCGATCACCAACCCTCGACTCTCGACCCTCCAGCCTCGACCCCCGACCGTGGATCCTAGACCCCCGAACCTCCGAACCTCGACCCCCTAGGGAGGAGCGCCGCCAGATGCTGCTGAAGTTGCCCCTCCTCAACCTCCCCCTCCTTCTCCTCATCCGCGTCCTCCTCCTCGTCCTCCTCCTCCTCCTCCTCCTCCTCCTCCCCTCCTCCTTCTCCTCCTCCTCCTCCTCCTCCTCCTCCTCCCACTCTTCCTCCTCCTCCTCCTCCTCCTCCTCCTCCTCCTCCTCCTCCTCCTCCTCCTCCTCCTCTCCCCCTCCTTCCATCATCGTTCTCGTCCTCCTCCTCCTCCTCCTCCTCCTCCCCTCCTCAATCCTCCTCCAACTCCCCCTCCTCACTCCCTCCTCCTCCTCCTCCTCCTCCTCCTCCTCCTCCTCCCCCTCCTCCTCCACCCCTCCTCCTCCTCCTCCTCCTCATCTTCCTCCTCCTCCTCCTCCTCATCCCTCCTTGTCCCTTCTCCTCCTCCGCCTCCCCCTCCTCCTCCGTCCCCTCCTCCTCCTCCTCTCCTCCTCCACCTCCTCCTCCTCCTCCTCCTCCTCCTCCTCCTCCTCCCACTCTACTCTTTTTTTCCTCCTCCTCCCTCTCCACCTCCTCCTCCTCCTCCTCCTCCTCGCCCTCCTCCCCTCCTAACTCTTCTCCTACTCCTGCTCCTCCTCCTCCTCCTCCTCCTCTCCTCCTCCTCCTCATCATCATCATCATCATCAGCATCAGCTCACCACTCATCATCATCTCATCATTCATCATCATCATCATCATCATCATCATCATCATCATCATCATCATCCATCATCATCATCATCCTCTCTCATCCTCATCCTCATCCTCAGTTCCTCATCCTCATCCTCATCCTCATCGCTCATACTCCTCCTCCTACTCCTCCTCCCTCCTCCTCCCTTCTCCACCTCCTACTTCTCCTCCCTCCTCTTCCGCCTCCCTTCGTGCCTCCCCCCTCAACCCCTCCATCCGCCTCCTCATCCTCTCCTCTCCTCCTCCCTCCTCCTCCTCCTTCTTCCACTCCTCCTCCCACTCCCTCTCTCCTCCTCCTCCTCCTCCTCCTCCTCCTCCTCCTCCTCCTCCTCCTCCTCCCCCTCCTCCTCCTCCCTCCTCCTCCTCATCCTCCTCCTCCTCCCTCCTCCTCCTCCTCCTCCTCCTCCTCCTCCTCATCCCTCTCCTCCTCCTCCTCATTTTTCTCCTCCTCCTCCTCCGCCTCCTCCTCATTATCCTCCTCCTCCTCCACCTCCTCCTCATTCTCATTTTTCTGCTCCATTCCTTCTCCTTATTCCTCTTCCTATATTTTCACAAGCCCGGGCGGGGGGAAAACCCTGCGGGGGGGAAACCCGTCCCCCCGGCGCCCCAAACAAAAAACCCCCCCCAAAACCGGACTCCCGGGATCTGGGCTTTGGGACCCTCCGGACGGGCCTCGAAGCGGCCCCCCGGGCCTCGCAGGGCGTTTTGCCAAGCCTTCCCAGCACACCTAGGGCGATCAGGGGGGTCATCGGAGACGTCCCAGAGACCCCCAAGACAGCACAAGAGCGCTCCAAGAGTGACCGACGTGACCTCAAGATGGCCCAAAAGGCCTCCAGGACGGCCCCAAAGAGGCCTCCAAGAGCACCCCAAGAAGGCCCCAAGAGGCACAAATATTTGATTTTCTGTTGGTTTTTGCTGAATTTGGGGGTTCTCCTTTTTTCGGCTTCCCGACACTCCAAGACAGCGGTCTTCTGGGCGTCCGAAGCCGCCTGGGAGGCTCCAACATCGCCCCACAACCATCCGAAAGGGCTTCCAGGCAGTCCAAGAGAGCCCCCAAACGGCACAACACGGGTCCAACATGGCCCTCAGAGAGCCCCATGGCGGCCCAAGATGGCCCCAAGACACCCTCCGAAGCATTCCAAATCGTGACCCGGTCGTTCAGGGAGACCGCGGTTGGAGGCAGGGTGGCCCGAGGAAGCCCCAGAGGCCCCCAGAATACGCCCAGGAGGCCTCCAGAAGGCCTTAAGAAAGCCTGAAACAACTTTTGTGAGGCCCCCAGAGGCTCTCCCAGGAGGAGCCTCCGCAAAAAAGAGCTGAGGAGGATGGGGAGAATGCGCAGGGTACGGCGAAAGTAAGGAAAAATAAGCATGGAGGAAGGATAACGAATAACATTATCATAGCGGCGATGCCGGAAAAGGCAACAAGGAGTTATCCCTAAATTGTCGGCTTGACCTTCCTGCTATTCCGCCTGCATACCAAACTTCAAGGACCAAGGTGCATGGCGCGAAGCACCACTGCAGTCTTGTGTATATATATATATATATATATAGAGAGAGAGAGAGAGAGAGAGAGAGAGAGAGAGAGAGATCCTCCCTGTCGCACCCCGAGGCCAGTTTTTAGGTCGAGCCGGGCGTTTCGCCTGATACTTCCTCACCGTGTATGACTCTGGAGCTTAAAAGTGACAATAGCTTCGCAGATGGAGGGCAAGTCCCTTTAAAATGTGGTTCTCGCCTTAGCGCCGCGCGCATTCGTTTTAAACATTTGCAAGGGCTTCACGGATTGAGGGCAGTTCGTTTTCAAAATGTGGTTCTCGCCCTAGCGCCGCGCACATTCGGTTTAACCATTTACAAGAGTTTCACGGGTTGAGCGCTGGTCGTTTCCAAAATGTGGCTCTCGCTTTAGCGCCGCGCACATGGATTTGCTTCAAAAGAAAAACACAACACAACGCCAGGGTTTCACGGTCTGAGGGCGGATCGTTTCCAAAATGTGGCTCTCGCCTTGGCGCCGCGCACACTCGTTTGAAGCAGTTACCAGATTTCACGGATTGAGGGCGGGTCGTTTTCACAATGTGGTTCTCGCTTTTAGCGCCGCGCACATTCGTTTTAAACATTTGCAAGGGCTTCACGGATTGAGGGCGGGTCGTTTTCAAAATATGGCTCTCGCTTTGGCGCCGCGCACATTCGCTTTAAACTTGTACAAGAGCTTCACGGATTGAGGGCGGGTCGTTTTCAACATGTGGTTCTCTCTTCAGCGCCGCGCACACTCGTTTTAAACATTGGCAAGGGCTTCACGGATTTCCATGTTCAACGTAGCAGAAATGGTGTTTTGGAAGGGTTCAGGATTACGTATGCGGGCGCGACAGGTGTGTTGATTCGTTGTGTTGAATGTCCAAACAAGGCGTTCTGGTACGGTCCTGGATCGTCAAGACGCAGCAGTCAGGTTGATATGTGGCGTCGAAATCCCGATGAGAATGTTTTCGCGCGCTTCAGGATCTTCAAACTGCTGTCTTCCAACGAGGCAGTTCCCTCAATGGAAATGAAACGGTGTGGGGGCCTATGAAGAGGGAGCTTGGGGGGAGGGTTACAGTAATTCCAACATCGTTGATGACTCTTGGGTTCCACTGGTCCTCCTCCTCCTCTTCCTCGTCCCCCTCCTCCTCCTACTCCTCCTCGTCCTCGTCCTCGTCCTCCTCCTCTTCCTCCTCCTCCTCATCCTCCTCCTCCTCCTCCTCTTTCTCCTTCCACTCCTCCTCCCACTCCTCATCCTCCTCCTCCTCCCTCCTCCTCTCAGTCTCCTCCTCTCTTCCCCCTTCTCCTCTCACTCCTTCCTCCTCCCACTCCTCCTTCTCCTCTCCTCCACCTCCTCCTCCTCCTCCTCCTCCTCCTCCCGCCTCCCCCTCCTCCACCTCCTCCTCCTCCCTCTCCTCGTCCTTCTCCTCCTCCTCCTCCTCCTCCTCCTCCTCCTCCTCCCCTCCTCGTCCTCCTCTCCCTCCTCCTTCACTCCTCTGTCTCCTTCTCCTCCTCCTCCGCCTCCTCCTCCTCCTCCTCCTTGTCTCGTCCTCGTCCTCGTCTTCCTCCTCCTACTCTTCCTCCTCCTCTTCTCCTGCTCCTCTCCTCCTCCTCCTCCTCCTCTCTACCCCTCCTCCTCCTCCTCCTCTCCCCTCCTCCTCCTCCTCCTCCTTGTCCTCCTATTCCTCCTCCTCCTTTCCTCCTCCTCCTCTTTCTCCTCTCACTATCCTCCTCATCCTCCTCCTCTTCGTCCTCCTCCTCCTCCTATTCTCCTCCTCCTCCTCCTTCTCCTCCTCCCCCTCCTCCTACTCCTCCTTCCTCTGCCTCCTCCTCCTCCTCCTCGCCTCCTCCTGTGTCCTCCTCTCCTCATCCTCGTACTCTCCTCCCCCTTCCTTCTCTTCCTCTCCTTTCCCTCCTCCCTCCTCCTCCTCCTCGTGCTCCTCCCGCCTCGTACTCCTCCTCCCTCCTCCTCCTCCTCCTCCTCCTCCTCCTCCTCCCCTCCTCCTCCTCCTTCTATTCCTCCTTCTCATCCGTGTTGTTCTGCCTTTTCGGTCGGGCCTGCAACATCCTTCTCCTCTTCTTCTTCCTCCTCCTCCTCCTCCTCCTTCTCTCATCCTCCCACTGCCTCCTCCCCCTCCTCCTCCTTCTCCTCCTGCTCCTCTCTTCCTCCTCCCCTCTTCCACCATCCTCCTCCCTCCTCGTCCTCCTCCTCGTCTCCTCCCTCCTCCGCATCCTCCTCCTCCTCCTCCTCTTCCTCCTCTTCTTCCTCCTCCTCCTTCTCCGCCTCCTCCTTATCCTGATCCTCACCCGTCTCCCCCTCCTCCTCATCCTTCTCCTCCTCCTCCTCCTCCTCTTCCTTCTCCTCCTCAACATCCTCCTTCTCTTCCTCCTCCTCCTCCTCACCATCATCATCATCATCATCATCATCATCATCATCATCATCATCATCATCATCATCATCACCATCATCATCATCATCATCATCATCATGATCAGCATCATCTTCAGCAGCATCATCATCATCATCGCCAGTATCACCATCACCATCATCACCACCAATATCATCGTCAGCATCACCATCGACATCGTCACCATCAACATCATCATCACCAGCATCAGTCTCATCAGCTTCATCAGTATCAGCATCAGCATCATCATGATCATCATCATCACCACCATCATCATCACCAACAACAACATCATCAGCATCATCATCTGCATCATCATCATCAACAGCAGCAGCATCATCATCACCACCACCATCATCATCATCACCATCATCATCATCATCATCAACATCATCATCATCATCATCATCATCATCATCATCATCATCATCATCATCATCAGCATCATCATCATCATCATCATCATCATCATCATGCGTGGCCTCCTCCTTCTCCTCCACTCACGACATCCCACGTCCCCCCCCCCCCTCCGGAGGCGCAGGCCACGCCAATGGCCGGCCCGGTGCCCGTGCAGCCACCGCAGCCGGGCCTCTGAGGGAGCCCCACGCGGGACCGCACGCGCGATCCCACTCTGGAGGAGGAGGAGGAGAAAGTGAAGGAGGAGGAGGAGGAGGAGGAAGAAGAGGAGGAAGAGGAGGAGGATGAGGAGGAGGAGGAGGAGGAGGAGGATGAAAGGATGAGGAAGGCGAGGGGAGGAGGGAAGGAGGGAGGGGGGGAGGAGGGAGGGGTGAGGAGGGAGGGGGAGGAGGGGAAGGAGTGAGGACGTGGCCGGAATGGATGAGGAGTGCGTCGGTGAGGGATTAGGATTAGGCAGCGGAGGTGAGTGAGGCTTAGGGGGGGTGAGGAGCGTGCCGAAAAGGAGGGGCGTGAGGAGAGGGAGTGAGGAGTGAGTGAGGGGAGGGATGGAGGAGGGAATGGGGAGGAGGGGGTGAGGCTCGGATGGGGAGGCAGGAGTATATAAGAGGGAGATGAATGAGGAGGAGGAACGAGGAGACGAGGAGACTAGGGAGCCGAGCGAACGAGGAGGAGGAGGAGGAGGAGGAGAGGAATAATAGGAAAGGAGGGGATGGAGGGGAGGAGGGAGGGCGTCTGCGCCGTTCCTTGGGGGCTTAACTCAGATGATGATCGCGAGGGACGGGCGATGTGAGCCGAGGCCCAGGGGAGAGGGAGAGATGGAAGCCTACGGATGCGGTGGGAAGGGAAAGAGTAAAACAGAGGAAGGGCGGCGAACTGTGAGCAAAAAGCCAAACACGGATGAGGGGTCCAGTGAAAATTCAAGACACGTCAGCGATTGTGCAAGAAACCGTCCCTTCAAGTTCCCCCTGCATAGGCCCCGACCAGTGTTCATGTTGACAGAGGGAAGTGCCCCGTTTGAAGACAACCGCTTGAAACTCCGGAACTGTTCCATAACACCACGATTCGGATTTAAACGCCATGAATCATTGTTCTGGTTGCGTCTTGACGATCCTCAATCGCGCCAAAACACCAGTCCCGGGACTGCAACACCGCGAATCGACATGGCTCTCTCGCCCTGACAATCGAACATCGTGCCAACTTACCTTTTCTGGGACGTTAAATATGAGAACCGTTGAAACTCTTACAATTGCTTACGACGCATGTGCGTGGCGTTAAAGCGAGAGCCAGATTTTGAACACGGCTGGCCCTCCTTCCGTGAAACTTCTGCACACCACAAATGCGCGCGGCGCTAAGCCGAGGCTACATTTGAAAACGACACGCCATCCATCTGTGGACTTCTTCCAGTTATTCCCAACCATCCTGTGGTGTTGGGCCTCTTTTTTAGGAGACAGCGCCCCGCATCCCTCCTTACCTCCCTCCTGCCTCTTCCTCATCCCGCTCCTCCCTCCTCCCATCCCTGCCCCTGCCCTCCGCACCAACCAATTCGGCGCACCCCTCACACGCTTCGTGGCCCCATTAAAACTCCACCGAAGGCCCCAGTGACTGCGTTCGCATGTGCCCGCCACGCCCATTTCGGCATACCGCTCACACGTTTCGTGACCCCTTCGGGAGCTCCACCAGAGGCCCCAGCGGCTGCGTTCGCATGCGCCCGCCGCGCCAAGTTCGGCGCACCCCTCACACGCTTCGTGGCCCCATCGGGAGCTCCACCAGAGGCCCCAGCGGCTGCGTTCGCATGCGCGCGCCACGCCAAGTTCGGCACGCACACACACACACACACCTCACACGCTTCGTGGCCCCATAGGGAGGTCCACCGAAGGCCCCAGCGGCTGCGTTCGCATGCGCCCGCCGCACACATGTCGGCACACCCTTCAGACGCGCCATGGCCTCATACGAACCTTCACCGAAGGCTCCAGTGACTACTTTCGCATACGCCCGCGCACCGCTCACACGTTTCGTTGCCCAGAGCTCCACCAAAGGCTCCAGTGGCCGCGTTTGCATGCGCCCGCCGCACACATTCCGGCACACTCCTCACAGGTTTCCAAGGCTCCATTGGTTGCGTTCGCATGCGCCCGCCGCACCCATTTGGGGACACCCCATCACACGTTTCGCGGTCCGATATGGAGCTCTATTGAATGCCCCAGCGGTGGGGTTCGCATGCGTCCGCCCCACCCATGTCGGCATAGCCCTCACACGTTTCGTGGCCCCGTAGGGAACTCCACCGCGGTTGCGTTCGCATGCGCTCACCGCTTCCATTCGGCATAATATTCACAAGTTTCGTGGCCCCATGGGGAACCCCACAGAAGACAGTACTCACAACTGCGTTACTCACAACTGCATAGTCGGGTCCTGCGCCTGGTGAAGTCTTAGTTAGGTCGAGTGTGCGCGGCTCTCAGGCGAAAGCCACAGTTTGAAAACGATCCGTCGTCCATCTGTGCAATGGCTCCAACGTTTAAGCCAAGTGTACTTTGCGCTCAGGCAAGGGCCAGGTTTTGAAAACGACCTGCCCGCCACCCCTGACCCCCCCTGCAAATTCAAGACGCATGTGCGCGGCGCTAAGTCGAGAGCACATATAAAAAAGGACCCGCACTCCAATTTGAAATTGTTGCAAAATGTTAGTTCAGGATCAGAAATGGTGAGGAAGTCTCATACGAAACGCCCGGCCCGCACTTTCGACTGGCCTCGGGGTGCGACAGGGTGGAGTTGTGTTTCAGGAAGAGGGATGGAGGCCCAGACATGTTCCAGTTGGGAGAAATAGCGGTGGTAGACTTTTGGCATGTTTTCGGCTTCGGGGGGAGTTCGCCGGGCCCTTAGACCGTTCAACAATTATTCGGGTTGAAACCAGCCTTGTAGAGGAGGGGGAAGGGGTGGGTGGGCTCACCGGGTCGAGGTTCGAGTTTTCCGACGTTCTCGACGGTTCCCAGCGGTCTTCCAACCTCGGGATGCTTTCAGCAGTTATTCCTCGCCGAACTCGTTCTGGGGGTGCCCGAACCATCACGAACGGCCGGCGGAAGCCCGAGTTATGACCCGATGACCGAGGGGGAGGGCGGGGGAGGAGAGGGAGGAGGAGGAGGAGGAGTAGGAGGAGGAGGAGGAGGAGGAAGAGCAGGAGGAGGAGGAGGAGGAGGAGGAGGAGGACGATGAGGGCCAGAGTAAACCCAGGATGAATCGACGACGCTGCAGTAGGCTCATCCGTCCAGGGCCCCCTCCCCATGAGCTCCCGCCAGAGTTCCGAGGTGTCTCCTCGAAGGATGGGCGCCCCATAGTCCAATAATTCGCACATGTGGACTATCGAGGGGCGTTTTTGGGGTGCCTGTAGAGCCCAATTGGGGCTCTCTTGGGCTCACTTGGGGGCCTTCTAGGGGCCCCCTTGGGCCGTTCCAGGAGTCCATCGGGCATGGGGCAAGCGGAGGGCCAAACTCGCCCCCCGAAGGCGAAGCGCATCGGGGCTTTCCATGGTTGTGACCTCCCGGAATCACTTACGCCAGAGGGCTGGTGGGATTCGCTTGATGTGTGACGAATTCGCTCGGCCCGAAGGCTCGCCTCGCATAGGGCCCAACCCAAATGCGGCCGAGCGTGGCGCACCGCGTGCCCTCCCGCTCCTCAAGAGCTGCACACCACGAAAAGCAGTGCGGGCACGGGTGCCGGCCGAGCCAGCGCGCAGAGGCGCGCCGCACTCTGTGCGGTGCACGGTCCGCGCGAGAGGGGAGGGGGGGGGGGGGACAGGTGCGGGGGGGGGGGATGCGAGTCCTGCCTCCGGGGACGCGATGAGTCGGGCGGAGCTCCCCGTGGGCCACGCACGCGGGAGGAGCGTGCCGGAACACGAGAGGAGGCGGGGAGGCCGCTGTGCGGGCCGTGTCCGTGGTGCCGCAGGCAGCGTGCCCTTGGGGGCACGAGACGTGCCAGGGGCGCACCGATTTGGGCGGACGGGACGCGGTGCACAGCCTGGCTCTGCGGCCGCAGGTGGAGCCCACCATGTGAAGGACGAAGCGTGCGAGAGGCGTGCCGAAAGGGGCGGGCGGACGATAAGTGAGCCTCGTCCCTGGGCCAATGTGGCGCGCTTCAGAAAGGGCCTTGCCTGCGAGGATCGCAGGACTTGGCATCTCTTCCTCAGCAGAAGCCAGCGGAAGCAAAACGAGGGCGGTTCAGCCGTGGGCCCAACAGCAGAGCGGGTTGGAATCAAATCGCCAGCTGATTTGATCCATGTGTTGCTCTGCGGCATCCCTCGAGGCTTGCAGCACTTTTCAGAGCTCAGCGCTGAGCCCAATACATACAGCAGACACGGCTGAACTGCCGATGGCGGTACAGTCAGTGTGTTCGAATCAGGCACGCGTTGGTTTCGAAGGGGGCGCGATTCTTCTCGGGGCCTTTCCATAGGCCCTTGTTTCGCTCCTCGTGCAAGCAGGCGCAACTGAGGTCCAAAAGGGGCGTCATTCCTTATCCAATGTTCCTTCTAGCATGACTTCGACTGTGAGGGGGCAAGGCCGTCCACTGTGGGAAGGCCAGAGTAGAAGCCCTGAAGGGTGACGGCAGGAAGGGCCCATGGACTCGCGAAACGGCTCCGTGAGGTATGGACGCAGAAGGAGGAGACGGAGGAAGGGGAGGAGGACGAGGAGCGGGGGAGGAGGAGGGGTGAAGAGGAGGAGTGAGGAGGAGGTGGAGGTAATCCAATAGCCCTTATAACGGCGACGATGGAACACAGTGCCGGGGAACTGCTTTGAACATCACCAGTCGTTCAAAGCAGTGCCCCGGCACTGCTTTGAACGCTGCGGAAATGCGATCAGCAGGAGCCTTCGTCTGTTCCTTCTCCTCTTCTCGTCGCTGTATGCTCTTCCTTGTCCTCCCTCCTCCCCCGTTCCCTCTCTAATTAATTACCTCGTTCTCCCAGTCTCACGCGCACTCTTCCTCCCCCCTCTCCTCCTCCTCTTCCTGCTTCTCCTCCTGGTCCTCCTCCTCCTCCGCCTCCTCCCCCTCATTTGTTATATTTCTCCGTCCTTGTCCTCCTGTCCCCGTTCTCCTTCTCCCTCTCCTCCTCCTCCTCCTCCTCGTCGTCGTCGTCCTCCTCCTCTTCCTCCTCCTCCTCCTCCTCCTCCTCTTCCTCCTCCTCCTCCTCCTCCTCCTCACCTTCTTCCTCCTCCTCCTCCTCCCCCTTTTCCTCTCCCTCCTCCTCCTCCTTCTCCTCCTCCCCCTTCCCCCTCTTCCTCCTCTGCTATCACTCCTCCATAATTCCTGTCCGCTCCTCCCCTTCACTGATCTTCCTCTTCGTCATCATCATCCCTTTCGTCGCACGCCTCTTAATCCTCAATCGGGTCCCAATCTTCTCGACTTTCTTGTCATCCGCGTCCTTGGCTGTTGGAGGGGCCTCAGGAATTCTCAGGGCTCTTGTGTTGCACGCGAAGGCACACCTCCCAGGAACGCATCATCCTCCTCACATTCACCCTCCTCCTCCTCATCCTCCTCCTCCATGCACGTTCGGCTCAAGCCCGCGCCGGCTCCATTAGGTTTCACGGCGGTTGGGCGGGCTCGCGCCCGCCTCCGCGGCCTGCAGTCGGGGCAGAGATGCGTGCAGGGTGGGATGACAAAGCGGAAGAGGAAACACGGGCCGCAGTTGCGGATTCTTCAAAGAGCAGCGGCGGCGGTTGGGGAACAAGTGGGGTTGGGGCGGCCGCAGTGGCGGATACGGCGGCGGAGGTGACCGCAGTGGCGGCTGGGGCGGCGGAGATTCTCTTGGCGGATGGAGAGGAAAAGCGCAGGATGGCGGCGACGGAAGTGACCGCAGTCGCGGATGGGAGGGCGGCGGATGGGGCGGCTACGGATGCGAGGGTTGGGGAATGGAGGGCGCCCGCTGGTGGGACGACGAGGGTGGCTGGTGGAATGCATGGGAAGGTGGCCGCTCGAGTGCCTCGGCAGGTTCTCCTGCCGCGGAGCCCGCGGCCGCAACAGCGGCGGGCAAAGGAGGCGGTCCCCTGCTTCCCCCAGGGCGCGAAGAACAAGGCGCAGTTGCGCTGTTTCAATTTGTGCGCAATGAGCCGCTGCCAATTTTCAAGTTGGAATTCTTCGAGAACTTCAGGGCGAACTGGAACGGCAATTATAAGCAGCACAACGCGGCCTTGAAGTGGTTCCGAGACGATTACGAAGACCGAGAAAACCCTTTCGGCAGCCGCGCGCCCGTCTTCGGAGGTACCGCAGTTGCGGAGGAAATTTCGAAGATCCTTAAGTACCGCGCAAAGGGGGAGGCGCAGGACAACAGGGATTGGGACTGGGACCGCACTGTCAAAGTGCCGTGGTCTTGGCTGGAGATGGTCGCGCAGATGGATGGACCTACAATGCTGCGCGTCGTGTGCGGCCCTGACAATGACCGCAGTCGCGGGTTGGTCCGCTGCGAGTGCCGCCCGTGCCCTAGCAGTCTCGACAACATGAGGCACACTAAAGGGGTGGACAGAGGACAGGCGCAAAGAATCCCTCTGCCCCAGTGGGATTTCGTCCTCAATGTGGTGCACGACCCGGCTATTCGCGGCCACCACCTGGTCGAACCCGATTCATCTCTGTAGGTGGAGAGGCCCGCACTTCGAGGTCCCGTCGGGCCCGAGGGCGAGGTCTCGCAAGAGCATGGCCTCGACGCACGGTCTGAATGTTCCTCCCCATATCCGAATCCTTGGCGTTCGACCGAGCAAGGGCGCAGCTGCAACCGCGGTGGTCCGCGCAGCCTTGACACCGCAGTCGGGATTGCGCAGCCATGGAACCGCAGTTGCGGGGACCGATCGCGTGACGCCGCGCTCGTTTGACTCACTATGCGCGCTTTCGGCCGCAGTTGCGGCGCTGCCTTCTAGCGACTTCATACAGCGTGGCCGCAGTTGCGGCGCTCCCACGACTGACCGCTGTAATTAGGTGCTTCGGGCGCGCATCACCTCCGTTGAAGCACTCGTGACGTTAATTAGCGCGGCCGCTGTTGCGGAGACAGGTACTTAAACAGATGGATCCGCAGTTGTTCGTCGTCCTCGTCGCCCCTTCCCCGTCGTCCTCGTCGCAGTCTCCTCCCTCCGCCTGTCCTCCTCGTCGCAGTTCCTTCCGTTGGCCGTAGCCCGCCTCCGTTGGCCGAGTCATTTCCCGTCGTCCTCGTCGCTTTCCCCCCCGAGGGCCGCAGTTGCGGACTTTGTTGATTCCTCCTCCTCCGTTTCTTGCCCGTCATCCTCGTCGCAGTCCCCTTGCTCCTTTCACCCTCGTCTGAGCTCTTCGCGCCATCCTCTTCCGTCGCGTCCTCTCCCTCCTCCTCTTCGCCTTCCTCGTCCTCATCCCCGCCGTCTCCCTCGTTGCCGTTCCTCTCCCCAGCCGGCCGCAGTTCCCCCGTCGGACGGGGGCCGCGCGCGGCCACGCCATGGACCCAGCTCGCAAAGCCGAGGTCGACAAGCGGTTCGCCGAGCTGAAGCAGCAACTGCGGGAAAGGTTCGGCCTGCAAGGGGCTGCCGCGGATGCCGCAGTCGCGGAGCCGACGGAGGACCGCAGTTGCGGAAGCCCCGAGCGACCGCCGCGCGAGGCCACCCCGCAGTCGTCTAGCTCCTCGCGGGAATATCGGCCGCCGCCGCCGATAAGCGCTGCGAGTGGGAGCTCTGCTGGTGGGAGGCGCGAAGAGGCGCAGTTGCGCAGGGCGCACTTGACCCCCAAGGCAAAATGGGGGCCTCGGGCGCAGACGCCGACGAAGCAGCAGGACCAGCCAACAGTGACGGGAGCCGCCACCGAGACCGCAGTTGCGGGGGTGGCCGGCGAGCCAGGTGCCGCGCGCGGCTCATCTGGAAGCAGCGCGCCCTCGGCCGTGCTGCTCGCAGCCGAGTCCAAACGAGGCGCCCAACCCGAAGACGAGGCCGCCTCCCAGGAGAAAGCCGCCGAGACAACCGCCTCGGCCGATTCGCGGCCGAGGAATAGGCCGCCTCCCACGGAAGACTCGCCGCTGTCAGAACCGCAGTCGCGGGGTCGCGCGGGGCCTCCGTCGGAACCGCAGTTGCGGGAAGATGCGGGAGCACCGCGGAAGAAGCAGCGGACCAGGTCCCCTCCAGGGAGAAACTACTTTGGGGAACGCCCCAAGTGGAACGAAGGATTCCTTCGTACAGCAGACGGCAATCGGGTTCCGTCCACCATCGCTTTGGTGTTCAACGTGGTGGTCTTCACGAAGGTGGCAACAAAGGAAGATGTCTTCAGGTGCATCTTGCACCAAACTGCGGCGGTCGTCTTCGTCGTATGGGACCCCGAGCTGTTCCGCACGGGGAACGTCGAAGGCGCGTGCAGCTACGACGTTCCCGTTGGACTCAGGACTGCCGTCGAAGACGCTGTCACTTTGAAAAACAACACCGCGGAGCTAAGTCGACGTTGACCTTTCCAATACACGGCGTGTGCTTCGTGCTCCCGCCGCATAATCGCAGAGACCCGCAGTTGCGGTCATGTTGGTGGCCCCCCACCCGTCTCGTTCCTGCGTCTTGATGCTTTGACGCATCTGATATCCTACCGCGGTGAGCCCGGGTGTTGCCGTCGTTCCAATCTCCAGTCCACCGTTCTCTCCAACAAAGATCACGCATACAGTAATACAGCGTGGCATCCAGTTTCTTCAATAGCGTTCGGCCTCCTGAATTATATGGCGGGCCGGGCACCTGGTGGTCTAGCCCCTACACTCGCAGCATTTGGCCAGGGTGCGTCCACTTCACCTGCGCTGGGAGGTGCTCAGGGCTGGACCCGCCCTGTTCGGAGGCCTTGTGGAGGGCACACGCGTCATGCATCCGAATTACGTCCTCCCCATTGGCCCGTGCGACGTGCGCATTGCGGACTACAACACGGATTATGCAGGGAGGCCGTCGAAGAACGATCCCCCGTGGCTCCCTGATTGGATGCATCGAACAAGCGACTCCATCATCTCTCGGCGCTGGGTCCCAGCGAAGTACATGCCCAAGTGGGAGGATGACCCTGACCGCAGTAGCGGAGTCAGAGAAAAGCTCCACTTTGCAGCGCTGCCCCCAATCGGCAAGGTCGTTCAGAAGGAGCTCAACGAGAAGACCTTCAGCACGCACTGGTGCGAGGGCATCCACCAAAACATCGTCTTCGTCGGCCACGGACGCGCAAGTCGGGCGAGCAAGCGGAAGCACGAAGAGCCGCGATCTGCCGCAGTTGCGGACGAGCGGTGAGTGCGGCAAGACCGAGGAGCCGCAGTTGCGGAACAGAGCTCGGTTCTACTGGGCGCCTGCTGCCTGCGTAGTGCATCCCATTAGCGATGGAGTGCATGTTGCGGTGTAGGATAGCCCGCAGTTGCGGGGTTGCGGTTGCCAAGCCGCAGTTGCGGTTGCGTATAATAGGAGAGCACGCGGTTGCGAAGCCGCAGTTTGCAATAAATGTGCGCGCGCTGGGTCATCATCATCGTCGTCGTCCGTCCTCGTCGTCGTCGCTGCCGTCGTCGTCGTCGCGTCTGTCGTCTGTCGTCAGCAGTCGTCGTCGGTCGTCGTCGTCGTCAAGTCTGTCGTCTGTCGTCAGCAGTCGTCGTCGTCGTCGTCCCTCCTCCCTCCTCCCTCCTCCCTCCTCCCTCCTCCCTCCTCGTCCTCCTCCAGGCCGCATCCCCCCGCCACCTCCGTCCTAGCTGTCCTTCCCCTTCCCCTCCTCGTCCTCCTCCAGCTTGCACCCCCCTCCCTCCTCCAGCCTGCACCCCCCCCAACCTCTCGCCCGATATTTTGGATTAAAACTGAGCCTTCAGTCGTCCGCAGGCATTCGGCTCAGCAGGTCGTTGGGCTCCTGGCACACACGCCTCCACCCTGAGCGACGGACGTCGTGCCATAGTCCGCCATATCGGAGCTCCGGGCCCCAGTGGCGGACAGCGTCGGCACAGATATGAACGACAGCGTCGGCACAGATAATGCCGCTGTGGCGGACAAGAAAGCCGCAGTGGCGGACGAGACAGCCGCAGTTCCAGGCGGAACGCAAGGGATCTTTCAGAGGGCCAACGCCTTGAGGTCTAGATTCAGGACAGGGGACAAGGTGCTCCTCCCTGTGCTCATGCTCGCCCCGCACACGGGCAACCGAGGCGGGCACTACCCTCAGCAGGAAAGGGTTCGGGAACTCGCTGTGAAAATCTTCCTGGCTGGATTCACGCAAGCCGAAGCTGACCACGAAGGTGTCTGCGTTCAGATGTACCCAGCACAAGAGCTGGTGCAGAGAAAAAAGGAGGACCCGAAGTTCCAGACGTACACAGAGTACAATCTGGAAAAAGCGACCGGCCACCTCGCTGCGTGCTTCGACCGCAGTTGCGGAACTGACGTTGCGTATGGGACGTGTTCGCACTCCCACTTGTGCCTCGTGTTGCGGGCGTGCGCCCTGGGAGCCAAGTGGCCCATCCCCCAAGGCATGGAGTTCACGGAGGACGAGAGCGCGAGGCTGAAGCGCGTGCTCGATACGGACGGCAATCTCGACATGGCCGCAGTGGCGGAACATGACCCTGTCGCTAAGAAACTCGTGCAGGGGGGTATGCTCATGGAAGTGCTTAGCTGGAAAATCATGGACGAGGAACCCACTGGTTCTTCGCTCATCAGCCAGTCCCTCAATAAAGGAGCCGATTTTGC
>CAUYUJ010022622.1:105994-121025 GCA_963575745.1 Prorocentrum cordatum | reverse complement strand
CTCGGCCGTGCGAATCTGATAGCGCGCGGAGGACAACAGCCCGTCGATGACAGAAAGCATCCGGGGAGGCAGGCCCTTGCGCTCGAAAATCTTCCTCGCCACCGCGCGCGGGGCACGAGGATGCGCCTTGCGTATGTCATTAAGAGTGAGGATGACCGAGCAGAGCCGCGGAGCGCCCCCCTCTTCCGGCGGGAGCAGGTACCGATTCACACATTCAGCGACCACACGCAGAACGAACAAAGGCCCGATAGTGGAACGATTCGCCCGGAAGCCCCACTGCGTCTCAGGGAGGACGCCTTCGCCTTCACCAAAAGTGGCCAGGCGCAGATCGATCACTTTGGCCAGAATACGGGAAACGATCGAGAGCAACCAAATGATGCGATAGTTGTTTAAATCGGACCGGGACCCTTTTTTATACAACATGACGCCAATGGCGGCGCCGACCTCAGTCTCCCACGCCTCTGGCGGCGTGTCCCACAGCGTGATGACTAGCTTCGCGGCGGCCATGGTGGAGTTAGGGCCAGCAGAGCGGATGGTGCCGATTGTGATGCCGTCCTTCCCGCCGGCGCTGTCCTTCATCCGCCCGATGGCCCGGAGCACCTCAGGGAGGGAGGGGGTGTTGCCCAAATCGTGCTGGACCGGACCCTGGGGAGGCAGGAAGGCTTCAAGCTCCGGAGGCATCTCAAAAGGCTCGTTCCCAATCGACTCAGCGTGCGTGGCGATAGTTTCAAGAGGAAAATCGATCTGACCCTGGCGATGCTTGTCCGCAAGATTGATTCCAAGATGGCGCAATAGCTGGTAAAAGGCCCGAGTGTCATGAAGGAACATGGCCCGATCGATTTGGTCGCACACCTTCCGCACGAAAGCCCCGCGGCAGCGACTACGATATCGGGCCAGGGACCGGCGATCGGACCGCAGCTCATTTTTTAATGCTCGAATGCGATCCGGGTCCTGGCACTCGTGCAGCACTTGCAATTTCGAGGTTATTCCATCATTTCGCTGAGCAATGACCTGCAGATCCTGCGTGGTGTAGGGGACGCCCTTCTGCGGCGGTCTTCCCCGCCCCACTGTGGCTTCCACAGACGCAGTCAACAAACTCAGGTACGAGGAACACGGGACATCCGGACCCGTCGCCAGATCATCATCAATAAACAAGGAGGTGGTGGGCATCAGTGGCCAAGAGAGAAGGGAACCGTTAGCGCCTAGCTTCGCGCCCCGATCGGCCTCCTCATTGCCCGGATTCCCCGAGTGACCCTCCACATGAGAGAAACTGATGTCAAAATGCACGCGCGCGCGCTGGAGCCATCGCCGACACGTGAAAACAAGATCGGGGGAGCTGCGAGGTTGCCACACACCAACAAGCAGCTTGAACGCGCACATGCTATCGAAACGCACGTGTACACTACTACCATGCGGGAGCACACTCTGGGAACACAAATACACACACAACATGCACAACGCAGACAACTCGCCCGTGTTATTCGACTGGACCGACGACCCAAGAAAATGTGGGTGATCGGGAGAAAGAATCACGGGGCCACAGTGAGTCTGCCAGCCATCATTGTACCCTCGCGTGAAACACCACCCAGCCTTCGAGGTGCCGTTGCGGACTGCGCGGGGCCCTCCACGACACGACCCGTCCGTGTAGAACACGACAGCACCGGGGGGGGCGTCCTCCGGGCCCTCGAGGAGAGTGGCCGTGCCGAAGGGCAGAGGAGTATCAGGGTAGGCGGCCTGGAGACGAGCGTCGAAATCCTGAGCCAAGGATTTACGAGCCTGTCGGGCCCCAGGAGACGGACCGCGCAAAGCATCGATCCGGAGCGGGAGGACCTCTTCTGCCTCTCGGGCGTGGCCCCACGGGGCACGACGCCGGCCCCGGGGGTGCGCAACCGAGGGGACATGAAACACAACGTCTTTAGCTCGATGATCAGAGAAACTCACAGCATGCGCGCGCAATCGCTGAGCCCACCCCGCATGGCCCCGAAGAACATAAAACCCATCGAGCTCGTACCAACGATGATTCACACTGTGCCTCCACGTACCCCGGAATGAGCAACGCAAGAACCCGTCTAACCGAGCGAAGCGTTCGACGCCAGCTTGCCAGCGCAAGAGCTCCCTACCGCCATCCGTCGTGGCCTGCGGGAGCCCCCGGCCGCCCTCGCAATCCGTGCCGGAGATGTGCCCATTCCAATCCCCTCCCCAAAGCACGACATCAGCAGCCCCCGTCAGGGAATACGAGAAAGCAGTAGCCTCCTCGAAGAAGAGAGAGCGAGCATCCCTGTCATGCGTGCTACTTGGGGGGGCATAAGAGGAAGCAAAGGCAATCTCGCGATCCTGGTAAGTGATGAGGAGGCAGAGAGAGCGATGAGAACCCACCCGGATACGACACCCCTGGTCCAGCCACATTTTTTTCCAAGGAGAAGAGAGGAGAAAACCAACATGATGCCACTGAACAAACAAAAACTCTTCGAGGCAAACCATCTGGACGCTGGGCTGCTGCACTTCCCAATCACACGCTTCACCATGCAACTCGGTCAAACACGAAACTTCCCACCCAACACGCCGAGCATCCAAAAGCATCTGGCGCAACTTCGGCCCATGGCTCATGAGGCGCCAGTTCAAACCCTGGCAATTAATAGTGCTCATGCATATTCTCCCCACCGTCTGTTTACGAGAAGAACGATGTGGCTTACGAATTCGACCTCGCAGGCGCCCGGAGCACCCCGGGACCAGAGTCTCCGAGATGACCGGACCTGGACGGGTAGTCTCAACCCGTGCTGGAGGGGTGGTCGGGTACTGTTCTCGCGCCTGAACAGGCGCGCCCTTATCGTGCCCCCGAGCCAAGACACGATGCAGGCGAAGTGGTTTCGCTATCTGGGGTTCGGCCTTCACACAAGCATGAAAGAGAAGCAAAAGGAGATAGAGACGAGATGAAGGACGGGGGGGAGCGGGGGAGACCGCAACACGCTCTTCCCAGGGGCCCTGCAACGTCCACCCCTCATCGCCCATCCCCGTACCCTCACCCCTAACCTCCCCAGAATAGCTTACCAGTGGGGGGATCTGCCGCTGGAAGTCCGCCGTGCCGCAGTGGCGTACTCCGCGTTCCTCGTGGCGCCTGCGATGAGGCTCTCCCCGTGCCAGCGTACAGCAGATGGACAACATCCTGCCCCGATTTTTGTGCTCGCCCCCGCGCCCCCAAGGTAGCACTGGCAGGCTATGGCGCTATGCGCCCCGCGGTGCGCAGCCAATCCACACTGCATCGGGGGCGGGGGAGCGCGTGGAAGTCTGCGCCGTCGCCCCGGTTGCGCGGGTGGCGCAGCATTTTGCCCATCAACCGTTCCCCAGGGTCAGCTCTCCGCCCTGGCGGCTGACAGTCGAGGAAAGACGCGCAGATCCATGAGCAGAAGGCACTCCTGCTGGAGGTCGGGGTTCCGCCCCCTCCCCTCCCCTCGGGCGCCGGCCCCCTCCTCGCCTGGAGTTGTCTGGAAGGTCTCCCGCCCCCTCCGCGTGCTGTGTCCGCACAGTCACACCGGTTTTCACAAGGTCGGCTTCCCGACGGCTCTCTGCAATCCGATTGCTTGCGGTGTTGCATGATGGTGCTCCCGCTGCAGCGTCGGCCTCATTTGCGGATCGGCGCTTGGCTCCCGCCGTTCAGGCTGGTGCTCTCGCCACAGCGCGGGCCACTTTTCTCAAGCCGAGTCTTTCTTCGTCGTTGTCGCCCCCCTCATTTCCCCCTCCCCTGCCTTCCCCTGGCCTTCCTTTTCCTCCCCATCCTTCCGCTGCATTTCCTGCTGCTGCTCTTCGTCCTCACCATCGTCCTGCCGCTCCCTCTTCTGCTCGCACGCCACCTCCTCCTCCCCCCCCCTGTGCGCGCAGCTCCCGCCCCTGCTCCCGATGGCGCACACCACGAAGTGGCCTTGCACCGTGGGAGTGGCCGGTCGCGTTTCTGCTGGCCCTCCGCGGCCCCGCCCCCGGATGCGCCCGCGGCCCTCCGTGGGTGGCCCCGGCAGGCGCCGGCGGGCGCCGCCGTCCTCCCGCGGCCCCGGGGCCGTGGCTTCCGCCGGAGCCCGCGCGTCGTCCTCGGTTCGGCGGCGAGCGAGGCCTTCGAGGGCTGCTGCTCTCGTCGGCGGCGAGCGGGGGGGGAGCTCGAGAGAAGCCAGCCTCGAACTCATCCCTATCCCTTGAGATGGGCGAGCGAAAAGCGAGGGCGAGCTCTGGGATGCGCCCCCAAAGCTGAGGGATTCCGTGAGATCGGCATCGAGGTGAGGTGAGGCCAAACTCGGGGATAGGGATCTGCCTCAAATTGGTAAGAGATGGGCGCGGGCGAGGCGAGGTGGGATCTCAGACGAAACGCGAGCGCACCTAGCTTGTCCAGGGGAGCGAAAAATTGCATAAACATGAAAACTCGGAGGTCCGCGCGGATTTCTTGGCTCCGCGCTGGACCCTCCCTGGCGCGCGGGGCGCGCCAGGGGCGGCGCCGGAGGCGCTGCCAGGCGGCCCCAGCGCGGATCCGAGAAGTCCGCGCGGACCTCCGAGTCATTATTCGGAAACTGGAGCATATACATTACCAGTGGCGGGCTGTTGTTCAATCTCAGGATTTGTCTAGGGTCGGGGACGACATCAGGGTGGTGTGGTGTATACTTTTTCCCAGCTTCCCCAGGGAAACAACAACAAATTGTATACACCAGGATCCCGTGTACACCAGGATCCGCTTTCCTGTGCGAGTTTCGGTGCGGGGCCGGAAAAAGCGTCGGTGCTTAGCTCCTTCATTCTGTTTATGTGATTGTTCGTTCCCCTGTCTTCGCGCCCCCATCTAAAATGTCTTAGGTTTCTTGGGTTTTGATGGTTTTGCGATGGAAAGCGTGGCGCTCCCACACCAAAAGTCAGCGAATGTCCTGGGGTCTCAGGGCTGGGTTTCTTTAAGGGGGCCCAGGGACACACAAAAAAATACAAGCAAATCCCAGGATTCCCGATAGTCTTCTTGGTTTTCGTCTTCCCCCCCGTTGTCTTCATTTTCCCATATTGTCCGGGGAATCGGCGATTAATTGTGTCTGTCTATTTTCTCCCCTCCCGCCCACAGCGCTCTGGCCCTGCGCGCCTGGCTGCTGTTGCCCGGCGGGCTGCTCATCGTCGAACTCTTCGGCGTCTGAGCGCCCCTATTTCCTCTCGGCCGTTCCCCTCCCTCTTTGCTCGCAGGCCAAGTCGCTATTTAGTCCCCATGCATAGCTTCTCGCTGGAGCGGATTTCGCCGCTTCCTCGCTGACGAGCAAGTGTTTTGCCCCTCCTGATTATTGTGGGAGGCTTCTTGTGGTATGGCCTCCTTTCGGGGACCCCGCGGGCGGTGGATGTGGATGTATTCGGGCTCCCGGGGGCCAAACTATATCCATACCCGCCGCCCGCTGGGGCACCGGGGGACGTCGTTTCCCAGGCGGTGGATGCGGAGAGATCCCCGCCTCGCACCACTGCAGTTCGTCGCGCCCCCCTCGCCCTGGGCGCCACCGAGGGCCCCCGAGCCTCGGGCCCTCCTCCACGGAGACCTGGGGGCCTCGGTTCCCCCTGCCGGGGCGACCTCGGGCGCGAGCGCACCCAGCTTGTCGTGGCTCGCTCCCATATAGTGTCGGGTCGGGCACGTCCCCCTGCAGGCGGACTTTGGACGAAACGTGGAGAGTCGTAACAAACAGATCTCCCAGAGAACCAAACACAGTCAAAGAAGTCGTCCCCGCACTACTCTTGGACGGTGGCTGGCTACTCCTCCTGCAGAGGGTCAGGCCCGGCCGAACCCAGCCGTCGCGCCCCCCTCGCCCCCCGGCGCCAGCGAGGGCCGCCGAGCCTCGGGCCCTCCTCTTCGGAGACCGCGGGGACTCGGTGCCCCGGCCGCGGGGACCTCGGGCGCCCGCCTCCGAGGCCTGCAAAAAGTCGGGGGGTGGACAGGCCTCCTACCCTGACGCGTCGATGAAGGAGTTGGCCGTTTTCGGTTCGCGAGAGGGCGTCGCGGCCGTCATTTTTGCGGGTCCAGGTCCGTCGGTTTCGGCCCCAGGCCGTCTTCATTAAGGGGAAGTTTATTAAAGGGAGGTTTGTCCATCGCCGAAAGAGGGCCCCAGGGTTAGGTCGGGCACGTCCCTCTACGGAGGAATATCCAGAAATGGTTACAAAATAGTAGGGGGACGGTTTTTGAACATCTGCTGGACTATTTTGGGATATTTTTCTAGTGGTGCCTTTTTTTATCTTTCGTCCCAAACTCCGCCTGTCGGAGGACATGCCCGACCTAACCCAAGGGGGGTCCCCACTCCGCGCACGCGTGCCTCGTCGGGCGGCGGGCGAGGCGGGGAAGCTCGAGGTTCGAGGTTTTCGGGGTTTCCAGGGTTATCCAGGAAGCTCGTGGTTTCTTGCCGGTCTTCCGGCTTCCAGATGCGTTCCAGCGGCTGCGTTTTGCCGAGAGCCTTCTGGGGATGCCCGGATCGTCTCGAACGGCCGCCGGAGACCCGAATCGTGACCCGAAAATTGATTTCGGCGTCGCGCGTGGGGGGGGACGTGAGAGGGAGAACGCTCTCCCAGAAGGCGGCGGGACTTCTCGAATGCCGTCCGGCCTTCTGAAACGGTTTGTGCGTCTTCGGGGAAGTCTCAGGAAATTCTAGACGTTTCGCGTAACCTTCGCTTCAGGCCGACGCGGTCAGGTGGCCCCTGGCCTGCTCCCGGCTGTTGTCGGCCTCCACTGCTGACCGGGGGGTTCAGTGGGGTCTCGCTACGAATTCCATGCATGGGTCACATTGGGAATGGGCGGTCAGGTGGCCCCTGGCCTGCTCCTGGCTGGTGTCGGCCTCCACTGGTGACCCGCAAGGTTCAGTGGGGTCTCGCACGCTGCCGACGCACGCTGCCGACCTCGGCATGTGTGACTCGGTGCGCCCGTCGGCTGCTTTTTCCTGCAAGGACACTGCTGTACAAACAAGAGGTACTGCCGTGTGCAGTCCTATCTGTGACGAGGTTGCCCCTTTTCACTCTTGCGCTGACACGATGTAGTTTTGTAGCCTACGGCACGGACGTCGTCCGGGTGTGCCCGTCGGTCCTGCTCGTCTCTGACGGTCCCTTGTGCCGACTCACGCCGAGTGATTGACCTCTGCGTGTTTATGGCCGCGCCGCCGCGCCATTTTAGCTGCGCTTACTTGCTGGCCGTCACTGGGATCTCCACGCCACCGGGTTGGGAGTTTCGTTTCTGGCTCTTTTTCTGGGTGGCTGCCCGCGCGTTCGCTTCGCTTGCCTCTCTTTTCTTGCTGCCTAGTCGCGGCCCGACTAGTGTTCGGACGGCTTCCGAGGTGCTTCGCGAGCCCGCAGACCAAAAAGAAGTAACCTCGCCAGCCGCAGCTCTGCCTTCAGTCCCCGGCGTCGCTCCTCGGCGGCAGTTCCGGCGGCCGTTGATTCGCGCGCCTGGGTAACTAGATGTGGCTCGTAGCGCAGGCTGACTTCGGACGCCGCCTGCACCTGCGCTTCCGCTTGCGGCCGCGACGGAAAAACCGCACCAGTCCATCCAGAAACGGTGCCCCGACGAGTTGGCAGTGTTGCCCTGATCAGGGATTTGGATGAGCGTGCGTCCCAATAAACTTCATAGCCGTTGATTTGCGTGGGGATGTGGTTGCACGTCTCACCCAGGCTTTTTTTTATACATAGGCTGGGTAAGACGTTACACCCCAAGAGGGGGAGCATGGAGGAGGAATCGGAGGAGAACGATGATGAGGAGGAGGGGGGGAAACGGAGGAGGAGGAGGTGGCAGTGGGCGACAGGAGGGAGGAAGGAGGAAGGACGAGGAGTAGGCGGATGAAGCAGGGGAGGAAGAGGAGGAAAAGGAGGAAGAGGAGGAGGAGGAGGAGGAGGAGGAGGAGGAGGAAGAGCAGTAGGAGGGCGAGGAGAAAGGCCGGAGGCCTCTCGGATGCCTCTCGGAGTCGCTTCGGATGTCTTTCGAGAGTTTCTCGGAGTCCTCTTGGGAGGCAGGGGCCGGAGAAATTCGGAAGGCGGGAGCGGAGAGAGGAAATCTAGGTCTCCCAGATGGGATCCGAGTGGGTGGGGTCGGAGGATTTCGCCGCATCGCCGATGTATCGGCGGTTCGGCTCTATGTGGAACCCGATTTTCTCCGCGCCGACATCGCCAGTGCATCGACGATGCGGCGCGGTGCTCTAACCCCATCTCTAACCCCATCTGCCCCGAATCCATCTAGGAGGCCTCTAGGGAAGGATATCGAGGAGGTGGGGGTGATGAGGGGGGCGCAATCAGGAACCAGGGGGGAGCAGGGAAATGAGGGAAGGAACGGGGAGAGGGGGGGCAGAAGGGGACGGAAGACGAGAGCTGGTGAGAGGAGTAGGACGAAAAGGAATTGAGGGGAGGAGATATCGGGGGAGAAGCCGGACGAGGAGGAGGAGGAGGAGGAGGAGGAGGAGG
This sequence comes from Prorocentrum cordatum, assembly GCA_963575745.1. NCBI lineage: Eukaryota > Dinophyceae > Prorocentrales > Prorocentraceae > Prorocentrum > Prorocentrum cordatum. The sequence goes on along the minus strand of CAUYUJ010022622.1, from coordinate 112,598 downwards.
AGTTTCCTCCCGCATCGCCGCCTCGCGCGTCCCCCCCTCCTTCCCGCTGGCGGCCGCGCGAGGAGGCGGCGAAGCTCAAAGCGGAGTGCACCGAGTCCGTCGAGGCGGGCCCTCCCGCACCTCGGGCGAGAGGCAACGTTAGGAGGGGCACAGGGCGGTGGATTTTCTGCAGTTTTCTTTGCTTCCTCTGTTCTCGGCGGTTTCCCAGCCTTGGTGTGCTCCAGCAGCTGCGCCTCGTCGAGGGTGTCCCAGGGGTGCCAGGATCGTCCCGAACGGCCGCCGGAGAGCAGAGCTTTGGCCCGAAAGCCAAGAGGCAACGATAGAGGAGGGGGGGGGAGGCTCAGGGGGGGATGCAACGACCCCGAGTCGCCCACCCATCACGGGGGCCTGATTCAGATAGCCTACCCCGCCCAGGCGCGTGCGGATTCGCCATCGGAGGCATATCGCCGATCCATCGGCGATGTGTCGCCGATTCCAGCTCGGTGCGAACCCCCCTGAGCCAGTCCCCCCCCTAGAGTTTCTCCTCGGCCCCTTGCCTAGCCCGCGTTTCTTTGTCGGCCCGTCCCGTGGCCCGAAGCAGCGCTGCGGTGGCCCGCACTGCCGTGCTGTCGAACAATTCGCCAGGCGATTGCCGGCGGCATCGGCGAGGCCAGGGCCAGCGACGCGCCCCGCCCCGCTCGGGCCCACCAGCGGCGATGACGGCGGCGGCGAGGGCGCCGAGGACGACGGCGTCGACGACGACGGCGGCGACGCGACGGCGGCGGCGGCGGCGGCGATGACCGCGGCGAGGACGGCGTCGGCGGCGACGGCGACGACAAGGCTGGCGGCGACGGCGGCGGCGGCGACGGGCATGACACCCGCCGCCGCGGCGCCGCCGCGCGGCGGCGGTCGTCCACATGTCGAAGAAGAACACGCGCCATAAACATAAAACTTTTGGCGCTCTGCGCGGATTTCTTGGGTCTGCGCTGGGCCCCCCTCCCTGGCGCGCGGAGCGCGCCAGGGGCGGCGCCGGAGGTGCGGCCAGGGGGGGGCCCAGCGCAGATCCAAGAAATCCGCGCGGAGCGCCCAAAGTTTATATTTATCGTTTTTGTTCTTCTTCTAACATGGGCGACGCTGAACAACGGGGTCATCTGCGCCGACATTCGCGCGTAAGGTCGCGCGTGAGCGCCCTCGTCTCCAATGTAGCGTGCCGCGCCGGCGGCCCGCGTGAACCTCGGCGAAATGTCGCTACGTCATCTCGCGAAAGACCCGTTTCTGATTATCGCTTACATGGGGATGGAACCCGGAGATGGAACGCGATCGAGGTCCGAGGATTCTGGTTTGGTCTTGAGCCTCGGCCGAATGAGGCACAATTGCATCAGAAACGCAAGCGTTTGGGGATCTCAGCCCCGATCCAAGTAATCCACGCGGATCTCCGAAAGTTTAACCTTCTTGCAGCTGTTTATGCTTCTCTCAACCGGATGGCTTCGGGGGCCTCCCAGGACATCCAGAGACATGCTGCAGGTATACAGTCGAGGCGGATCGGTAGGTCGACCCTGCCAAATCAAGGGTGTTCTTGCGTCATGTGTTTGGCGACCCATGCCTTCTACATTACTATGGCAATGTGGCCCTCAGAAGGGTCTTGTCTCCTCTCGCGTGTCCTCTCCAATCAACCTCGACTGTAGTCGGAGGATCGCGCTGCGGCATCTCCGATGCATCGTTCGATGTGGTGAGATCCTCCGACGTCCTCATCTCCGGCCTAATTTGGGCAGCCTCCAACCACGGGATGCGGGTCACAAGCCTTAGGCGGTCCTGCTAATTTTCGGCGTCGGCGGCTAGGCAGAGGGTGACTGCGCTGGCGATGAAGGCATGAACGGGGGCACCGTTGGGCCGCACCATGCAGGAGGAGGAGGAGGAGGAGGAGGAGAAGGAGGAGGGAGGAGGTCACCCATCTGATCACCCCAACCCAACCCGAAGGCTTCAATTTGCCCTCCATTTCCAGTTGGGGGGTTCGGGAAACCTTGAGGAAGCACATGGAGCCTGGACCCCCCCCCCACCCGAAATTCGGGTCTTCGGGTTGGGGTGGTCTGGTAGGTAGTCGGGAGGGACGCGGCCGAAGGAAAAGAAGGACGGGGCGGGCGGCTCAGGGGTCGGAGCGCTCCCCGAGCGTGTGGCGCGGCCGGCCTTGCCGCGGGGGCGCGCGGCGGCGCGGGGCACTGGCGGCTTTCTTTTTTTGATTCAGGAGGTTATTATCCTTTATTCTTTTTTTTTTTTTTTTTTTTTTCTTTTCTTTAACTTCTTTTTTGCTTTTTTTTTTCTTTCCTTATTCTTCTTTCCTCCTCCTCCTCCTCCTCCTACTCCCCCTCCTCCTCCTCATCCTCCTCCTCCTTCTCCTCCCTCCCTCCTCCCTCCTCCTCCTCCTCCTCTCCTCCTCATCCTCTCCCTCCTCCTCCCTCATCTCTCCTCATCCCTCCTCCCCCCCCCCTCCTCCTCCTTCTCCTCCTCCCCCCCCCCATCGGGCGGGCCCAGCACCGGAAATAGATCGCTCCAGAGGGCTCGGGAACGCTCTCGGAGTTGTCGGAGCCCTCTCTGGAGCGGCCGCGGGGGCCTCGGGGTTTGGTTTCTCGTGGAAGGTTTCTTGTCGAACCGCCAGAACTCAGAGATCCCCGATGTTTCTCACTCCGTTGGTGTTCCGGTCGCAGTTTCGGCTGCGCTTCCAAATCCACGCGCAGAGGCGCAGGTGGTTTCTCTGGGGGGGGTGGGCTGGGCTCACAGAGCGCGGAGGCGAGCGCGCGTCGCGCGGCGCGGAGCGCGAGGTTTGAGCAATTTGCTCCTGAGATGTGAGCATCGGGTGGGGTCACAAGCCGTGCCATGACGGCACATCGGCTGCCAGCACAGCCAAGACGGCGAGTCAGGGACCATTTTAGGGGCTCCGGAGGGGGGGGCTCGAGCTTTCGGGCCGTCCCTTCGATGCAGTTCGGGGGAGCCCGTTCCTGGTCGAGGCTCGCCGTGGCCCCGGAAGCCCTCTCGCTTCTTCCTTGGCGTTCCTTCTGGCAGCGTGCCGACTGTCGTCGGGATGAAGCGGTGCTACATGGATGGAGGCCGCGCGCGTTCTCGTCGCGGTGCCGGCGATCGCTCAGCGTGGGAGGTCTGAGGAGACCGCTGGACACACGCGCCTTCGGCGCATTGCAGTTTACTGGACTCAGGGGCAACGATAGGGGAGGATAGGCATCGGGGGGGATGCATCGGACCCCCATCGCCCAGTGATCGCCGATAGGGCTCCGATGGCCCCAGCCTGCCCAGGAAGGTGCGGATTCACTATCGGAGGCCTATCGCCGATCTATCGGCGACGTGTCGCCGACTCCAGGCCGATGCGTCCCCCCCTATGCCAGTCCCCCCGATCGTTGCCCCTCCTGGACCTTGTGATGCCCGCGCGGATTCGAGGCCTGCGTGTCGTCTCTGCGAGGCTGGCCGCAGGAGCAGAGAGAATGCGGCTCCGCCCGCGCAGGCCCGAGCGCAGAGGCGCCGAAGCGGTAGCCGAAGCGGCGTACCATTTCGGATCGTAGGATCGTCGAGCAGTTGCTTCGAACGAGTTGATCAGCCGCGCGCAGAGGGGGGTGCGGGGGAGGGGGGAGGACTTAGAAGCATCCGTGCTTCTTAGAAGGCGCGGGCCTTATCTGTAGATGTCAGGCCGGCGCCTTCTGAGAAGCAGCCTCCTTCTAAGAAGACCTCCCCCCTCCCCCCACCCCCTTTTGAGCGCCGCCAAGTTGAGACGGCTGCTGTTTCTTCCCAGCGCGACGGCCACGCGGGCTTCGGCATCCCGAGAACAGAAGGGCTGCGCTCTTCTAGCTGCAAGTTGTCTGGGTGTCCGTTCTAGGTCCAGAGCGGGGGGGGGGGGAATAATCCCATGCGCGAAATTCTGTGTGTCGAGAGGTCGGAGCCCAACAGTGAGAGAGGTGGAGGAGGAGCTTGTAAGAGGTGGATCGGATTGTTGAGTGTCCTCCTCGCTTGGAGAAGCTGGACGAGCATGATGTGGAGAGGAGGGGGAAGAGGAGGAGGTGGAGGCGGAGGAGGAGGAGGAGGCGGAGGAGGAGGAGGAGGCGGAGGAGGAGGAGGAGGAGGAGGGGAAGAGGAGGAGGAGGAGGACGAGGAGGAGGAGGTGGAGGAGGAAGTAGTAGGATCAGGAGTTTCGTAGGAGGAGGAGTTGCGTAAGAGGATTATTAGTGGCGGAAGGAATTGGAGGAGGATTAGAGGACGATGAGGAGGTGGAGGATGAAGAAGAGGAGGACGACAAGGAGGAAGAGTAGGAGGAGGTGGAGGAGGAGGAGGAGGAGGAGGGGGAGTTGCGCAGGATGACGATTAGTGGCGTCAGGAATGGGAGGAGGATTAGGGGACGATGAGGAGGAGAAGGAAGAACATGAGGGGGAAAACGAGGAGGAAGAGTAGGAGGAGGTGGAGGAGGAGGAGGAGGAGGCGCAGAAACATCGGGAGCGGCAGCAGCAGCAGGAGCGGAGCAGAGAGCCACAGCCTGCTTTAGAGCAGATCAGCAGCGCCTGCACGAGGAAGATGACCACGAGGGAGGATCGCCCTCTCCTCCCCCCCTTCCCGCTTTCCGCCGCTTTCCCCTCGCCTTCCCCGCCCCTTCCCCTCCCCTTCCTCCCCCCCCTCTCTTCCAGTACTCTCCCCCGCCCCGGTTTCGCGCCGCATCCCTCCCTCACTCTTCCCCGCCGAGCGCGCCCCACGACTCGCAAAGTGCCTGTTCGCAAACGTCTGGAAAGCAAACACACATGTCTGCCCTTATTCGGCCGGTGTACGGGCGTGGGCCTGGGCGGCTGCCGGCCTATGCAGGCCGTTGGCGCTGGCAGGCCGTTGGCGGGGCGGGTGCGCGCATGGATTTTTCGGGAAACAAAAAAACAAAGCAGGCCACCTGCGAGTAGTTCATTTGCGAATCGGGGAGCGCGCGTTTCGAGTTCCCCTCTCAGCTGTCCCAGCTCTCGCGCTGGAGACCACCGCAGACCGCCCAGATGCCGATAGGTAGTGCGGATCCCCTCCCGCCCCCCAAGGACTTGGGCCCCCTCTGCACTCCACGCTCTTCGGGGGCGTCCAGGAGGGGTTGGCGGCTTTTGGGGGGATCATGGCTGGGGCCATGTTTGTCTCCCTGGTTGTCATTGTGCCCTCTTCTTTGAATTCTTTTGCATGTTCACTGTTCGCCGTATTACTATTCCTATCTCGTCGCATTATGAGCAAACTGATTCGTACCATTTGTAGCGTTAGTGAGTTTATTGATATGAGGATTTGTAGTAGTAGTTTTGCAATATTATTTGTACTACGATTTGGACTACTATGCTTAATGAGGTGAGTGGCAGCAATGTGCACGAGTATGAGTGTTGGTAGTATTATGGCTAGTAGCAGCAATGTGCACGAGCATGAGTGTTGGTAGTATTATGGTTAGCAGTCGTAGTCGTAACAGTCGTATTAGTAGTAGTCGTCGTCGTCGTCGTAGTAGTTGTAGTAGCAATAGTAGTAGTAGTAGTAGTAGTAGTAGTAGTAGTAGTCGTCGTAGTCGTAGTCGTAGTCGTAGTGGTAGTCGTAGTCGTAGTCGTAGTCGTAGTCGTAGTCGTAGTAGTCGTCGTAGTCGTCGGAGTCGTCGTAGTCGTCGTAGTCGTCGTAGTCGTAGTAGTCGTAGTTAGTAGTAGTAGTAGTAGTAGTAGTAGTAGTAGTAGTAGTAGTAGGAGTAGGAGTAGGAGTAGTAGTAGTAGTAGTAGTAGTAGTAGTAGTAGTAGTAGTAGTAACAGTAGTAGTAGTAGTAGTAGTAATAGTAGTAGTAGTAGTAGTAGTAGTAGTAGTAGTAGTAGTAATAGTAGTCGTAGTAGTAGTAGTAATAGTAGTAGTACGGGTGCACCTGGTCTTCGTGTCGCTACAAACCTCACCTTCGTGTACTCTTCTTGAGTATCAGGCCGAATAGAACTCCTACAAGGGGAATTACGAAAACCGTAGTTTCAAACCTGGCCTTCGTGTCTGTCGCGCCAATGCCTACCTTCGTGCACTATTCGCTGTAGAGGCTGTAGATTGGATTCGCATTAGAAAGCGAACACAAACGGCAGCTTTACACCTGTCCTTCGTGCCGACGTCGAATTTGGAGCAACCCCCTCTGCCAGCCGCTTCATTTGGGCACAACCCTCTCGAGGATCGTGGGCCTGGCCCTCCGACGCGCGATTCCGGCGCGCACTTCACCAATTCCGGCACGCCGCTCACGAGGATCGTGTCCTGGCCCATCTGGGAGCGCTGCCGACGGCCCACCGATGAGCAATATCGGCGCACCCCTCACACGGATCGTAAACCTCGCCACATTTGGATCACCGCCCGACGCTGAAGTTCGGCACGCCTATCACATGGATCGTGGCCTTGGCCCACTGTGGAGCGCTGCCGACGGCCCACCGACGCCCAATGCGGGAACACCCCTCACGCGGATCGTGGCCCTCTGGTCCACTGGAGAGTGGGTTTTCATAAGGACGTCGTTCTGGTTTTATTCGGGAGCGCATTCTGGTTTTATTCGTTCCTGGTTCGTGATGGTTAGGAGGAAGAGGAGGAGGAGGAGGAGGAGGAGGAGGAGGAGGAGGAGGAG